>BSBK01000812.1:1262500-1422500 GCA_027943335.1 Chamaecyparis obtusa | reverse complement strand
AGGGAAGCTGATCTGGAAAACTTCCCCTAAGGATTTGATAGAATTAGAAAGATAGGTTTAAATTATCCAAGAGGATTGATAAATGACATTCTTGGTGAGTGTCAAGATTTGATAAAGGACATTCTTGGAGTTGAGAAACATCAATCAAAAGGGAAGGAAAGTGCTGCGACAAATCAAGTTCAAGGTTATTGGATGGGATATAGACATAGAAAGGTGCCACTCACAAAAATGGTTTGAATTGCTTGAGGAAGCAATTTTGAGAAGGGTGAATTGTGATGTCCCCATTTTAAATAGAAATAAATATCTTATTAAAAACCAAAAGCAAATTTAATAAATAAAATGATATAATATAATTTATTATTTAAATAATAAAATAATATATAACCATACTAATATATTATTAATATAAAATATTATGAAAATAATAATAAAAATATGATATTAAATATAATATAAAATAATATAATATATTGATGAATCAATATAATAATATTAATCAATTATTAAATATAATAAATAATAAATAAGAAATCTCACTATCAGTATAATCTATTATTATTTATAATATATTATTCATATAGTAAATATAAATAAAAAGTATTATGATATAATTCAAAAGACATGACTTTTGGAAAAAAAGGTATAAGAAAACAATCACGGGAAAAAAAGGAAAACACACAACGAAATAATATGGAAAACTTGGGAGAAAATGAAGGAGAAAATATAGGAGAAAATAAAGAAATGTTGGAGGAAGTCTAGGGAGAAAAGAAATAATATAAAGGAGAGTGAAAGATAAAAGAATTTTAACGAAAATTCAATATTGTGGTATGTCATTTAAAATATAAATTAATTATTTATGTATTAAATATTATGTATATCTATATATGAATATTTTTCAAGTTATATGGTATTTAGATATAAATTATATACATATATATATAGGAATGAATTTTAATTAAATTAAATTATATATATATATATATATATATATATATATATATATATATATATATATATATATATATATATATATATATATATATATATATATATATATGTATGTATGTATGTATGTATGTATGTATGTATGTATGTATGTATGTATGTATGTATTTGAAAGATTACTTCTATCAGATATAAAATGAATAATATATTCATATTTTTACATGTACAATTGAGACCTATAAGATTATGTTATAGGTATTAACATTTTTTGGATTCCTTTTATAAATTAGAATACATGATTGTGAATTTACATTTTATGGTACATTTATATGTGCACTGCAAATTGATGATATGGAGACCATAGAGAGAATGAATTTTATATTCATTATGAGATGGATCGCATATGTGGAGGGGACTAGAGGAAATTGTTTATAGTTTCACTAGTCTCGAGATTGTTATAATCTCACCATAAATGATGATATGGATTTTATATAAAATGAATCTTATAATCATTAGAGATGGATCCCCATATTTGGAGGGGGCTAGAGGAAATTTTTATAGTTCCCCAGTCTCGAGATTGTTATAATATTACGTAGAGAGTATGTATACCGATTGCCAGTCATATGCATATGTGTAGGCTTGCAATGCATTTATTGCTTGCAAGAGATTCTTATGGGCAGTGCTCTATGGGATGACATGTCGATAGCCCAATTGCTTGGAGTGGATCTTATTTCCCTTAAGCCAAGAATCGAGAATTCTATAAAGCTTGACCTAGAGGCAACCTTAAGAATCAAATCCCCCCTTAGTAACATAGAGTAGAGTATGAGTCATATAAATGCTACATATTATTTTGTACAAACACCAGTTTTACAAGAAATTACATAAAGGAGAATAAGAAGGGACATTGCATAACCAATATCCTCCATCTAGGTTATATATAATTGGTTGTTTAATATCATATAAATTATTAAAGGTAAATAATAATCAAAATATAATATATCATTAAAGAGTAATATCTTATAAATTAAATATGATATATCAAGATATAAATTAACCAGAAAATTAATTATAAATAAACAAATATATTATTGATGAAATATAAGTTTTTCATTTATGATTAAGAAAAGAGATACATAAAATTAGTTCGCACAAGCTCAAATGAGAAATTTACGTATGGTCCCGACAAGGGACATTACTATGATTTAGTTGTAATGCATGTTGATCATTGCATATTACATCTTGATACATTACTTGATAAATATTATATTTTGAGTCCTCTTAAAGAGGAAGTGAATGATAGTCAATACTTTTTGGAGTATGAGAATGATGGTGGTTGTGACTAGAAGAATGTGGGCAATTTCAAATATAGAGTTACTTTTCATCCCAAAGATGTCCATATATGTTGGGAGCAAGTTTTTCATGATATTTTCAAGAGGCTGGTCTCATATGTGAAAGAAAATCAAGTTTTTGACAAATGAAAGTTCTGATTATTATTTTAGTGGTGGTCCGAGGCCACCAAACAAAGTTTTAATATTATAAATTTGTAAATATTTCCCTTTCAGTTGTTTATTTCCCTTCCTGCTTTCCTATTTTACGTCTATCATTTTATAAGAAGTTTTCCTACAATTTTTGTCTAGTGGGCAGTCTGCTTAACCCAAAGATTTTGAATCCTTGCTATAATTGTGAGAGGCATACATCCCTAAACAAAGCCATTATTAGCCTTTTTTTCCTACCAGTGCAAAATCTAATGAAAATTGCCTTCTACAAAAATCCTTTGAAATTTGTCTAAGGTTTGAAGATATAGGGTTCCTATTGTTTCATAGGGTCACACCTTGATCACACCTTGTTGACATGTGTCATGTGTGATGTCATGATGCAGGAAGATGAAAAATAAATGATGGTCAAATCAAGCTTGATATGACGAAGGGGTTTTTGGTCAATCCAAGATGCTTAATGATTAGTGATTGTGAAAACACACCTAGCTGACACCCGTCCTTGCTGATGTCATATATTTCTCCACTAAAGGCTTGAGTAATAGTCTATCAGATTAGATTTCATTATATGGCAGGTGTGATTCCTTGAAGGAAAGATGATGGAGGGTTAGTCATCATCAAATCACGTTGTGCTTCCACGTGTCCAGCCTGATGAAGATTTTAAAGCAGTGGGTCCTCTGTGCTAGGTAATTTTGATGTGCTTGTTTCTTATTGGTCATTGAAGGAAATGATGTGGAAAATAAATAAAGTCAAGATTAACCATTCTGGGTTGATTTTAAGGGCCACAAAATGTGCCGAGAAATATAAAGATCAACGACCACATTTTAAAATTGAGTATTAACTATTGCGACTAGAATATTTGAATTTTGTAACGGGTTATTTGTAGGGTTGGTGAGACCGAAGTAGGTAGAAATTGATTTCACCCTGCGGATCAGATTTTTTCCTTGACCTAATTTTATCTAACTATTTAAAAAAAAGTTAAACTACATATGAAGAGGTAGTGAATAAATGCTTGGGTGGCTGGTCTATTTGTTCTAATTTTGTTAGCCACTAGGAATTCTTTTGAAGGGACACTTGTCTAGATGAAGGTATCCATGCTGTGTGGAAGTGGGTAAAGTAGTCCTAGCTTTTATTATGCAGCCAAAGAAATAAAGGGTTTCAATGATATTTTTTATGTCCTTGAGGCTTTCCGATTAGGTTTTTTCTTGTGTAGGTGATTAGATTTGATTTGTTGGCTCCACAATTTTGTGATATATCTCTTCTAAAGTTATTATATAGATGTATCAGGTTGTTGTGGTTGCTGGAAACCCTAATTTTTACCTAAATGATCCTAATCTTGTTGTAGTCCATTATAACGGTTTCCAAGATCATTTAGGAAGTGTATTTTTGCAGTCTTTTGTGTGAGGTGGTATTAGGTCTCCTCCTAGTAGAAAAAAACCTGTTAATGATTTTTTATCACTCTAGGGTATAACTGATTTTGTATCTGACTATATTATTCTATGAAAGGAAGGCTTGTGGTGTTTATCTATTAGTAGAGTGGTTCATATCTTGAAAAAAGTGTACATATAGACATGATTCATTGAATTTAAATAAATATTTTAGGTTCAATTCTCTCCTTTGTGTAAATCTTGTGAGTTCTGAATGTTCTTTTTCATTGCATGGTGTTTACCCATGTGTATGTTTCTATTCCTTAGATTTTTATCTAGGATCAGATTAAAGATTCTTTGGATAGGACATACATTCATCTTGTTTACACAAGGATATTTTTAATAGTGTGAATCTAGATATACAGATAAATATTATCACCAAGTAGTAATATTGAGTGATGCAGGAGCATCGTAGGTGTAAGAGCAATCTTGCATCACCCAAAAATATTTCTATTTTTGTATTCAATAAGGGCTATTTTGTGCAGAGCTGCTATTTATGGAAAGTTACTATTTTTGGTAATTTTTGCATGTGCTCAGAATGATCTTATTTCCTTCTTGGAGGTTCATTTTGGTCATATAAGTCTACCAGTAAAGTTTCATTGCCAGATCAAGTGTATATTAGAAGATATTGAAGATTTTCGGTATTGGCAGCAGGGTACAGAAACTTTGAACTCAATTTTGAAGGCTTTAGAGGCCCTGGATGAGGTCGAAAATTTGGGTGACGAGCGCTTGCACTAGTCAAGCCTATAGAGCACTTCGTGGCATTTCTGAAATGGGGTTATAATAGCCAAGCGGGTCAACTGGTGATGACTTATGGTCTTCGGAAGTTGGGCCACCTGAAATGGCGAAAAATAATTTTCTTCAAAATTTATGCTCGGGTTTCAAAGGTTATCTTGAGCCGACTATGATGTAATAAAATGTAAAATAAAATAATTCTAAGTTGGTCGGCCTTATTGGCTAAAATTCTGGAACCTTCCCAGACCGTGGAAAATTGGCTATATAAGGAAGGCTGTATTATTGTCTTAGGCAGTTCAGAATAGTTCTGGGTAGTAGATCTGGGTATTGATTCGAGGCTTTGTCCTAAAGAATATTGTAAGGGAATGCCCATGTGGCTTTGCATATTGTAATTCTGAAAGTTTGTAATTCCACATTTGTGGAGATAATAAGAAGCCAATTTTCTGTTCTTGCATATTATTGTTGTTGTTTCTCTATTTCTGTTATGTGTTTGTGGCATTAAGGAGAGCACCCTTCATCAGGTGGTATCAGAGCAGGAGTTCTTGAGTGTGTAAATAGATCACTGACTGTGAGGTAGTTTGCACCAGGACCATGGCTAAGGTTTCAACGCGCATCGCAAAAATGCCTCCACGAAAGGAACGTGACGGAAGCGCTGGTGTTGTAACACATGAGGTTAGAGAGCTCCAGAGACAAGTGCGAGCATTACAAGAAGAGATTTGTAGAGGAATGAATCTTAATGTCAGAGACAAAAGCGAGGATGAAGCCGAAGAAGAATATCAAGAAGGAGAAGCTGAAATTGTGAACCAGGAGGAAGAAAGACTTTTTCAGGCGATTTCCAAGATTGGGAAAAGACCTAAGATTGAGGTTCCTACATTTTCTGGAAATCTTAACCTAGAGGAATTGATCGACTGGATCAATGAATGTGAGGAATATTTTGAGTATGAAGATGTTGAGGATCCTGATAGGGTCAAATTTGTGAAGGCCAGACTGAAAGGTCATGCGAAAATCTGGTGGCAAGAAATTCAATTGGAGCGAAATAGAAGAGGGAAAGATAAAATCACAAGATGGGATCAGATGGTGGATAAATTGAAGCGATAGTTCATTCCTGTTGATTATGAGCTTGATCTACTAAAGAAAATGCAAAGTTTGAAGCAAGCAGGAAGATCTGTTCAGGAGTATACAGAGGAGTTCTATCGACTCCTCATCAGAATAGGCCATGCAGAAGCTGATAAGGAGAAAGTTGCCCGATACCTTAATGGGTTAAGGCCAAGCATTCAAGAGGAGTTGAATCTAGTTCAAATGAGTAGTATTGAGGAGGCATACCAATTTTCCCTAAAAGTAGAGGAAAAGCTGAACAAGAAGTTCGAGAGCAGACAAAACGGAAGAGGTCACGGTGGACGATCTGGTGGATGGTCATATGGTGGTTGAAATGAAGATCTGAAAAAGAAGGATGAGGCCAATAGCAATCAAAATCAGTGAGGAAATAATTCCAATCGCTTCCAGGATCAGAATAATAGAGATCAGAGAGGAAGAGGAAGAGGACAAGGATCTGGAAGAGGTGGCTTTCGTGGAACATGTTTTCACTGTGGAGAAGAAGGTCATAGGGCATTTGAATGTCCTCAGTACCAAGGCAGAATGGATAGGAGAAATGAAGGCCAGGCCAGAGTTGCACATGTAAATGAAGATGCCAGATCATCAAATTCTGAAGATGCTGAAAGAGGAGAAACGTTGATTAACAGAAGAGTCCTGTTGAGTGGTGAGAATGAACCTGAGCAAAGGAGGAGCCTATTTCGCACCAGGTGCAAGTGTGAAGGTAAATGTTGTGATGTGATTATTGATAGTGGAAGCACGAATAATTTGGTGTCAGAAAAGATGGTGACAAAGTTGAAGCTCAAGAGATAGAAACACCCACATCCATATCGGATTCCCTGGGTACAGGATGACCACAAGGTCATGGTCAATGAACAATGCCTGGTGAAGTTCAAGATTGGCGGATACCAAGATGAGGTATTGTGTGATATCATATCTATGGATGCATGTCATATGTTGTTGGGTAGACCATGGTAGTTTGACAGATGTATTGTACATGATGGTTGTGCGAATACCTATTACCTGACAAAGGATGGAGTGCGGCATAAGCTAAAACCATTGAAGGAGACTGAAGAAAAGGTATGTGGTAATGCAAGGATAACTTTTGTTGATGGAAGAAATTTCCTAGATGGTATGAGGCATGAGCATGTATGTTTTGCTTTAATTCCAAAAGCTGGTAAAGAGAAAGTAGAAGATGTTCCTGTAGAAGTTGCAGATTTGTTGAATGAGTTTCAAGATATTGTATCCGATAACGTGCCTGATGGATTACCACCGGTCAGGAAGATCAGTTATCAAATGGACTTGATCCCAGGAGTGAGTTTGCTGAATAAGGTAGCACACAGAATGACACCTGTAGAAAGTGAGGAGTTGAACAGACAAGTACATGAACTGTTATAGAAAGGATTGATCCATGAGAGTCTGAGTCCCTGTGTTGTACCAGCGGTATTAGCACCAAAGAAGAATGGAGAATGGAGGATGTGTATAGATTCCAGAGCAATAAACAAGATCACAATCAAGTACATGTTTCCATTGCCACGAATGGATGATATTATGGACTGTTTGAGTGGAGCTGTGTATTTATCAAAGATAGATCTGAAGAGTGGATATCATCAGATTCGGATCAGAGAAGGAGATGAATGGAAGACTGCCTTCAAGACAAAGGAAGGACTATATGAGTGGTTGGTCATGCCTTTTGGGCTAACCAATGCACCGAGCACTTTCATGCAGCTCATGAATGAGGTTCTGAAAGAATTTCTGGGTAAGTTTGTCATTGTTTACCTAGATGATATTTTGATCTTTAGTAAGACATTGGATGAGCATATGATGCATATTCGTATGGTATTTGAGAAGTTGAGAGAAGAAAAATTGCTGATTAATTTGAAGAAGTGCAGTTTTGTGAAGAAAGAGTTGGTGTATTTGGGGTTTGTAGTTTCAGGAGAAGGTCTAAAAATGGACCCAGAGAAGGTACAGGCTATCCTTGAATGGCCTACACCAAGGAGTGCTACTGAGGTAAGATCTTTTCATGGTCTAGCTAGCTTTTATAGAAAGTTTATCAGAAATTTTAGCAGTATTTGTGGACCCTTGACTGAAACAATGAGAGGGGATAGAAAAGAGTTTAAGTGGACTAATGGGGCAGAAAAGAGTTTTCAATTGTTGAAATGAAAAGTTACAGAACAACATATTTTAGCACTTCCAGATTTTAATAAGGTGTTTCAAATAGATTGTGATGCTAGTGGTACTGCAATAGGAGCTGTTATGAGCCAAGAAGGTAAACCTGTTGCTTATTTCAGCGAGAAGTTAAATGACACCAAGAGGAAATATTCTATTTATGATCAGGAATTTTATGCTATAGTTCAGGCATTAAAGAAGTGGAGACATTATCTACTTCCTAAGGAGTTTTTTTTGTATACTGATCATCAAGCTTTGCAATATTTGAATAGTCAAGGAAAATTGAATCAAAGGCATTTGAAATGGGTTGAGTTTTTTCAGAGTTATACATTTGTTTTGAAACACAGGAGTAGAAAGTCTAATAGGGTTGCAGATGCTCTTAGCAGAAGGCAACTATTGCTGACAGAAATACAGATTGAAGTGGTTGGGTTCAAGGAAGTCAAGAATTTGTATCCAGAGGATCCTAATTTTGGTGAAGCTTGGAAAGCTTGTACAGAACCTGTTACTCTAGACAAGATGAAATGGCTGGATTTCATCATCCAGGATGATATGCTATTCAAAGGGAGTCAATTGTGCATTCCACGAAGTTCTATGAGGGAGAATCTCATCAAGGAGAAGCATAGCAGAGGATTGGCTGGACATTTTGGTCATGACAAAACCCTTTCTTTGGTTAGTGAGAATTACTATTGGCCACAGTTGCAGCAAGATGTGAAGAAGTTTGTATAGAGTTGCAGAGTATGTCAGATGGCGAAAGAAGTGAAGCAGAATACAGGGTTGTATCAGGCATTACCTGTACCAGAGAAGCCTTGGGAGGATATCAACATGGACTTTGTTCTGGGTTTACCAAGGACTCAGCGGGGACATGATTCAATTTTTGTGGTGGTTGACAGATTTTCAAAGATGGCACATTTCATTCCCTGCAAGAAGACTAATGATGCTATTCATGTAGTGGAATTGTTTTTCAAAGAAGTAGTGAGACTTCATGGTTTGCCAAAGACCATAGTTTCAGATCGGGACACTAAGTTTGTTGGATATTTCTGGCATACATTGTGGAAGAAGTTGAAGACAGATTTGAAATTCAGTTCATCACATCATCCACAGACTGATGGATAGACAGAGGTGGTGAATAGGAGTTTGGAAAATTTGCTGAGATGTTTGGTTGGAGATAAGCCAACAAGATGGGATTTGATTTTACCACAGGCAGAATTTGCATACAATAATTCTGTCAATAGGAGCACTGGTAAATCACCATTCCAAATTGTATATGGAAGTAGTCCAAGAAATGCATCTGAATTGAGAAAGATAGCTAAAGGAGAAATAAGTAGTGCTGAAGCTAAAGATTTTGTAGAACACTTGAAGAACATCCATGAGGAGGTGAGGAAGCATATTAACAAGATGAATGCGCAGTATAAGGCTAAGATAGATGAGAAAAGGAGGCATAAGAAATTTCAGGTTGGCGATGAAGTCATGGTTCATTTGCGGAAGGAGCATTTTCCGGTTGGTACATATAACAAGTTGAAAATGAAGAAGTTTGGGCCATGTAAGATACTGAAGAAGCATGATTCAGGAAATGCATATGAGGTAGAATTGCCTAGTGAGCTGAATATTTCACCAGTGTTTAACATTTTAGATTTGACAGAGTATCACGAAGGAGGTGTTGAGGATGAGGTTGCAGCAGCACAGTGGAGTATTCCAGTAACCAGTTCAGATATCAAGGAGATTGAAGACATACTGGACAGTCATGTTGGCAGAAGCACAAGGAACAGGACATATGAAGAGTATTTGGTCAAATGGAAAGGATGACCTATTGAAGATTCATCATGGCTGACAAAGGAGGAGGTTAGCCGTCTTGGTTTTCCTCTGCACACCTAAGTCGTGACAGGGTCACTTCTCAAATTACCGCGGGTGTCTGATGCAGGAGCATCCTGGGTGTAAGAGCAATCTTGCATCACCCAAAAATATTTCTACTTTTGTATTCAATAAGGGCTATTTTGTGCAGAGCTGCTATTTATGGAAAGTTACTATTTTTGGTAATTTTTGCATGTGCTTAGAATGATCTTATTTCCTTCTTGGAGGTTCATTTTGGTCATATAAGTCTGCCAGTAAAGTTTCATTGCCAGATCAAGTGTATATTGGAAGATATTGAAGATTTTCGGTATTGGCAGCAGGGTACAGAAACTTTGAACTCAATTTTGAAGGCTTTAGAGGCCCCGGATGAGGTCAAAAATTTGGGAGACAGGCGCTTGCGCCAATCAAGCCTGTAGAGCACTTCGTGGCATTTCTGAAATGGGGTTATAATAGCCGAGCGGGTCAACTGGTGATGACTTATGGTCTTCGGAAGTTGGGCCACCTGAAATGGCGGAAAATAATTTTCTTCAAAATTTCTATTCGGGTTTCAAAGGTTATCTTGAGCCGATTGTGATGTAATAAAATGTAAAATAAAATAATTCTAAGTTGGTCGGCCTTATTGGCTAAAATTCTGGAACCTTCCCAGGCGGTGGAAAATTGCCTATATAAGGAAGGCTGTATTATTGTCTTAGGCAGTTCAGAATAGTTCTGGGTAGTAGATCTGGGTATTGATTTGAGGCTTTGTCCTAAAGAATATTGTAAGGGAATGCCCATATGGCTTTGCATATTGTAATTCTGAAAGTTTGTAATTCCACATTTGTGGAGATAATAAGAAGCCAATTTTCTATTCTTTCATATTATTGTTGTTGTTTCTCTATTTCTGTTATGTGTTTGTGGCATTAAGGGGAGCACCCTTCATCATTGAGGGTCATGGATCATTGACAAAAGTTGGTCTTTGTATGCTACATTACGTTTGAGATATATCCCAATAGAGGCCCTGGTATGGAATAAGTATCTTATGTAGTGATATGTGTCTGATGTGATCTGGATATATTCCTCAAGTTTTAATCATAACAAATCCAAAAGTATTTTCCATATTGAGGCTATATGGATGTGTTTGTTATGTTGGCTGAGAATCAATGAATGATTGGCTATAATTTAGTATTTTCTCACCATATCATCTATTATATAAATCCAAAGAATGTTGTGAACTATAGAATATTGAGCTAGATTAGGTGTACCTACCTTGGCTTTGGAGATCCAACAGTGTAGAGGGCAATTTTGTCCCTATAGTTGGTCTAGTTATCTACAAACCTCCCCAAATTTTGAACTAACCCCTCCTTAAATTTTGTCTTAGGTATATTGGTGTTGTTGGAAATTTGGCTAATGTGGATGCATAGATGTTTTCATTATGGCAACATATGATCTCTACTAAGAGCGTAGAATCTGGAATGCAAGTATGGCAAGTTGAAGGAAGAAATTGTCCAAGTATGGATATAGTGATCCTGACAGAGCACTCGATGAAGATTTAGTTGGCAACGTCCACTAGAGTAATATTTTTGTTTACACAGTTAACTAAAGCTTCTACAGAGTATGAGGATACCCCATCTCAGTGCGCATAAAGTTTGGAGCAGTACAAATGAATTTATTCAAAGTTTACCGAAGACAGTTTTGCAGACAAGACAGTTTTGGAGATAGTATTAACGAAAGAGTTAAGGGATTATTTTTCTTGTCAAAATAATGACTTAACATTACAAAGGGACAACATACTAGATGTTTACTCTTGGAAAAAGATTTTGGAAGCCGACCATATTAAGTTATTAGCTCTAATAACTCATATATTAGGCACACTTGAAATGTAATGAAGTGTGAGAATAGTTTTTGTGAAAAGAAAGAAAAGGATAACATGCGAAAGTTGTATATTGTAATAGTAGAAAAGGCTATTGATGAGAAGTTGTAAGTAGTACCATATTACAGTCAGAAACATTTTGTATTACCTGTTTGGGCAGTGAGCTCAGCTGGTGATCAGGTTCTGTAATCTAACTCTTAATAGGGTTAAGGCTTCTAACAAGGCCTAAAGTCCTTTAACCAGGATAGATCTACTATGTATTGTAACTGACTCTTAATAGGGTCCAATATCCCTAACATGATACTTTTGATTAGTGATCTTTGTGGGTACCATCCCCACTGGGGTTTTCCCTTGGCCAGGGTTTCCTTGAGAACATATCATGTGTTATGAGTTCTTTTTATTTACTGCTATTTTTGTTATTCAGCTTGATAATCTTTGTATGCACTAAAGTAATCAGTTATATCCATAAGTGGGAAAAAGTAAAAGTTTTTGAAATACTGATTCACCCCCCCCCCCTCTTAGTATTTCCTATTTCTAACAATTGGTATCAGATCGCAGTTACTCAGAGAAGGAACATTCAAGGAAAGCTTAGCAGCTTGAGTAAGTTCTCTATGGATATGGATCAACTTCAGAAGAATCTTAAAGAAGCTCTTGAACAAATTGATATGATTACTGATGAAAGAAACTCTTTAAGGAGAAAGAATGAAGATGCAAAAAATGTTATTGACAAATTAAAAGGTAAGATTGAAGATCTGAAATCTGAAAAGGAATATGATATTCTTGTTAAAGATTGTGATGAATTAGAAAAATGAAATGAGATCCTTAAGCATGAATTGAAGATAGTAAATTTTAAGCTTAGTATGAAAGATGGAAATTTGAGATTTGATAATGAAAAATTGAAAATTGAGAATGAAGATCTAAGATCAAGACTTGAAAAGGTAACATCTGAATCTAAAAAAGTAAAAGTGCAGTATGCAGAACTTGAGAAATATAATGAAATTGTGAAAGGTGAATTGACTCAATCTAAACAACAACTTGAAAGGCTATATTCTAATGGTGTGAGGACTGAAAAACAAATTTCTTTTGGGGAACCATTCTTTGATAAGACTGAATTTGGACTTAGTATGTTTAGAACAAATCATGATAGTAAGAAGCCAGATCTGAAGACATCTGAAAGTATAGAGGAAATGAAGCTAGATGAGAACACATTGAAAGATCCACCTAAAGAAGAACCACCTAGAGAGAAAGAAGAATCAAAGCAAGAAGAATCAAAACAAGAACAATCATTTAAAGGTATGCAAAGAGAATTCAAAGGTAGATGTTTTTCTTGTAATACTATTCGACACATGAAGAGAGATTGCACAGGTAAGCAATTTAAACCTCTTAATGGACATTGTTATAAATGTCATGGTTTTGGACATAGAGCTAATGAATGTAGAAGACCTAAAGTAATTTTGAATAATTATGATAATAGAATAATGAGAAATACTAACAATGCAGATAAGAGATCTATTGAAGAAATGAATAAAAAAAAAGTAGTAGTATGTTTTAGATGCAACAAAGTAGGACATATTGCTAGAAACTATAGGTCATAGATTAATTAGCAAGGACATAGATTTGGAGACAATGGAATCATTTGTCAAATATGAAACAAGTTTGGACACTTGGAAAAATTTTGTAGAATGAACAATGGAGGTTATCATCATAACCCTAACCCTTGGAACAATGCAAGAAGGAATGATAATGCAGGAAACAAAGAGGAAGGTTGTTGTAGCAATAAAGATGAAGTAAAATTTGATAAAGGCACAAATCAAGAAGGTATATTCAACATTGAAAGTAGTCAGGAAGGTAATGTATTTGATGGTAAGGATGAATCTTTACCTGATCCTTCTTTAAGTACTTAAATTATGTAAGTTTCTGTAGTTTAGGACTTAGGACTAGTGTATATTAGGAATTTGAATGAGTTAAGTTTTGCGTAGTTAGATTTAGGTTTTTTATGTTGTACTAATGATATGGTTAAGTGCACAAAAGAAAATATTGTGTTTTGCGAGGTCGTAAGAAATTTAATGGTTGTAGGTTTGCAGAATCAACTTTTTGAAGTTTTAGCGGCAAAATGAATGAATGCGATGTCAAATCGAGTTAATGTGAAGTGTTATAAGGTTGAAATCAAAGTCGTTTCGATTAAAAAGTGATTGAAAAGAGATTTGAAAGAAGACAAAGTGATTTGTGGTCGATTTGAAGAAGTTTGAAAGCAGTTTGCAGTGCCGATCATACTAAAACCCTAGATTTGCAAAGTTGAGGTATTTTTTGATATTTAATCAGTTGATAAGATGGATATTTCTATGGTTCATAATGTTAAGGATAAGAATAGACCTAGGATTAAGAAGGAACTAGTAGAACCAGATGAAATTGATGACAGTCTAGCACTATCATCCATACCAGACAGAGTTTTACACATTGAGAATGTTAAAGGTTATTTAGGTTGCAAGTTTGAAACTTTGGGAGATGTAGATTTCAGTGATGATTATAAGAATTTGTATAATCAAGGCATGTCAGTTAAACTCGATTATGGGCACCTATAAAATAATGAAATTATCAACTATTCCTTGAAGTATGAATTCAATGATGAGCAATGTACCAAGATCATTTTAAGTAGAATCCACAATGGAAAATTTTGGATGGAAGATAGAGTTATTGATATAACTGCTGACCTAATTCATGAAGTTACTGGATTATCAAAAGTTGGAGAGATTCCAATAAATGAAAAGAACATGAGAAAGATTGTTTTAGACAACACTGGATCTACTTATAATGGTAGAGGAATTGTGATAAGTAAGATTAAACAAGATGATGTTAGGTACCTTTGCAAGATCCTAACAACTAAATTATGTGGTAGTTCAAGGGAAGATGACATGGCTATAGGAATGATTCATGTAGCTTATCTTATGTGTGTTGAGAAGAAACAAGTAGACCTATGTGAAATTCTGAGAATTCAGTTGTTTGAAAACTTGGAAAAGATTAAGAAGGCCAAGTATACACAGTTTAGGTTTTCATCTCTGATAATGTATATGTTTTTCCATATTTTGCAAAGATTTCCTTACACAGTTAACTAGAGTAACAATGTGAACACAATGGAAAGAATAAACTCATTATACATGAAGCACCTAATTGATAAAGTCAATGACAGTGTGAAGCTTGTATTGAAGACTTTTCAAAATATTGTTAAGAATAGATCAAGGATTCCTCAATCCTTAGTTGAAAAGCATAAAGATGACATTTGTTTTATGGTAGACACTGATTTCACTTACATTGAAGCAGTTGAGCCTAGAATGGAATTCATAGACCCTCTTGGCTATGAAGTATCTGAAGCAGAAATAGTAGAATATGTGAATAGATTGTTAAAGTGTGAGTTGGATAGTCATGCAAATAGGTTTGGAACCTATGAAGAGAATTTCAACTCTGCATTAAGTTTGAAAGAAAAGAAGCAATCTAGTAGGAGAGTTGAATCAACTCTGAAGAAAATTCTGAAAGATTCAGGTATGTCAAGACATGAGTTTGACATAGCTAAGAAGACTGGAGAAGCTTTAAAGAAAAGTGAGAATCTTGTAGTTCCACCTGTGGCATCTAGTGCAAATCCTATTGATCCTATTGCAGTGGACATAAAAGTTGAAGTACCTGAGAAAGATGAAGGAGAAAAATCTTTTTCTCCTACTCCTAGCAAAAGAAAAAAAGTGAGTGCAACAGGACTAGAAAAGAGACAGAAGGTGATTGTACCACTAGTACCTAGAAGAGTAGAAAAAACTAAAGATGATGATGAAGTTTTTGTCAAAAAGAAAACATGGAAACCAAAAATTGAAAGAGTTAATGAAGATATATTGCAGCATGGAGACTTCACTAAGTTAAATAAATTCTATGATCTATATGGATCATTTGATAGACTAAACTTTGAAAATGCAATGATTACTCATATGATTTTGACAGATAAGAATTTTAGCACCATTCATGGTAAGATTCCAGAAGACTTGTATAACAAGCTTGTGAATAGAAAATAGAGAGCACAAAAAGAGGACATGAAGATGAGAGAACATGCAATCAGGTAGTTCTGTGAAGTTAAAGATGAAGATCACTTGAAGAGATTCTTGAAACCTCTTGGAACTTTATTAAGGACTAAGAGAAGAAGAATACTCATAATGGGAGGCAAAAAGGAGGAAGTACAGAAAGAAACTGAGCAAGTAGTAATGTAAGTTCTTGTAGATATAGCTACATGAAAACATGTTGAATTAGACCCTCAACAGAAGCAATCAAAGGAACATCATACAGAGGAAATTGGTATTGAAGAAGTCCCATCTTCTTCACATATCAATATTGGCAAAGAATCAATGGATATTGAAGGCACCAAAGTGACACTAGAGTCAGATGATGTAGTATTTCATGATCTAGAAAAAATTGTTGACAATTTGGCTTTGGGAGAGAAAGAGAAGGATACAGAGGTAGAGGAAGCACCAACTGTATCAGAATCAGTTCCAGTAGAGAAATCAGTTAAAGGTAAACAAATTTTGACAGAGGCCACTACCTCTAGTGCACCTTCTACACTAGTTGAAGACATTAGTGCACTTGACAGTAAGAAGAGGCATATTGGTTCAATGTTTGAAGACCTTGGAAGAGAAGTTGAAGATGATGATCAACTTGAGTTCATCACATCTCTAAATAAAATCATTGGAAAGAATAAAAAGGTGAAAGACCTTGAAGGAAAAGTTAGAGTTTTGACAGAGAAACTTGAGAGTGTGATCAACACTAAGGTATCTGAATCAGATCCACTTGAGAAAGCTAAAATGGTAATGAACTCTTTTGACTCTGAATTTTCTAACTTGAAGGATATTGCAAAGATAAAAGTTTAGGAAGACTATGAAGCAGAAATGCAGCAAACTTTAAGTGTAAATATTTGAAATGATATTGGTAGTTTGGATGTGTGTATAAAGAATCTGAGGAGACATTTTGAGACTGGAAAGAGTCTGTATATTCAATGCACTAAATCAGAAATCCTAACAATTGAAGAGGATAAGAAGATCAGAGAGAAGTCAGATGCTATTACAGCTGAGACAAACACCTTGACAAGCCCTAATGTCAAGATAAGTTCTGTAGAGAAGAACATAAGGAAATTGACTGATGAAATCAGAATGTTAGAGGAGGAGAAGAACAGGAAGATAATCAGGGTTAACATCTTAAGAGAGCATGTCTCAATCAGGATATCAATTGTTGAAGATCAAATTGAGCAGTGTCTTTCAACAAAGACATCTTTTCAAAAGATTAACTTTAATTCCTTGCAAGCTTGTCAGACAGCAACATACGGATTGAGTACTCTACTCAATGTTTCTGAATCCATCAGGAAGATATGGGAGAAAGATTTTGAATCTTGGAAGTTAGAGCTTGGTGATTGTGTTGCAAGCCTACTGGCTTTGCAATAACTGATAATAAGGTATCAAGTTTTGTGAGACTTTTGTTCACCCTATCTTTGTCATTGTTGTCAAAGGGGGAGAGATAGCAGAAAATTGATTATATTGAGGAAGGATACTCATAGGGTAATTTATTCTATGGAGTATGATATTGTACACATATTGTATATCATATGTATAAGTATTTTTTTTTAAAGTTTTGTTTGCACACTTAGCCAATTTTCCCATATGTTGCCACCAATGAAAAAGGGGGACCTTGTTGGCAATTTGGCTAATGTGGATGCATAGATTTTTTCATTATGGAAACATATGATCTCTACTAAGAGCATAGAATCTAGAATGAAAGTATGGCAAGTTGAAGGAAGAAATTGTCCAAGTATGGATACAGTGATCCTGACAGAGCACCCGATGAAGATTTAGTTAGCGACATCCACTGGAGTGATATTTTTGTTTCCATAGTTAACTAAAGCTTCTAAAAAGTATGAGGATACCCCATCTTAGTGCACATAAAGTTTGGATCAGTACAAATGAAGTTATTCAAAGTTTACCGAAGACAATTTTGCAGACAGGACAGTTTTGGAGACAGTATTAATGAAAGAGTTAAGGGATTATTTTGCTTGTCAAAATAATGACTTAACATTATGAAGGGATGACATCCTAGATGTTTACTCTTGGAAAAATATTTTGGGAGCTGACCATATTAAGTTATTAGCTCTAATAGCTCATATATTAGGCACACTTGAAATGTAATGAAGTGTGAGAGTAGTTTTTGTGAAAAGAAAGAAAAGGATAACTTGTGAAAGTTGTATATTGTAATAGCAGAAAATTCTATTGATGCGAAGTTGTAAGAAGTACCATATTATAGTAAAAAACATTTTGTATTACCTATTTGGGCAGTGAGCTCAGCTGGTGATCAGGTTTTGTAATCTAACTCTTAACAGGGTTAAGGCTTCTAACAAGGCCTAAAGTCCTTTAACCAGGACAAATCTACTATGTATTGTAACTGACTCTTAATAGGGTCCAATATCCCTAACATGATACTTTTGATTAGTGATCTTTGTGGGTACCATCCCCACTGGGGTTTTCCCTTGGCCAGGGTTTCCTCGAGAACATATCATGTATTATGAGTTCTTTCTATTTACTGCTATGTTTGTTATTCAGCTTGATAATATTTGTATGCACTAAAGTAATCAGTTATATCCATAAGTGGGAAAATGTAAAAGTTTGTGAAATAATGATTCACCCCCCCCTCTCAGTATTTCCTATTTCTAACAGGTGTCTCTTTGACTATAAACTTCTTTTTAGGAACTAACACATTACATAGTTCCCCTTAAAGTTTGGTTATCAATCCATCTCTAGCTACATTCATGGAATATAACATTTGTTCTAATTATATAGTATAACAAAGCTTGCTTGTACATTCTATTAAAGTATTCATTATCTATGAATTTCCTAAAATAATAAAATTTAATAGGTAGTGGCATCATATGAATCAAACAAATGTCATCATATAACACAACTCGGTAACTTTTTCTATTAGCAAAAATCCTTACACTCCTTGAAGCACTGGTCAATTATTATAGAAAGGATTTCTAGTTTCATTTTTATTAACTTTTTTCCTTACTAAAAATTGTTCATCTAATATAATGAATATTTATAGCATGATCATTTTTGTTATCTTTAGTCATGCTAATGGGTTGTTTACCTAGAATAATATAACTTTTTGGTGTAATTAGTGTTAAACTACATAGATAAAAAAACATAATGCAACTCCCCTTTGTTGATTACTTGGCATTAAATAATGTGCTATATAGTAGATTACATGCTACTATTTAAGGTGTAAAATGGTGTTGATGAATTTAAAAATATAAACTATATGAGGTGTAATCATTAATTAACCATTTCTATCTTAACATTCAAAATACAAGAGAAAGAGGGGCTTCCAGTTGTAACTCTCAATATAACCTAGGTTAGATTAGAAAAACCTAAAGAGATAAAGGGATGCCAATGCTAAGCCCAAATTATACTAAGGAAGTACATAAGAAAGTTATCTTTCATGCAATGTAATATTTGATTCAGGTTATGTTAATGCACTTTTAAAATTGAACTAATTGAGTTAGCAAGATAAGGAATAGAGATCTGGTACTAAATGCAAGAAATCAATCCAATTAAGATATCAAAAAAAATATAAACTAAGATGTGAAATAGATGATGAGGTAATTACCTTAAAATATGAGGAGGAATATGCTTTTCTTCTCTAAAAAATTCTATTATGGACTAGTGACTAAATTTATGACTACAGATCTATGATCATGAATGAAAACCTAGAAAATGTTTATAATATCAAGCTATAAGGTTTAGGTCGATGATGTCACCATGTTTCAGAATAGGTTGAACAACTCACCATGTTCATGAGGAACTTATCTATATTTGACCTTGGTTCTTTAGATAGATCTGTCTACAACTTCCATATCTGAACCTACAATTCTGAGATCCATCTCTTGCATATAGAAAACTAGGTTTCTAGGATGGGGTAGATAAGAGCTTTTATTGGTCAAGCCCTAGATAGAGGAATCAACCTTGAATTAAAATGTAAATGTATAAAAGAAATAAGACAAATGAAAATATTCAAATTGCTTGAAAAAAAAACCTTGTCAATAAGGATTTTGTTGTGTATGTATGTTGATCATGAACATGCAATGTAGGAAATCTCCACAAATGCTATGGAGATACCAAAATGACTTCATGAATTCATGGATCTAAGTGTGCATAAATTGAAGAAGATGATGGAGGCCTCAATGTAGATCTCCTCCCTTAATGACCAAAAATATGCTAGATCTTGAAGAGGTAAGATGCTCCCAAAGGATCCTTGAATATTTGAAGACTTGAATGCTTGAATAAATCAACACAAGATTGATATCATGTATGTGTCTCTAGAATTGTCCCCTACAAAATGAGATGCATAGGCTTCCTTTTATAAAACTTTTTGGGTGGGAAAGCAAAGCAAGCCAATGAGGTAATCACACTGTGAGAATTAAATCCCCAAGATGAAATCATGCTTGAGGTTCAAAAACCCTAGGGAATTGGTCAACTTGGATGACCTGTTCCAAAGTAGGTCCACTTGGTTGACCTATTCTCAGAGTGTCTCATATAGAGCCAACTCCAAAGTCTCATAAATTGCATAGATGAAAGTGGGAAACACATGGCTGAATTAGAGAAAAATGGAATTAATAATGAATCCATCCATTATTCAAAAAGTTGATAAAGGACAAGAGATAAAAGTTCTTAAATGAGGAGTGCATCCATTTTAAGATGGTACATTTATCCCTCACAATAGCCAAAGTATGAGTTTCCCCAAACTCGTGATAAAGTAGATTGAAAAGAAAGAGATGAAATTATCATGGCTAAGGAGATAGAGAAATCATCAAGCCCTCAAGAGACTTGATTCTTCATCATATCTAAAGTCAAAAAATAAGAGAGATGTCACTAACAAGAAAGTGTATCGAACTTGCCCAATAAGGTTTGTGTTCCTTATTGTGAACTACACGAAACAAAAGAAAAAGAAAAGGGGCTACAATAGAAGATGACATTGAATGGTCTAAAAAGTGTGTGTTGAATGATACTTAACCCATTGAAGATGAATTTAATGATCTAAAAAGTGTGTGTGGCATGCTAGTCAAATCATCAAAGGATTCAACTAATTCAAGGGAACTCCATTTCCCAAAAAAAAGAATAAAAAAATGACCCAAGAATAAGGATGTGTGTGTCCTTAAAGGATCAAAAGGTGATTAGGCTTCCCAAAAAGTCAATAATCCCAAGAAGGATAAAAAAGGATCAGGCCTTCCATACTATCAATAATCGAAAGAGAGATTAAAAAAAATAGAGCCCCCAAGAATTGTCAATAGTTTGATAGAGGAGACAAAACTGCCAATGACTGTATGTGCAAAAAGTGAGTAGAGTATATGCCCCCACATTGAAGAGATTGCAAACACCTCAATTGGAGAAATGGATTTAATGGAATCATATATGCATCCAAGAAGAACTTTTCCACTATGAAATGCCCCCAAAAGAGAACACTTCAATGGATATAAATAGATGACAAAATAGAGAACACAAAGGGATCTAATAACTATGGGGTCAACATGATCATATGATAAAATGTAATATTATATCAAGTATGAAATGTCATCATTCTCCAAAGGAATTATAACTCCAACACAATCGAAGAAAAATGAATAAGATATACAAAGAATAGTATTTTTGGGTTTGCAACACAAAGACAAAAAAGAACTAATACAACTATGACGCAAGCATCCAAGGAGACTATACAAGGGCACATTTATGAACAATAACACATATACAACACACCATATAAAAAAAAGAAGGAAAAAGATACAAATAGAAGAACCTCACAAAATTTTTGACTACTTTATCATCTTGTGCCAACAAAGAAGTGAAGAACCATCTAAAGAAATCTAGACAAAATAGGAAAAAAAGAACAATGTGAGGGAACCACAACACAAACACACAAAGAATTATATGCTAGAGAAGTCCATGTCAAGTGTATTGCATGTCCCACCCATATCAGTCTGAAATGTTAGGGAAGCATGAGAAACTCATAAGAGGAATGTATCATCCAACATAGTACGAACCATTGTTGGATCGAAGCAACGACTCTGGTGGGAGTCACTATGCTCTTCACTAGGAGTTATTGTAAGTTGCATAGAAAATGTGTTAGGAAAATAATAATCCATATCAATATTTTCATAGTAGTCATGTACAACATGTGCATTATAATCATTATCAATAGTATCTTCTATATCAAGATTAATAGAATCTAAAATATGAACAAAATCATCATGTTTATCCTTTTTCAATTTATTATTTTGATTAACTTCCTTTAAAGGCTCACACATGGGTTGATGCAAGGAAGGAAAAGGTTGAGAGGAAGAAGCCATGCATGAAGAAATGACACAGGGCTTAGCCTCAACTTGATATTTTTCTGCAACATTGATGAGAATGTCAGTTACAAATGGTTTTACGAGATAAACTTGAAGGATTAGGTTCCACAATCATAGGTTCTAGAGAGGGACCAAGTATAAGTTAAGGAATAATAGGTGGAGGAATAGGTGGAGTAGGAAAGATATATGTGTGAGTAGCATCCTTAGAAAGGATAAGATCAAGAGTCTTTTCTACCTTATAATGTTGATTGGATCAAAAGAGATGATTAGGACAACTAGGTGGTTTTTGAGGAAGAGATGGCCAAAATAAATCTATATAAAAAAAATCTCGAGGACATGAAGGTTTGTAAAGGGAATGATTAATGGAAATGTCCTCTCCTTTGTGGGGAAAATTTATGCACTTATGAACATGAGAGGCTATAGATTTCATGTAGGAAACCAGTAGATACCAAGCTTAACCTGAAATTGATCCAAAGTAGGAATGACAACAAAGGTAGTGTAAACAACACCACCAATAATAGTCACAAGAAAATTAATATAAAATTTAGGGTGATAAAGAAAACCATAACAAGTTTGAATCAAAACACCAGATGTATTATAGGTATCCTTATGCAACCCTTTACTAAAGAGATGTTCTTTAGTGATAATATTTATCATGGAAGAGGAATCAATCAAAATACCACAGGAAGAGATATGAGGAACCCTACCAACAATGTAAAGAGGAACATTAGGTGCTTTAAACATATTAGAGTCATCAAAGGTGATAAGAGATGAAATTTTAGGTAAAGGTTGAGGTTGAGACTCAACATGATTAGCTTCTTTTACCTTATCATCATAAATAATTTTGGTAACTAGAGAGAAGGTTGATTAATTATATATGTTGAATGTGAAGGAAAATGATTGGTGTAGATTTGTGAATTATATTGGCAAGTGATGTTTTGGGAGAACTGGGGATAACTTAAGGGTTTTAATTTATGGAAACACTTATGGTGGAGTGATCGCATGCAGAGAGTTTTTGTACTAGATTCACAGTCATGGAAATGACTAAGTATAGAGTCAGGATAACAGTATACTATGTTACAGTTATGGTCAACAAGGATGATATATGATATAATATGGCTTGAAAAGTTAGTAGAAGATATTTTGGGATATGTAAGACCTTCATTTAAGGTCACACATGTTTTTTTAAAGAGATCAGGCAAATACAATAATATGAAGGAATACAAAGACAAAGAATTAGTGGAAATAGCATATGAGAGGTCGTGATGATTGAGGCAAGTTTATTTGGAATGGAAACATGCTAAGTCAGATGGAAGTTGTATATTTTTGATACTTTGGTAATATATTATTGTTGACTCTATTTTTAGCATCTGTATAAGTATTTATTTAGTTTTGTAATGTATTTGGAGAGCTAACTAGATGGCAGAGTTTGTATAAGTATACAGTGTTTTGTGGAAGCAATGGGAATGAGGATGATGGTATGAATGTGAATTAGAGATCAGAGAGAAAATGCAAGATCAATGTGTGACATAGCTATAAGTAGAACTATCTAACCATAGAAGATGTCTGTATTGTTCATCTTTTGAAGAATACTTTGTGATAGTATTCTGATTGTAAGAGTTGTAAGCTCACCACCTTTAACAAGGTTTTGTATTCCTCTAGCAAGGAAATTTACTATGTAATACTCATCTCCTAACAGGGCTAGATCTCCTAACAAGGCTACATCTCCTAATAGGCATACTATATTTTAGTGCATAGTTGTGGGTACCATCCCCACAAGGGTTTTCCCTTGGCTAGGGTTTCCTTGAGAATAAATAATGGTATCATGGTTTATGGGTTATGTGTTTATGTTCTTTTCATTTCTGCATTGATATGGTTTACTTGTAATTGTTTGAGGTTTAAGTTGAAGTATTGTAATACTAATTCCACCCCCATCTCAGTATTACCTGATCCTAACAATTGGTATCAAAGCTATTGGTCCTTGGAGAGAAAGTCTAACAACTTAAGGGATATCAAAATGGATTGAGAGAGTTTTCAAGAGAACTTTGAAGAAGCACTTGATGACCTAGACAAAGAGAAAGTTGAGAATGGAAAATTGAAATTCAAACTAAGAAGAGAAGAAGATTTCATCAAGAAACTAAATGAACAACTTGAAACTTCAAGAAGTTAGAAAGAAGACCTTATGGATAAGATCAAAGAGGATTTAGAAAATGAGACATTAGACCAAGAAAAGAAGTTAGAGTAGGAAAAAGAACAAATCATTCTTCTGATGATTAAAGAGATTCAACATGAAAAGGATGCAAGATACAAAGTTGAAGAGTCACCAAAAGAAGAAAATGAGTAGATAGGAAAAATAAAGACTAAACTTGATCACTATAAGGATAAGTGTCAAGAGTTGGAGAAGTACAATTAGATCATAAAAGGAGAACTCACTCAATCCAAATTGCATATTGATAAGTTGTACATGAGTAGTGATAAGATTGATGAACAAAGGGAAAGATAGAAACCTAAAGGAGACATGAATGGAGTTGGATTCAATGAAGTAGAATGTTCTAAGACTAATGAAGAAAAAAATGAAGAAACAACTAAAGAAATACCTACTCTTGAGAGACCTAGAGATTAGACCAGATGTTTCAGAGGTAGATGCTTTGGATGTAACAAAATTGGACATGAAAAAAGATTACCGAGGTAATAGTTCTTTGAAACCTTTTTCTAGTTATTGTTATAACTATTATGATTATGGACACAAGAAAGAAGAATGTAGAAAACCAAATCAGTCAAGAAACAAACAAGATTATATCAAAGAAGATTCATCATCCAAGATCACATGTTACAAATGCAATAATTATGGGCATACTGTAAGATATTGTAAGCTACAAGTAATTCAAGATAGAAGTAGACCACCTACATGTTACAAATGCAACAACCTTGGACACATAGCAAATTTTAGTAGATACAATGGAGAGGATAATAGAAGAGGACCAAAAGAAACAAGAGAACCAAGAGGACCACCTCCTATGGTTATAAGGAAGAATGTTGGTGATAGTAGTAAGAATATTACTAAGTACATGTATGAGTTTGAGAAAAATTTCAAGAAATCTATAAATGAAGAGGATGAGAAAGTTTGGAATATAAAAGAGTTCAATAAGGAATTGGTTTAGGGAGAGAAAGTAGATGCTACTATGTCTTTAAATGATGATTTCATTAATACATCAACCTACAAGGCCATGTAGCCTTAAGGGGAGAATTGGATGCAGATAACAAAATATATCCAGCCCCTGATTATATGGAATAAGCTCACATGAGCTTAGGTATGGTATGTACAAGCACTATAGAGTGTATGGTTGTGATCACAACACTTGGAGATTCATATTCCATGTTCAGAAAATTTGTGTTGACTAGACAAGATGTGAAGTTGAGCTACTTGTGATTAATGCAGTTACTCAGCTTGTGAAAGCTAAAAGAGCTTGAAGCATATCATTTCTACAACATTTGATAATCAGTGACCAAGCATAGTGGAGTTTCAAAGCATTTCAAACATCTAGCAGATATATTGTGTGATCACTTGAGGAAAAGTTTTAGATTTAGCATGTTAAAGGTATTCAGACTTTATACTCTTTCAAAAGTTATGGATGCACCCATAATATTTGATGTTGTGGATAGAACTAGGTATAAGCTCAAGAAACATCTATTTAAGTCTTGTGAGGATGATCCAGAAGGAGCATTTTTGCAAACCCCTTCTATTGTGTTTCATGTTGAGGACATTAGGGCATGGGTAAAAGTACAAAGCTGTGTCACACTTTTATAAAGGAAAAGGTCAACAACACACAAACTTTTTAACTTTAATGACATTAAAATCGCATTTATGTTTAGAATTTGGAGATGATGTAAACTAATGAAATGTGTAAAAGTTGATGAAGTTTATGATTATAATTTTTCAAAAAAAATTTGAACAAGAATTCACATAGTTTCTTAATTTTTAAGGTCCATATTTTACTTGCTGAAAAATGAGGGTCTTGTTCGCAACAAAAAAGTATATGCAAATAATCTTTTTTTCCTTTGATTTCAAAATATGTTATAGATGAAATGTATAACTAGTGCACAAGATAAGAAAAAATAGTTTTCAATTTATATTTTCTCTGTTATAACTACTCAAAGTCAAACATACCTAAAATTTGTAGTTTTCATCTCGCACAAAATTTCCCCTATCAAATCTACACCATTCCAAAAAAAAATTACACATTCTTGAAGAGAACTCTCTCCTTTAGTGTTAAATATAAAATTTCAATTTTTCTGATATGCTTTACTATTTTTTTCTATTTTTGAAGAAGCTTGTTCTTGAATGTTAAAATACCTACTTGTAGTATTTTGAAGTTATAACATATTAAATCTAATTAAAATACTACAAAAATTATATGATGATAATCTTGACTCTGTGCTCTAATAAAGGGTATTTTTATATTTGTAAAAAAATATCATTAAAAAGAGTAGGAGTTATTGAAACATCACTTTTCTGAAATAATTTTATTTTTTTATTAATTGGTATAAAATATGTATTTAATAGATATTTCCAATTGGAAAAGTTGAAGCACTCATCTAACTTAGCTAGAATGAATCCAGCTAGACCATATGTTTGACAAAAAATAAATTTAATTACAAATATTCAAATTCAGCTGTGCTGATAAGCTGTCCTAAAACTTGACACAACTTTGTGCTTTTACCCGCATACATTCACTACAAGCATGAGATCATAGGAGATGTCAATATCTATAGCGAATTATATGGGAGGATAGAAGTAGATGGGAAGATGGTAGAAGAGTTTAAACACTTCGAAGACTAGTCCATCATCAAATTAACCCTACTAAATGAGTTCCATGAAATTGAATAGTTCAAAATAATCCTAAGTAGAATACATGACCAATTTATATGAATTGGAGAATAACTAGTAAAGATATGTGCTCAAATGATTCATGAGATAACCAGATTAGATAATGATGGAGACTTCCCAGTAGAAGAAAAGACTATAAGAAAATAGGTGGAAACCCTAACCCATTCTAAGTGGGATAAAAGAGATATGATAGTAAATGACATCTATCAACAAGATGTGAGGTTTGTAGCTATGATATTAGGTTACAATATATTCTATAGAAGCAGACCTAGCTTAGTATCAACTAGAGTTATTATGATGGCATATAGAATGGTCAAGGAAAATAAGAAATACAACCTATGTGAATTTCTTGCACACTTTTTTTTGGAGAATGTGAAGGTTATAAAGAAATACAAGACTGAGGCATTAAATTTTGGATCACTATTGGTTCATATGTACATCCATATTATACAAAAATTCCTTGGCATGTACCCTATAGCATGGAAAGATGATGTACCTACTAGAATTCATATCTCTGAGAGCTACCAAAGAGAGGACATGAATTGGGTAGATGGAGAAGTATTTTCTATGACCAAAATCCTACAAAGGTAGATGAAAGAAAGATATATGATACATGAAGATCTAGTTGTGAAGTATAAGGAAACTACTTATTTCATGGTTGAAACTGATTGTGTGTACTTTGATGCATATGAGCCTAGGAAGAAATGGTGTTACCCTATGGGGTATGAGGTTAGTTTTGAGGTTCCATCTATGTAGGTAGAGCATGTATTAGGAGCAAAAATAGACACTTTTGAAGAAAGATGGGGAACATATAGAGAAAATCCTAAAAAGGTTAGAGATGAATAGGAAAAAGTGACAAGGAAAAGCAAATTTAATAAAATACTTGAGGATATCACTGCGAAGGTAGGAATCAAAAGGGAGTAGGTGAAGAATATAGGGGAAAAGATGATAGAAGCATCTTACAACATGGAAATTGATTCACCCCGTCCCTCTAAAGTAGAAAAGATAGTAAGTCCTACACCTAATATTATTGATTTATCATCTACATATGAGAAGACTGCTCAAGAAATTGTACCTACTCACACACCTAGGAGATCTACAAGATCTATCATGCCATGTAGCTCTAATAAACAAGAAGTAGAGGTGGAAGAAAGGAAGAAAGAGGACAAAGTGTTTGAGAATGAAGAAAACAAGGTACAGAAGAGACCACAAGATCTATGGAAGCCAGATATCTTGAAGTTACAAAAGAGAGTGATAATAGATCAAAATTTGAAGACACAAGATAGATACTATGAGAGGTATGACCCTAATAATCAAGAAATAATTGAGGACACAATAATTGAATACTTATTGTCTTTCAAAAAATATTTTTAAAAAATATAGAAGGAAGTATCCCCAAGGAATTATATAGAAAGTTGGAGATTAGAAAATAGTTGGCACAATATGAGGATGAGAACATAAGAAACAAGTCTATTAAAGACATGTTACCTATTGTCTCAATACAAGAAAGGGAAAGAATAACCAAAGAATTGAAACCTTTGTTTAGGAATAAGGCTAGAATGGTGAAAATTATGGCTAGAAAGTATGATGAAGTCACAGAGGACACACAAAAGGCACTAGATCAAATCCTTATGAGTGATATGCCTAAGAAGACTTTCCCCCCAAGGTTGCCAAGCCTACACCTTTGGGAATGGGAGAAATATTTAAGACATATGATGTGTATGAGCAAGCAAGCGAAGATAGCATGCAATGAAACTTCTTTATCTCTAGTGTTCATGTGACCCTTGACACCTCTCATGATGTAGATGACCCATTTCTAAACAACTTAGATAGTGCAATAATAGTTGAAGAGGAAGAATAGATAGAGGAAGTGCATATAGAGGAAAAATAGGAAGATAAGATAGAAGAGAAGGAGCTACAACAAGGAGAAATGAAGGTAGAAGAGACTGTAGCAAAAATATTAGTTCAGGTAAGAGTTGAACAAAAACAAGAATCAGACACCTCCTCTACTCTATTTTTGGAAAGAATGGCCAAGCTAGTGAGTGCAGACATGGAGGGCATGGATGAGGATGAACTCATCAGGTTAAACTTTATGGATTTTGCTAAGGAAAAATAAATATTAGTAGAAAAAGGAGACAAAAGGGTAAAGGTGATTTCTAGAGAAGTGTAGATAGTGAACAAAATACTCCCTACAACTCTTATTTTTCAAGGAAAGGATGAGGAAAAGAACCTAGGCATGGAATTGGATAGGTTTGAGAGTCAATGCTGAAGACCATAGATGATAAGGCATAAAAGAGTTTCTTGGAAAATAAGTTGAAGCAAGTTTGTCAGTCCATCTCATGAGGCTTGGACATTCTAAAAGTAACTACACTTAAGAATAAGAGTTGTATAGCACAAGGGAGAAAGATATATAGTCACTGCATAAATCCTTGTAGACATGTGAATAACATTGAAGACATCATATCCAAGGACAGAGCTACACTTGACTTCTTGATGGATAGTTGTGAAACATCTTCACAACCTGTGGTAGAAATGGATAAATAGACATCCAAGCTTTTGGATAAAATAATTTTTTTGAATGTAGAGAAAGGGAGAGTAGTAGACAGATTTGGTTTACTAAAGATTTTAATAACTCCTAAGCTATCAATGCTTGAAGCTCAACTCTCGAAGATGGAGAAAATATAAGGATCAATGTCTATACCCACTGAGTTGAAGGAAACAAAAAAAACATCTTATGCACTGAATGGACTAATCCATGTTAGTGAAATTTTGAATAATTCATGGGTTGAGGAAGTGAAGACCTTAGAAGATTCTTTCCAAGATATTCTAAATTTGGCGAGTAAGCACTAAGTCTTTTTATGCTTAGAAATTTTGAAATTTTGCAAGCACCTTTCCCATTGATGTCAAATGGAGAAGAAGAGAAGAGAAAAATGAGAAGGGGCAGATAAGAGAAAAAGATGTATGAGAAGAGGAAAAAAAGAGAACAAGTGAGAAGAAGAAAAAGATGTAAATAAAAAAAATAACAAAAGTAAAAGAAAGAGAGAGGAGAAAAAGAGAAAAGAAAAGAAAAGAGGAGAATATGTATATAAAGAAGTAGAAGGAAGTTAGTGCTGTGACACTTAGTCATTTTTCACTTTGCCATCAATACCAAAGGGAGAAATTGTTGGAAAGTGATGTTTTGGGAGCACTAGGGACCACTTAAGGGTTGTCATTTATAGCAACACTTATGCTAGAGTGATTGCATGCAGAGAGTTTTTGTACTAGAGTTAGAGTCATGAAAATGACTAAGTATAGATTCAGGATAAGAGTTGAATAAAAGGAAATAGTGTTCCTCCTATAATGTATGGGAGAAATATGAGATCTACTTCTAAATCCAAATTTCGAAAGGAGAGATCCAAATTGATCAACCAAAAGGTTAATGCACAATGGAATCAATCTATGGAGAATATGAAAAAGGAAGAAAACCTTATATTTCCCTATAAAGGAATTGTTCTTGAAAGTTGAAATATTTGAAAGGGAAGTACTAACATCAAAATATGGCAGATCTAGAAAATCTTGATTTATGATGTCTGTGTGCAGTTTTAGGCAATTCTACAACCTATTTCAAATTGGAAATGTTGAGGCAAAGAAAACCCAGAAAACTTTTATCTTTCTGACAATAGGTAGTCTTTGACCTTGATAAAAGGTCAAATGCTAAATTAATATTCTAAAAGTCAACTTTGACTTTGTTCACAGATCTCAAAAGTTCACCGAAAAGGGTATCCAAATCTGAGCTTAGATCCATAGTTCGACACCTGTACCTACAAGAAAAAGAGGGTTTTTATTGTTTGTTTGAGGGGTTTACCTTGGTCCAACCCCATTTGAAATCAACCTTAATATTGAAATTGAAATGAGAATTCTAGCAAGTAGTAGAAGTAGATCTAACAATGAAGCTATGCAATTTGATAAATATGCAATTGTATTTCAAATGTAAACAAATATATTGGTATGAAAGCTTGAACACAACAATGGAAACTATAAATCAAAACCATGAAAGTAAATGTAAAAGCTCCATGTGTGTATTCTCGGAATCCACCTTGAGGGAAGAATGAATGGATCTAGAAGATGAACAAAGGATCTTGAAGGAAGATCACACCATGATGATGGCTAGATCTAGGGTTTGGATGATGAATCTTGCATGCTTGAACCAAATCCCTCCAAAGGCTTGAATGCTTGATCTTCAATGGAGAACTTGAATGGAGAAGAGGACTTGAATGCTTCCTTGAATATGCTTGATGAAATTATTACTTGACCTTTGCTTGAATGCTCGTGAAATTGCTTGAGATGATATGTGGCTTGGTGAGAATGGATGGATGAAATGAGAGAAGAAGGCCTCCTTTTATAGTGATCTAGGGTAGAAACCTCTAGAGAAGGTTGACATTGGGGAATTAAATCACAATTAATCTTAACCCCTAGAAATGGGCCCATATTAAATGCAATTTAAGGATTTACCATTTTGAAACCCGAAATGGCTGATCTGGAAGTGGGAAAACAAATATTTTTGAAACCCGACATCCAAAAATCATGGGAATCTAAAATTTGAACCCTAGGTTAAAGATGAGGTTGACTTTGACCTTGAGGTCAAAAACCTCAAGACCTTAGTCCATAATGCTAGGAAATGTAGAAATATACTAAAAATAGGGAGAGATAGAAGTAGAATGGGGAGAACAAGTCATATCTAAGAAAAGGGCTAATTGAAGGTTCTTGACATGACCCAGACCACTCACTTGGATGGCTAAATGCTCTTAACATCGAAGTGCTTCTATTTTAAGATGATACATTAAGCCCCCACTTTAGCAAGAGTATGGATTCGATGCAAACTCTTGGTAAAGGAGACTAGAGAAAAGATCCTAGTGGATTTGAAACAAGATAGAATGACACTTAGCTATGGACATAATCCCCTAGGCTAAGGATTCTAACTCAACATATGTGCATGAGGGTGCAAAAACAAAAAAAGGAAAAATACACAAAAGAGGGGTTAGTAATAAAACAAACCCAAATCAACTAGCATAAGAAACCTTGCTAAGAAATATTTCTCATACTAATATCATATTTGGAAAGCTATCATAAGAGCATAAATTATTACATAAGAAAGATAAGAGAAATTCTATAAACAACATAGCTTCATGATTCTAGTCCTACTAGCATGAAAGAGAAAAAGAGAGAAAGGGAAAAGAGTGATTACCTCACCTAATAAGATGCCCATCTTAAAATGAATCACCCTAGAGGGAGAGCCCAATAGGTTCACCCATAAACTATGCTTTCAATTGTAATGCATCTTCTGATGGCTTCTGGAATACCCATAGATCCACCTTCTTGTATCACTATGAATATGAAATGCATGTCTCCTCAGGATTTAAAAATGTATGTGCATAACCTTCAGAAGATTTAGCATATGAATGCATGTCTTTTAATGATTTAGCAACTTATGTGCATTACCTTCCAAGATTTAGCATGTTCAAAAATTTGAAAAATGTGTGTCTCCTTAGGATTTAGCAACTTATGTGCATTACCTTCAGAAGATTTATCATATTGAAAAATTTGAAAAATACATGTCTCCTCAGGATTTAGCAACTTATGTGTGTTATCTTTGGAAGATTTAGGATATTGAAAAATAAAAACTATAGTACAAGGGAGACCCTATATATTCCCCCCTCCTTATTGTGGCAATCTACTAGACATGATAAGGAAAAGGAAGAGGATACCTACTTCACAATGCAAGGAGATATCTTGTTTATAACAATGTATACCATATTCTTAGCGAGGGATATTGATCCCAACATCCATGAACATAGATAATCATGAAAAGAATATGTCACTCATGGAAAAAGTATCTTCAAAGAAAAATATCTTATCAACAAGAGCCCCACCAAAGAGGAGTCCTTTAGATAAAATATCATCTTTCAAAAGTGGGAACAAAGATTCAATCATCAAGCCCCCTATGAAATAAGAGGAAGGAGAATCTATGGAATGAAGGAAACAACTCTAACACCAAAGCAAGGGTGAGAGCTTATAATGAACATAATTTGCAACAAAGAGAAGAAGTGTCGACCTAGGACAACAACCTCTCATGTAAGAAGGTTATCCATAGTCATAACATCTATCAATATGATAAAATAATATTGCATTATAAACAAAAACCACTAAGCTAAGGAAAGCATTTCCCTAGACAAAGAGAAATAAGGAGGTACCTTGCCCCCAGGGATAGAGAGAAGGGATACCCTTGGAAAACAAATATTTTAGAAAAGATATCTTGAAAAATAGATTCTATGGATGATTATAAACATAATGCAAAACCATAGAAAAATATGAGAGAAAGAATACCAATTAAGCTCAAGCCATAATATATGCTAAAAACCTAATGGATCCTAGGAGACTGGATGAAAATTCACCTCTTGCCCCCTAGTTTAGAGACAAGAGGGGAAGAGAATCTATAGTATATTAGAGGGAGGGAGATCCCTTATATCAAAATTATGAAGGAATTGTAAAACTGCATGAGAGTGAGATATAATTCCTAAAGCATCTCTTTCTCTAACATATAACTTGAAATGTTTACAATCAGCAAGTAAATGCATATTGCTATTATGAAAAGGACATTTATATTTGTATAAAGCATCTATCAGAATAGGTCTAAAGATTTCTTTCTTGGAATTCATTAGTTCAACATATACCTACTTGGCCACTTCTTGATGAGTATTAGGGTTATCTAAGATAGGTGTGGGAAGAAGAATGTGAAGAGAAGGACAATGATTAACATCAACTACCTTGACTTGAGATTTTGAACAACCAACACCAGATAGATCTAGTTTAGGGGGTATATGAATTGGAAACCTAATACCATGCTCATTAAATCCAAGCCATAAACCTTTATAAACTTGTTTAGTCATCATATTATATCTAATAGTGTACATATTATGTAAAGCTTCTACAGGAGTTGATTTTTTATTATGTTCATGAGTAAAGGTTGTATAAGGTGGCATAATAGGTTTTGAAGAAATTTCTTTACCGTTTCCTTTAATATCATCATGAAACAGAGGAGAAGGTAAATCAAAGAAAGCTTGCACATCCACATCCTGAGCTATAGCTTGAATCCCATCATAAGTATGAGAAGAACTAGGGATAGAAGATGTAGAATTAGGTATCAGATTAGGATTAGGAATATTAAGATTAGGATGGATACGATTAGGATTAGGAAGATTAGGAGATGGTTTATCATCTACCAAATTCTTCACATAATCCAAAAGATGAATAAGGCTACCACATAAATCTTTAATGAAAGTTTTGAATGTAGGAAGACTAGTGTCACTCAACTTCACAAAGGCATAGGCAAGAGCAAAGTGAAGGGGCATCAAAATAATGAAGTGAATGATACTCTCATAAACATCATAGGTATTATAAAGAGATGCTAAAAGAAGGGTAATAAATAACATGACCACACACCAAAGCATCTTAACAATCTCCATAGTAAATGAAATGCAAGAAATGTTTTTATATTTTATTGAATATGTAGATTTTTTTTGTATTTTCAAATTTTAAAATGAAAGAGCATAAACTGGATCTAATCTTAAAGGCAATCTAACACCGAAAAGAAAGAGTTTTCTATCACGGGTTCACCAAAATGAATAGTGAAGGTGAACACATAAGGTAATACAAAGGGAGATCTAACACCAAAAAGAAAGGGTTGTCTATCGTGGACTCACCAAAATGAATAGTGAAGGTGAACACACAAGGTAATACAAAGGGAGATCTAACACCAAAAAGAAAGGGTTGTCTATCCTAGGTTCACCAAAATGAATAGAAGGAAATAGTGTTCCTCCTATAATTTACAAGGGAAATATGAGATCTACTTCTAAATCAAAATTCCCAAACGAGAGATCCAAATTGATCAAACAAAAGGTTAATGTGCACAATAGAATCAATCTATGGAGAATATGAAAGAGGAAGAAAACCTTATATTTCCCTATAAAAGAATTGTGCTTGAAATTTGGAATAATTGAAAGGGAAGTACTAACCTCAAAATAGGGTAGATCTGGAAAATATTTTTTTTTTATGTCTGTGTGTAGTTTTGGGCAATTTTGCAACCTGTTGCGGACTGGAAATGCCGAGGTGAAGAAAACCTAGAAAAATTTTATCTTTCTGACAGTAGGTAGTCTTTGACCCTGATAAAAGGTGAAAGGGTACATTAATATTTTGAAGGTCAACTTTGACTTTGTTCATAGATCTCAGAAGTTCTCCAAAAAGGGTATCCAAATCTGAGCTCAGATCCATAGTTCTACACCTATACCTGCAAGAAAAAGAGGGTTTTCGCTATTTGTTTAAAGGGTTTTCCTTGGTCAAATACCAGTTTGGAATCAATCTTCATATTGAAATTGAAATGAGAATGCTAGCAAGTAGTAGAAGTAGATCTAATAATGAAGCTATGCAATTTGATAGATATGCAATTGTATTTTAAATGTAAACAAATATATTGGTATGAAATCTTGAACACAACAATGGAAAATGTAAATCAAAACCATGAAAGTAAATGAAAAACCTCCATGCTTGTATTCTTGGAATCAACCTTGAGGGAAGACTGAATGGATCTAGAAGATGAAGAAAGGATCTTGAAGGAAGATCACACCATCACGATGGCTAGATCTAGGGTTTCGATGATGAATCTTGCATGCTTGAACCAAATCCCTCTAATGGCTTGAATGCTTGAATCCTTGATCTTTAATGGAGAAATTGAATGGAGAAGAGGACTTGAATGCTTCCTTGAATATGCTTGATGAAATGTTTAGTTGACCTTTTCTTGAATGCTCATGAAATTTCTTGAGATGATATGTGGCATGGTGAGAATGGATGAATGAAATGAGAGAGGAAGGCCTCATTTTATAGTGATCTAGGGCACAAACCTCTAGAGAAGGATGAAATTGGGGAATTAAATCCCAATTAATCTTAACCCCTAGAAATGGGCCCATATTAAATGCAATTTAAGGATTTACCATTCTGAAACCCAAAATGTTTGACCTAGAAGTGGGAAAATAAATATTTCTAAAACCTGACATTCGAAAATCATGGGAATCTAAAATCTGAACCCTAGGTCAAAGATGATGTAGGCTCTACCCTAGGTCAGAGTTGAGGTTGACCCTGACCTAGGTTAGAGTCAAGGTTGACTTTGACCCTCAAGGTCAACTTTGACCTTGAGGTCAAAAACCTAAGGACCTCAGTCCATAATGCCAGGAAAGGCAAAAATATATTTAAAAATAGGAATAGATAGAAGTAGAATGGGGAGGACAAGTCAGATCCAAGAAAAGGGCTGATTCAAGGTGCTTGACATGACCAAACGACTCACTTAGAGGGCTAAATGCTCTTAACATGGAAGTGCTTCCATTTTGAGATGATACAACAGTATACTATGTTACAGTTTTGGTCATTGAAGAGGATATATGACATATTATAGCTTGCAAAGTTAGTAAAAGACATTTTGGGATATGTAAGTCCTTCTATTAAGATCACTCATGTATTGGTAAAGAGATCAAGAAGATACAGTAATAAGAAGGTATGTGAAGATAGAGAATGAGTGGAAGAGAGCATATGAGCAATCGTGATGATTGAGGTAATATTAGTTGGTATGGAAACATGCTAAGTTAGATAGAAGTTGTATATTGCTGACACTTTGGTAATATATGATCATCGAATCTATGTTTAGAATTTGAATAAGTATTTATTATGTTTTGTAATGTATTTGGAGAGCTAATTGGATGACAAAGTTTGTATAAGTATAGAGTGTTTTGTGGAAGAGATGAGATTGATGATGATGGGATGAATGGGAATTAGATAGCAAAGAGATGATGAGAGATCAGTGTGTGACCAAGATATAACTAGAACTATCTAAGCTTATCATATGCTTTTATTGTTAATCTTTTGAAGAACACTTTGCGACAGTATCCTGATTTTAAGAGTTGTAAGCTCACCAACTTTAATAGGGTTTTTGTATACCCCTAACATGGGTTTATATTCCTTTGGCAAGGAAATGTACTATGTAATACTCAGCTCCTAACATGGCTAGATCTCCTAACATGGTTTCTATATTTTAGTGCATAGTTGTGGGTACCATCCCCACTAGGGTTTTCCCTTGGCCATGGTTTCCTTGAGAAAAAATAATGGTTTCATGAGTTATGTGTTGTGTTATGTGTTTATTTTATTTTCATTTATGGGTTGATATAGTTTACTTACAATTGCTTGAAGTTTAAGTTGAAGTGTTGTAATACTAATTCACCCCCCCCTCTTAGTATTACCTAATCCTAAAAGTTCTAGTTAGGAAGGTGCTATAAATTTATCCATACTATTAACCTCAACATCAATAGATATAGAATTGGAATCAATAAGCTCTTGAATAGCATTCTTCAAAGCATAAAATGTTTGAGTAGCATGACCAAGTTGATGATGGTATTAACAAAATTTTTTTTAATCAAATGACTTAGGCATTGCTTTACTAGTGTCAATAGGACGAGTTGGATCAATTTTAATAATGTTAGTTTTGATTAAGTTTTTCATCAAAAAATGAAAAGGTTTTGATAAAGTAGTATACTTATGATTAGGATGATACATAGAGGAAAACGTAGTCATACCTTTAGATGTAGCAACCACTTGATCATCAAATTTTTTTGTTGAATTATGAATCTTTATGTAGTTGTTAGACTTAAAGAAATTATTTTGATTAACAATGACATCACTCTTATCCACACTAATAGGATCCATTAGAGTAGATCTCTCCAGCTTACTCACTTGTAACTGATAGTGGTGAAGCATTGCATAAAGATGTGAAAAGAAAGTATACTTAGTAAGGATAATATTATCTCTAATGTCCTTTTATAAATTAGAAATAAAGATAAATTGAATATCATGATCAGGTACATGATAAGAAATTTGAGCATACAAATTCTTAAATCTACCAATAAAGCCACTAACTTTTTCTTTAAATTTTTTCTTACAATGCATTAAATTAGTCAAATAAATTTGAGTACTAGTCTTATTTTGAAATTGTATAATGAAGGCATTAGCAAGAATTTGAAAGGAATTAATAGAGTAAGGAGGTAAAGAGAAATACCATTGCAAAGCTTTATCCCTCAAAGTACATGTGAAAAAATTATCCATGAGCCTAAAGTCATGAGAAAAATCACTGCATCTAGTTTGGAAAGTGCTAACATGAATCAAAGGACCACCCTTACCATTATAAGTCTCAAGATGAGCTATTTCCAAGTGTTGTGCGACAACAACATGAAGGATATCTAAGGAAAGCATCTATCTAAGAAATATCACGTGTAGAGATGTACTTGGATTGAGTGAATTGAGTTACATGTTGTTGTAAAATAGTGATAGTTTTAACTAAGCTACTAATCATAGGATTAGAAGACCATCTAGTAGGCATAGACATATTGGATATACTAGGTGTAGACACTAAAAATTGGTTCACACCTATGTTTCCCCTTTTAACATCTCTTTTATCATTTTTCATTCCTCACTTGATCAATTACTAACATTTCTCTCATTTTTTGTCATACCTTGATCTCTTTGGCCCAATCGATCAAATTTGCATCTTGATCCTAATCAATCCTAATCCTTCCTAATCTTTCCTAAATCGATCCTAGTTATTCCTAGTTTTTCCTAAACTGATCCTAAATGTTCCTGATCATTCCTAAATGTTCCTAAACCTATCCTAATCAATCATAAACCATGTCAAACCTTCCTAAATCAATTCAAATCAAACCGAATCAGTCCTAATCAGTCTAAAACCTTTTCAAAGACAAATGATCATTATCAAATCAAGTCAAAGGCATTTTCCAAGTTCATCGATGCCTAATCAAATCTCAATCCAATCCTGAATGCATTGTCCAAGTTCATCGATGCCTCGTTATCCTAATTCAAGTCAATCGTAAATAGAATTCTCCAAGATCATCGATGCTATTTAATCATCATCAATCTATCCCAATAGAATTATCCAGGTTCATCAATGTTATCTCATGATTTCAACTTCAATTGCACACATTGTTGAATTTCATCAATGCTATCTTATATTGTCATCGTCAATCATACACATTGTCAAATTTCATCGATGTTGCGTTGATCTCTAATCAATTTTTAATTATCAAGATTGGTTCAAACCCTAATCAAATCATTCAAGATGAATCTCCTTTTGATCATACATCATCAATTCAACCTTGATCATCTTACTAATTTGTCCCATTGGGATAGATAATCCATAGCTTATCTCTTTTGTATTGATCTATTTATTAGATTAATTCCCCCTATCCCATGCCTCCTACAATTAATTAATTTCATATTAATTAATTATTCCCTTTTCCATGAATTTTGGAATTATAAATTCCTAATTCCTAATTTTTCCTATTTGTGGGTATTAATGAGTTTTTAAATTCAAAAATTCTTTCCCGCTAATTGTGTTTCCAATGCCTAGAATTATCCTTTTCATGGGAATTAATGAGTTTTCAAATTCAAAAATTCCTTCCCCCTAATTGTGCTTCTAATCCCTATAACTATTCTTCATGATTTATTCTATCTTTCTATATAAATTTTTCCACTAATTTGACTTCTTAATTTCCTATTAATTATCCTCATCACTTTTTCTTTGATTGGTGCATTGATTTATATGTTCCTAATTGTACAATCAAATTTTCATAATTATGACAATCTTTTGATTTTCACTCTCATTTCCAAATCTACATTTTGGCCTCCAATTTGTATAAATTGAGATCAAGTTTCTAAATTCCATCTAACCATCTTCTTTTGAATATTCTCATCATCTTCATTATAGTCATCATATGAAATTAAAAATCCCCAAACAAGCTTATGTTCAAACATATCAAGCATGATCAATAATCAACCTTTTGTGGGACATATTCCTTCAAAAAATCTTCAATTTCAAATATTAATATGGCCTTACCAACAAGATCCACAAAGAATAAAAAGTAAAAATCCAACTTTTTAAAAGATTTTCTTCAACAATTGGGTTCTATATATGAAAACAATAATACATCCATGTCTATCAATGGCCCATCTGATGTAAATCACATGAATGAAATACCTATTTCCTCTTAACAAATTGACCTTAAAGAAGAATACATGTCCCCTTCCATCCCTTTATCCCCTAAAAACTCTCAAGAGAAATTCCCTCCATCACCTTCAAGTCACACTTCCAATGATGAAACCTTCCAAGGGATATCCATAGAACACATTCAAGATAATCTTTTTTTTAACACAATTCCCTTCCATGCTTCCAAGATGCTATATCTAATGCCACAATTTCCTCCATCTCAATGAAATCCTATTCAATAAAGTCCTATTCAAAATCCATCTCCTTCATGTCAAAACATTGACCCTTTTCTAGAGTCACCTATAGATATCCAAAGTCAAACCCCATGTCAAGAAGATGATCCAAAACAAAAAGAAATGAGTCCTAAAATAATTCAAGGTCAAGATCCTAACAATGAACAATCCTATCAAATTTTTTACCAATATCCCATTTTTCTTGAGCCTAATGACAATCCTATTGTCCTCAAATTTCCTATCCAAGATAATCCCATTGGAGAAAAAAATGTCCTTTCACTTCCCATAAGCGTTTCCCTTCCTAAGAAAGATCATAACCTCCCTTCCATTTTTTCCAATGATTCCATCCAAAGTCAAGAGTATAACACCTTTAATACGGATCCCAAGATTTGATTCCAAGTCAAGATAAAAGTATCCCTTTAAACTCACATCTAAAATATCCCATCATCCCACTAGATCCTCCTCAAGATCTCTCCATCGATTCATCTCCATGTCCTAGTTCTTTAGATACTCCACAAGATCCTATCTTGCTAGATGACCCTACCATTGCTTCTATTTGATTATAGGATCCAATTATTCCTCTTGACCCTCCTCATGATGTAGACACATTTGTATGAGTTCTTCATACATGTCCAATGAAGTCCTCCATTAGAATATATTATAATCCACTTTATGATCCTATTGTTTATTTCATATAATTTCCACCTCAAAATGAACTTGCATCTACTAGCAAGTCTCCCACTGGTCAAAAGCATTACCAAGTTAAAGAGTTCAATATTCAAGAATAAAGTATATCATAACCCTTTCATGTTAAAGAAAGTTATGAAGTTCATGACCTTAGTTCTAAATCTCACTCTCAAGGCATTGGTATCTCTTTCATCTATTTTATGTCCATATAATCCTAGATCCACTAGTTCACAATCCAATTAGCCATTCCCATATGCAAGTTATCAAAGGCACACATCTTTGAGAACCTTCCATCCATCCAAAAATCAGCCATATAATTCTTATCCATCCATAAATCCCATTCATTTTCCAAGTGATTTAGGTGCCAAGCATAGACTCTATAATTCAAAAGATCCACATACAGTCAAGGATCAACATGTCCAGTCCAACCGACATAGAAAATCAAAGAAAAATATAATCCAAAAAGAAAAAGAAATATCAAAAAGGCCACAAAAGCACATTAAGAAAAAAGAAAAGTCAAAATTAATATGTGTTTCTAAGTCTATTTTGCAAGAAACGAATTCAAAGGACCGACAAAAAAATAAAAAATAAAAATGCATGTGGATTCCTAAGAATTTTCTTGAAGCATAGAGTCCTAAAGAAAAATCCAAGTTGGCAACCAAAGTTGCTATCTGACCTCCATCTAAAATTCTTCCATCTTCCAAATCTATTTTTGGTCCTTTTATCCCAAAATTGATATCCACTCCTCCATCAAGTCCAATATCTCATTTTCCTCCATCACCCCTCAAGGTATGTGCCAATGATGTTCTTACATCCCTTTCCATCAACTCAAAACTAAGCCCTCTTCCACTCCCTCTATTTTCCAACATGTCTTTATCAGTCTTTGATCCAACCTATCCAATCATTTACCTAATCCTTATCATTACCCTACCAACATCATTGAGCATACTATCATTATTCATGGTCCATTTCCTTTTCAAGAGCACCATAAAAAGAAAGAGGCACGTGAGTCATTTTTCCATGTGATGTCCTACGTCTATTTTCTTTTGAAAAATGTCAAAAAAATGCAAAAAAAGTGAAAATATAAAAAAAAGAAAAAAAAAGAAAAAAAAAGTTACCTTGATGAAAACCTAATAAATAGGTGTCTTGGTAACACACAAAAAAAGAATAAAGAGAAATAATTTCATCTAATAGTAAAAACCTAGAAAACAAGTGCTTTGGACAAGTACCATGATGAAAACCTGGAAAACATGCGTCATGTGTAATTTATGAACTTGTTGCATTCCATACTCTAAGAAATATTTGTGCTGATATTTCCATATCCTATAATACCCCTTATCATTTTGTGCCATTCATACCCCTCATCCTATCAACTCCCATATTCCCTTTTCCCCAACTTTGATCTTAACAAGGTTACAGATTCTCCCAAAATCATTACATGTTATATTGCCCATCCTATCACATCCCTTTGGTCCATACTACCTATCCTGTCACAACCACTCGATCCTTCAACCCCTATCCCCATTTTGTCCACTATTGATCTTGGTTTCCCTATCCTATCATTATCCTATCTTAGTCCCTATCTTGGTCTTGACATAAAATAAGGACATTCAAATGCAACACATATTTCAAAAACCTCTTCACATTTCAAGTCCAATGCATCACATTCCATCTAGTGCCAACAGTCCCAATATACTATCATTGTCTTGTTGAATCACTCTACTTTGCAAAAACATGTCCTTCCATTTTGTGGATAGTCCTTAGTAATCCAAAAAAGCTTCAATAACATATCAAACAACCCTTTGGCCTTCATCCATCTACCAACCTATCCATCAATCCATGGTGTCCCTTCCTTGCTAGACATTGGGGCAATTCTTGCTTGTAAATATCCTTAATCATCCTAAAAAAATAATTAAAAATCATAAAATGTTATGAAAAGATCTTAAAAATTTGCATATGATCCTAAAAAAATATTAAAATAAAAAATTGTCATGAACAAATCCTAAAAATTCAAATATGACTCGGGAAAAAAATCCTAAAAATTCAAATACGAACCTGAAAAAACTCAAACAAAATCTCAAAAAGTCCTATAATATTTTTTTTAAAAATCATATAAAGTCCTCAACAAATCCTAAAAATCAAATAGAGTCTTGGAAAAACTCTTGAAAATTGCAAAATATCATAAAAAAAGTACAAAAAAATCAAATATTTTCAAAATTGTAAAAATCAAATCCTTCAAAGTTCTACAATTAACATGTACATTATATTTTCCTCATTTTCAATAAATTGTCCTTTGTGGCAAGACAGACATTTCAGAAGACATAATTTGAAGACATTTCAAATATTTTGCTGAACGAAATCACACATTAGCAGATAGACAATCCAATCACTTCGGAAATCAATCGGATTAAACTTGTCCTATCAATCAATCAACATCAATCAATCCTTTATCAAACCTATCATTTTTTCTTCTATAGGGTGTTGTATACTTGAAACCAAATGGTATCTGTCTTAGATGGGGTATTTCATTTCTGAAACTAGACACTACCATTATCTATAAATAAAATAAAAATGATCAACTTTGACAACTAGATCAGATTGTTTGTTGTCTTTGTTAATTTGGTGAGTCTTATCTTTTATTGATTTATCTCTTTTTATTTTGTCTTCTTATTAGATGATCTTGTGAGATTCTAGGACGTTTCATTAATATGCGTTAGGAAAGACAAGATCATTCTCTATCTGCTATGTGTTTTTTCTATGCAAATGGATCATAGTATCATCCTAGCTTTCTGTGCCATGGTATGATGCATCTAATTTAAATAAACCTCCCATAACATAAAATAAACTTATGAAAGAAAGTTTCATCATTATTAGCCTAATCTCCATCTAATTTCAACCTTCTACTAACATTCCTTCCATCAGTATTTTCCAATCATTCTCTTCTTAAAAAATTGTCTTGCAATCAATTTCTACCCAATTTTTTGAGGGGGCATCCTACCTCCCTTCTATGGATCCACTAGAGCATGATCTTTATTTTTCTTTGAACCAATGCTAATAATCACATTGTCTTAAAGAGGGGGAAAATGTAGACACTAAAAAATGGTTCACACCTATGTGTCCCCTTTTAACATGTCTTTTATCATGTGTCATTCCTCACTTGATCAGTCACCAACATTTCCCTCATTTTTCACCAAATGTTAATCTCTTTTGCTGAATTGATCAAATCTTCACCTTGATCCTAATTAATCCTAATCATTCCTAATCTTTCCTAAACTAATCATAATCAGTCCTAATATTTCCTAAATTGATCATAAACATCCCTAATCATTCCTAAACATTCCTAAACCTATCTTGATTAATCCTAAACCATGTCAAACCATCCTAAATCAATTAAAATCAAACCTAATTGGTCCTAATCCATCCAAAACATATTCAAATACAACTGATCATTATCAAATTAAGTCAAAGACATTGTCCAAGTTCATTGATGCCTAGTTATCCTAGAATTCAAGTCAATCCTAAATAACATTATCCAAGATCATCAAGGCTATTTCATCATCATTAGTCCAGCCCAATAGCATTTTCCAACTTCATTGACGCTATCTCATCATTTCATCTTCAATCACATATATTGTCAAAGTTCATTAATGCTATCTTATCCGGTCATCATCAAACATACACATTGTCAAATTTCATTGATGTTGTATTGATCTCTAATCAGTTTTTAATTATCAAGATTGATCCAAACCCTAATCAAATCATTCAAGACCAATCTCCTTTGAATCACACATCATCAATTCAGCCAATCTTCTTACTAATTTTTCCCCTTGGGATAGATAACCCATAGTTTATCCCTTTTGTATTAATCTATTTATTAGATTAATTCCCTTATCTTATGTCTCCTATAATTAATTAATTTCATATTAATTAATTGTTCCATTTTCTATGAGTTTTGGAGTTTTTAATTCCTAATTCCTAATTTGTCCTTTTGTTGGGAATTAATGAGTTGTTAAATTCAAAAATTCCTCCCCCCTAATTGTGCTTCCAATCCTTATAATTATGCTTCTTCATGATTTACTACATTTTTCCCTATCAAATTTTCCACTAATTTGGCTTCCTAATTGCCTACTAATTAGCCTCATCACTTTTTCCTTAATTTGTGCATTATTTTATGCATTCCTAATTGTGCAATCAATTTTTCAAAATTATGGCAATATTCCAATTTGCACACTCATTACCAAATCTGCATTTTCATCTCTAATTCCTATAAATGAAGATCAACTTTCTCGATTTGACCTAACCATATTATTTTTAATCTTCTCATCATCTTCATTATAGTCATATTATCAAAAAAAAAATTCTTCGATTGTGTCAACATGGGAGCTACATCCACTCTTTTGGAGAAGTAAGAAAGAGAGCAATTGTCAAATTGAGGGAGTTTTGATATAGTTTACATTTCTTTATCTCAATTTATTTTGTGTTTGGATAGTTTAATTTTGTATACTTTAGAGTTTGATGGTTCATGTTGTGTGCATGTTTTATTCATTTTATATTCTACACTAGGAAAGTTCTAGGTGGCGGATTAATTAATTTCATATTAATTAATTGTTCCATTTTCTATGAGTTTTGGAGTTTTTAATTCCTAATTTCTAATTTTTCCTTTTGTTGGGAATTAATGAGTTTTTAAATTCAAAAATTCCTCCCCCCTAATTGTGCTTCCAATCCTTATAATTATGCTTCATGATTTACTACATCTTTCCCTATCAAATTTTCCACTAATTTGGCTTCCTAATTGCCTACTAATTAGCCTCATCACTTTTTCCTTAATTTGTGCATTGTTTTATGCATTCCTAATTGTGCAATCAATTTTTCAGAATTATGGCAATCTTCCAATTTGCACACTCATTACCAAATCTGCATTTTCATCTCTAATTCCTATAAATGAAGATCAACTTTCTCAATTTGACCTAACCATATTATTTTTAATCTTCTCATCATCTTCATTATAGTCATATTATCAAAAAAAAAATTCTTCAATTGTGTCAACATGGGAGCTACATCCACTCTTTTGGAGAAGTAAGAAAGAGAACAATTGTCAAATTGAGGGAGTTTTGTTATAGTTTACATTTCTTCATCTCAATTTATTTTGTGTTTGGATAGTTTAATTTTGTATACTTTAGAGTTTGATGGTTCATGTTGTGTGCATGTTTTACTCATTTTTATATTCTACACTAGGAAAGTTCTAGGTGGTGGATTAATTAATTTCATATTAATTAATTGTTCCATTTTCTATGAGTTTTGGAGTTTTTAATTCCTAATTCATAATTTGTCCTTTTGTTGGGAATTAATGAGTTTTTAAATTAAAAAATTCCTCCCCCCTAATTGTGCTTCCAATCCTTATAATTATGCCTCATGATTTACTACATCTTTCCCTATCAAATTTTCCACTAATTTGGCTTCCTAATTGCCTACTAATTAGCCTCATCACTTTTTCCTTAATTTGTGCATTGTTTTATGCATTCCTAATTGTGCAATCAATTTTTCAGAATTATGGCAATCTTCCAATTTGCACACTCATTTCCAAATCTGCATTTTCATCTCTAATTCCTATAAATGAACATCAACTTTCTCAATTTGCCCTAACCATATTATTTTTAATCTTCTCATCATCTTCATTATAGTCATATTATCAAAAAAAAAATCTTTGATTGTGTCAACATGGGAGCTACATCCACTCTTTTGGAGAAGTAAGAAAGAGAACAATTGTCAAATTGAGGGAGTTTTGTTATAGTTTACATTTCTTTATCTCAATTTATTTTGTGTTTGGATAGTTTAATTTTGTATACTTTAGAGTTTGATGGTTCCTGTTGTGTGCATGTTTTATTCATTTTTCTATTCTACACTAGGAAAGTTGTAGGCGGTGGAAGGTAAAAGAAAGGATGTTGGTAGAAGATTAGAAGCAATGTAAAGAGGATTGGAATATGTGAAAGGGACATCATTGTATGAGGCTAATGAGGAAGGTATGGAGGTAGGAGGAACACTCGAAGGAATTGAAGGATTAGGAAAACCAACACTTAAAGGAGGGTAAACTTGTGTAGAAGTTTTCATGAGAGGTGGCATATAAGTAGGAATACTAGGAATGGTAATAAAGATCAGGATAAAATGTTCAATACTTGTGGAAGGAGGACTGTATCCTAACTCTTGAGCACATTCTATCAAAGGCATATCATGAATATCAATAAGATGTGAGATACCATACAAAACAGATATTTTATTGTCATCATTAGTAATAAACTTCTTAATAGACTCAATAGCGGCTCAACATTATCAAGACTTGGATTCTCTTGCACAAGACAATTCTATAATTTATTAAACTTGTGAGAGAGATTATCAACTTGGGAAGGAATAATTCCAAATTCATGCAATCCTTAAAGATAACTCAAAAGCTAACCCATAGTTCAACTCCAAATTAGAAATGACTTATAAGACAACTCCTGATTAGACTCTAATTCCTGAAATTGAAAGTAGTTACTAATTAATAAATAAAATATCTTTTTAAATGCACAACACAACTTGACTTTTGAAAACTAGTTGTTCACTTTTTTACAACAACTCACTTTTCAATTATGCACATGTTAATAATTTAAAACACATATTAAATAAATAAAATACTTAATGCATCCTAGAATATGCAATTAAATATTTAATTATTAAATAATGCTCACAAACATGATAAAATTCAATTATTAATAAAATAATCAATTAAATAAAAAATAATCAATTATTTGATTTTAATTAAATTTCATCAAAATAAACCTAGGAGATAATTAATATTAATTTCCAAATACTCAAATAATCGACTTTAATTTAATTTCCTCATTTAATCATAGGAGAATATTTAATCATTAAATTCAACTATGCACCTAACATTCATAATCACATAAAATAATCTGTATAAACATAATTCAACTATAATCAATAAATGAATAATCACCTAGACAACCGCAAATCAACTAAAGCCAAAGGAGATAAAATCAAACAAAACCAAAACCAAGCAACACCAGAAAAGGATCCATGAATTCCTATCACCTAGACAAATTTGGGTAGGGTAGTCTACAGATACTTGTCCAATGCTAGGAGAAATGGGCTTAGGTTAGGGCATTTTTTTGATTCATGTTATCTCCCCTCTCTTACCATTTGAGATATTGTGATAGGGCATGCTCATCCTGACAATTCAGGGAAGATGATGCCCGGTACCTGTAAACCCACATAAAACATCCACATGTACAAAGATATATAAATATATAATAGACAATGGAAGGGATTAGCTGATTATGTGGATCTCACAAGCAAGTAACTACGACTCCATCCCTCAACCATATCAGACACGTCAAATAGAATATAAAACAAACACACCAACCATACACATGCAAATATGGGATCAGTAAAATCATAAGCATCAATGATTTCCTAACATATAATCCATCATCCTAAAGTAATCATAACATTTATATAATCAGACTAGGGGCGGGGTACTACATCCACCTCCCCCCTAGATTAGGCTTACTCTTGGAAGCCTACAATTAGATAAGGGTACATATCCCCAAATCACAAAGCATAACATCTGAAATCAATTCATAAGGTAGGAACATGATATGCAATCATTAAGAACAATATAATATCTGGTTAGGAATAAACTAAAAATCATTGATCAATCATTCATTTACAACTGAAATAAATCAAATCCTTAATTCATTCATCATCATAGAAAACATTTAGGTTCAATCGGATAAGGAACACATTCATATCTATAACAAATAATAAAATTGATGAGTTCATGAAAATCTATCTAGTTAATGCAAAACTTATGCAAACATATATGATACACAATGATTCTAATATCTCACAATAACATAGTACCATCTCTGTGATGTCCTCCCTTATACATAATATTAGGGTTCATGATGAACATGATAGAAACAATACTTGTCATAGAAGAAAGCCAACATTACCAAACATTCAGAGTAGCCACCATAAAACTCAAAAAGATAAAACCCAAGTGGGTGAATGATAAGTCCAACAAAAAATCATGAGATCTCTCAATTTCAACAATAAATTAAGTGTGACTAGCGTCACAAAATAGATACCGAAAAGAGAGTTAGGTGACTAATCCAATCATAAGAAAGTTCAAAATTTCAATGCTAGCCCATACACATCACGAACAATTCATAAATCAACCATAAATGAATCATCAATCATAAAACATCCACATAACAAGGTGACTAGTAGTAGCCACACCCAAGGGAGTAATCGCTTCATGACATCCAAAGGTATTTCATCCCAGTTGCATTAGAGAAGGTAACCATATGCAATAAATAGCTCAAACACCTTTGACAATCACAAGACAAGATGATATCACAAAGACATTAAAGAGAAAGCAAGGCATAAATGTTTAGGTGTAATTTAGTGGTTATCAAAACACAAAAGAGTTATATGTCTATGTTTGGTTTCAAGTTTTAACAATTTAGACATCTAATGGGCACACAACTTCCCAGAGTTCCCAGTGTAGAACCCAGTGCTCTAATACCAAGTGTAATGCCCCGCCAGGGAACCTAGAAGAACTTAACCTAGACATGCTACTAAATTTGCATAATAATGTTTTTTAAAATACTTTCCATTTGTTAATATATTTACTGCGATATATATTTTTCAATAACAATTTTTTTTTTAATAAATATTTTTTTAAAAGATACAACATACTCAATGATAATAATATTTTTAATTTATTTATTAATTCTGAGAACAGAAAGTAACAAATAAAATATAAGATTCATGATCTCTATTTTATAAACACTTACATGCATTGGAAAACAAAATACTTAAATCTTTTTTTATCTTTTACTCAAATCATGCCACATAACTAATTTTCTTTGACTGGTGTTTTTTTTTTAGACTGTAATTTTTTTTTTAAACAAGGAATATATTTTTTAACCAGCAAATATTTTCTACCCAAATAGGGTTTTTCAATCAAATTGGATCTTCTTTTCAAAGGGGATTAATTTTTCCTTTGCCAATATAGTTAAACTATAGTCCCAAATTGATTTTTCACTATACAAGGAAACCATATACAAAATTTTAATAAAATTTTACCACCATAAGGGTACAATGCCAAGTAGTCATAAAAACATAAAATATCAGATCTGGGGTTTCTCTAATACCCAAAATTTAAGAAATCATACAGATCTAATGAGATAAAACTAGATCTACTCAAACACAAAATTTTACCAGATAAAATAACAGAAGGCACACAACAAGAATCCCAGATCCTACCTTAGATCCAATGCTAAAACTATAATGAAACCTCCATTGTAGATCTGAAAATGAGATTTCCTCCAAAACCAACCCTGCCTGTAGATCTAAAAACTATGCTGAAAATTGTTGGCATTAAGTAGAATTGCCACTAGTGACAACACTTATTTGCATTCTGGATATAAACCGAGCAGACAGTGCAAACCGAGCAGACAGTGCAAACCGAGCAGACAGTGGAAATCGAGCAAGTTAGTACAAACTGATCAGGACAATGTAAACCGAGTAACATCTTGTCTACCGAGTCACCAGTACTTACCAAGTTCAAAACCTACCGAGTGATCAGTATGAACCGTGCCTTCACTTTTACCGAGTGCATGATGATGCCGAGTAATGTAGTGGACGCCGAGTATCAGAAAGTCACTGAGTCAGTTTGAAGGAACCGAGTAACTATACTTGGGCCGACTTAGCAGCACTCATGTTTATTTGTCAAGCCGACTGTGTAATTGTAATTGTAATTAATTGTTTAAGACCTGTATATAAGCAATGTTGTAAAAAAAAAAAAGATGAAATGTATGAAGGAGAATATATGTGAAGAAAAAGAAAGGTAGAAATAAGCGAATTGCAGAAGGCTTCAGAAGTATAAGGTACAGCAAAGACAAATTCATCACAGAAGGTGATCAGTACATCAGAGAATCTCAATCAGCAATCCAGTTGCAAAGCAGAGATCTACTGTTTCATTCTAACAGGTGAATCAGTACTAAATCCTTTAACCGGGTAGACTTAACAGTCTTTGTAAAAATCTCTTTACCGAGTGCATACTTCACTGTATGTTTGTAAATCCTTTAACAAGGTGGATTTAGCAATCCTTATTGCTCCTAACAGGGCAGATCATCAGAAGTGATCAAATTGTAAGCCTTAACCGGCCAACTTTTTTCTGCAGTATTAAAGCTTTGTGGGTTTCATCCCCACCCCAGTTTTACTTTCTTTTGGAAGGTTTCTAGGTAACCAAATCTATGTGTCATTATTGTGAATGCTTTTAAGTTTCATGCTTTCTGTATACAAAGGTTAAAAGGTAAATTTCATGTTAAAATTGTAAGAAAATTTGGAGTTACTGATTCACCCCTCCCCTCTCAGTAACTCGGTTAATTTCTGAATATTTCCAACAATTGGTATCAGAGCTGCATTGGTTCTCAAGACAAAGCTTAACTAGCTTGAGCAAAGATCCAGGACAATGGAGGTATTCAAACTGAACAAGGTGATTGAAAATGAAAAGCTAGATCTGGAAATGGCCATAGCTAAACTCAAAGAAGCAAAAGAACATCTTTCCCAATCCCTAAGGAGAAGGAAGGAACTTGCAAATCAGATGAATGATCATAATTACATTGAAGAAAAGATTGAAGATCTTCTTCCCTCAAATAACTCAGATGAAGCAAACAATGCTATCAAAGAACTCCTAGAAAAGAATGGGTCTCTGCAGGAAGAAGTGAGAAAATTGAAAAGAGAACAAGAACTACACTCTACAAGATTCTGTGAGATCTTGGAACAAAGAAACAAGTTGAACGATGAATTAGATGGAAGAAACATTGAAGTCCAAAACAAAACCCTTCAGCTAGAAAATCTAATTGATCAGATCTCTCATACAAATGAAGAAATTCTAAATCTAAGATCAGAAATAGAAAACACAAGAGAAGAACTAAGATCTGAAAAGGAAACCAATCTAAGATTGATGGATGACCTAAACGCTGAAAAACAAATCAATGAAGGAATGCTGAAAAGTCAAGAAGACTTGAATCAGCTGTATGAACGAAATCTTCATAGGCAAAAAGGAAAAGCAGGACTTGGATACAAAGAAGAAGGTGAATCCTCTAAGCAAGGTACTCAAAGAAATCAAAAACCTACTTGTAATCATTGTGGTAAAATAGGACATACTTCAAATAAATGTTGAAACAATGAAAAAGTAGAATTCAATGGAAAATGTTATAGCTGCAATCAACCCGGTCACAAAGCAAATGAATGCAGGGAAAAACTTAGATTCAGAGGTAACTGTCACAAGTGCAACAAACAAGGTCACAAGGCATCCGAGTGCAGATCCAAGACATTTAATCCAGCAGAACAAATTGTGAAAGCAATGTTTGGATGGGACTACAACACCTGGTGTAGATGTCATTACTATGGAGAATATGGACACATTGGCATGAATTGCATAAAACATCATCTAAGGAAAAGAGATACTACCATAAGATGTTTCAAATGCACTAAACTCGGTCACATAGCCAGAAACTGCATGAATGCTAGTGAAATTGAAGAAGGAAAGAAGAATGAAGCAACTAAGGTCAGGAAACAGATGAGACAAAAATGGATTCCTAAAGCTACCGAGCAATCCAGTCCAAGTAATGGAATGGATGGCTCTACCAACTCAAACTAAATTTCCAAGGAAGCACTGGAACTGTATTCTCATAGATCAATCTCAAGCAGTTCCAGAACTGAAATTAAAAGAAAAGTCTAAATCAGCATGCAAGATGCAGTGAGATCACAGGGAGGTCAGTATAGTCTTCACCGAGCAAGGTCGGTATAGTCTTCACCGAGCAAGGTCGGTACCTGTCTTTACCGAGCGAGGTCGGAGCAGTATGAATTCTCGAGTTCACCAAGCTGCGAAGTCTTTTCCGAGCAATTAATTCTTAGTGGGTGACAGTCTGTCAGAATTCCTACCCTAATTTGAAATGAGCATTAATGACAGAATTGTAAACAAAAAGCAAGTAATCGAACTCATTCTTCACCGCGAATCTTTAGCACTTTGAGAGCATAAAATTTCAAGGGCAACCCGACGATTCAATACTTTTGTGAAAGGAATTTTCTGTGAGCTACCATGGCATCATCTAGCACTTTAGAGAAGAAAGGATCTGATATGTTAGTCCAAGGGGAGTGGAAAGCACCAGATTTTAAGATCGTGCCCGCAATTGCAGCAGCCCTAGATCCGAACGGAGCTCAATCTCAGATTCCTCCTAAGGTACTGCTTATTAACGATATCTGCAATCATTTTAACTGTTCAATTCATGAAATGGGAAACCTAGAACTAGACATTGTGCGTGAGGAACTATGTGTGGATGGTATTTTGAAACCCGAGCACAAACATCTGGAAGATAAGGGTTTAGTTCACATCGCACATCTTCCTCGAAACTTTCGAGATAAATGGGTTAGGTACATTCTCAGCCGAGTACACGATGGCAAGATTTGGCTTGAGCAACCTATTGAGATCACAAAGAAAATGATTCAACAAGTCACCGGTCTTCCCATGTTGAACAAAGCTAAAACTACCAAAACCCTAGGTCGGACGGAACTAGAGAAGAAAACCCTAGCTGAGTGGGATGGTAGAGGCATGAAAGTTAGCAGCATTACCGACGCTGAACTGAAGTTTGGTACACATATCATTTCCCACAAGATTTACAGTTCTAGTCGACAGAACAGTGTCTCCTGTGAAGCTATTGACCTAGCATACAAAGTGGTCAAAAACAACTTAACATTTGACCTAGCAGACTTATTGTTGAAACAGTTTAACAAGAACATGGAAAGCATCAAAACTTCCAAAAACAATCCATGTAAGTTTGGATCCTTGTTGGTCTGTTTATTCTTCTATGTTCAGAAATTCTTCCCTTCTAAAGGAAAAGTTGTATGGAGAAAAGATGTGCCAGTACTCTATGAAATAAATGAATACATTGCAGAAATGGGTGAAAACTTTGAAAGCATCATGGATAATTATTTTGAGTCTTTCAAAGAGAAAATGAATGACAGACTCCAGATTCCACAGAAGTTGGTGGAAGATTACAAAGATGACATTTGTTTTATGGTAGATTGTGATAATGTGTATATTCAAGCAGTTAAACCAAGAACTGTATATGTAAAACCTCTTTCTTATGAGGTAAATATTGATGAAACCAAGAATATCATTGAAGCTCTTCTAAATCAGCCTGTCAATCCCAAAGCTCCATATTTTGGAACATATGATGAAGCTAAGGTGAGAATTGAACTAAGCATAAAGCTTCCACAGGCGGTAAACAAAGGAAAGAAGAGGATAGCCAAAATGCAAATGATAACCGAGGACAAAGAAGAAATAGATGAAAAAGAAGAGGAAAAGGATGAGAAAACAGAGGAACCAGAACCTGCAAAGAAGAAAGGAAAAGTTTTCATCACTAAGGCACCTGTGCCTCCCACTGCTGTGTTTACAAGGAGAAATACAAGAGGCAAGGCAGACAAGGCAGAAAAGGCAGATAAAGACATAGTATTCAAAAGGCCTCCTCTAAGCCTTCAAGAAAAGCTCAAACTCTTTAGAGATGGATCAGGATCTGGAGTAAGTAACATAAAATCCTTGAGATATGAAACCAGATCAGAAGCAGAACAGAAGGAAATAGAAGATGCTGTTGTTGAGAAGATGGGACAATGGAAATACTCTCCTGAAGAAATTACCCCACAGGTTCCAGCAATTCTATTGAATCCAATAAAAATGAGATGGAGCAATGCAAGGCAAACTGTGATAGACATATTTGATCAAAACCTGAGACAGTTGATGCCGAGCTTGAATAATGATGAAGTAAAGAAGGCATTAAAAGAAAATGAAAATAAGATGACATTGAAGTTCAATACTTGTTTGATTTTGATCAACAATATTGAATCGGTTGTGAAGGCTGCAAAAGCCACATGGAAGAACATATACCACCTTCACCAACCGAGCATTGAAACTGTAATAATAAAAGATATTGAAGATGACAGCGATGAACAAGAAGAAGACACTGAGGTAGATGATACTGTAAGGATAGCAGCAGAAGTCATTGCATCCCTTCCTACCTCTCCAGTGAATGTCTCTACATCCAGCCCAGAGACACCTTCAAGCATGGTTGTGACAACTTCCACATTTGTCCAATCATCTCTAGCAACATCAGAGGCAGCCACCATTTCTTCTACCGAGCTGCAGTCTCCTGTACCATCAAGTTTTCCAGCAGTAAGTTTTCCAGCTTTTGAATCTTCAAGTGTAAATATTTTAAGTTCTCCAGTAGAAAGTATACCAGTATCAATAGCCAGCCCTACTTTATCTACTGTCACTACTACAAAAGCATTAAGTACAGATAAGCCTAAAGCTCTACCGAGTATAAAATTTTTGGGTAAAAATGTAGTTGAGGATATAGACCTAGATGAAGAGATAGAGATTCCTACATTAGATTTTGCAAATCTCTCAGCGGACCAAATGCAGAATATAGGTGAGATCCTCCAAAGGAAAGAAAAACAAAAGAAGCTTAAAGAGGAGAGAGACAAGGAGTATCAAATCATCAAGGATGCTAAGGACATTTTGTTTGATGCATTAGGCATTAAAGTAGACTCCTCCCAGCATGTTTTGTTACAAATAGAAGAAGCAGTTGAGAAATACAATGAGGACTCATCCGGGACAGAAAAGTTAGTTGAAAGAGCCGAGAAGAGATTCAACAATAAAGTGCTTGAGCACATTGCTCAGCACATAGCTATTAACCAAGTGGAATTGTCTTCAGTTTTGTCTAACATAGAATCTATCTATTCGAATGCTACCTCTCTTTTGGCCAGACTATGCAATTTTGCCGAGTTCACAAAGGATGTTAAAGATAAAATGAATAAAATGGATGAGGATATGAAGATTAGCATACAGAAGCTGCAACTTGAACCAAGTTCAAGCTCTGCTCATCACATGAAAATTTCACACCTATCTAATATGCAATCTGATCTACTGAAAGAAGACTCAAGGATCCGGTCCACACTGCTAGACATCCAACACATGATCCTTCCCATCATGAATACAATGTATAAGCACATTGAACATTCCAGAACATTGATTCATGACAATCAGTTCTCTATAGCAGATCACATGATTGAACTCTCTGCAGAAGTCCAAATTGCTATACAAACATGTAAGATCCTGCAAGAAAGTTGGGACAGAACCCTGGCACTAATAATGAAGGTACATTCTGATTTCTTATCAAATTTTGGATTCTCTCTGTAAATAACTTGTATATGCACCTTTGGCATTATCGTCAAAAAGGGGGAGATATGTATAGAAGGAGAGATATGTATACAGTTATAGATTTGTATAAGGAACAGTTAGCACATTGAAAGGGGGAGACAATGTATAAAGCCCTATAACAAAGACAAATTTTGAAAAATCAAAATAAAACTCAGCATGATTCGTGTATATAAATTTTGGCCAATAAGTGTTTTTGTCAGTAATGCCAAAGGGGGAGATTGTTGGCATTAAGAAGAATTGCCACTAGTGACAACACTTATTTGCATTCTGGATATAAACCGAGCAGACAGTGAAAACTGAGCAGACAGTGCAAACCAAGCAGACAGTGCAAACCGAGCAGACAGTGCAAACCGAGCAGACAGTGGAAATTGAGTAAGTTAGTACAAACCGATCAAGACAATGTAAACCGAGTAACATCTTATCTACCGAGTCACCAGTACTTACCGAGTTCAAAACCTACCGAGTGATCAGTATGAACCGTGCCTTCACTTTTACCGAGTGCATGACGATGCCGAGTAATGCAGTGGACGCCGAGTATCAGAAAGTCACCGAGTCAGTTTGAAGGAACCGAGTAACTATACTTGGGCCGACTTAGCAGCACTCATGTTTATTTGTCAAGCCGACTGTGTAATTGTAATTGTAATTAATTGTTTAAGACCTGTATATAAGCAATGTTGTAAAAAAAAAAAAGATGAAATGTATGAAGGAGAATATATGTGAAAGAAAAAGAAAGGCAAAAATAAGCGAATTGCAGAAGGCTTCAGAAGTATAAGGTACAGCAAAGACAAATTCATCACAGAAGGTGATCAGTACATCAGAGAATCTCAATCAGCAATCCAGTTGCAAAGCAGAGATCTACTGTTTCATTCTAACAGGTGACTCAGTACTAAATCCTTTAACCGGGTAGACTTAACAGTCTTTGTAAAAATCTCTTTACCGAGTGCATACTTCACTGTATGTTTGTAAATCCTTTAACAGGGTGGATTTAGCAATCCTTATTGCTCCTAACAGGGCAGATCATCAAAAGTGATCAAATTGTAAGCCTTAACCGGCCAACTTTTTTCTGCAGTATTAAAGCTTTGTGGGTTTCATCCCCACCCCAGTTTTACTTTCTTTTGGAAGGTTTCTGGGTAACCAAATCTATGTGTCATTATTGTGAATGCTTTTAAGTTTCATGCTTTCTGTATGCAAAGGTTAAAAGGTAAATTTCATGTTAAAATTGTAAGAAAATTTGGAGTTACTGATTCACCCCTCCCCTCTCAGTAACTCGGTTAATTCCTGAATATTTCCAATAGAAAATAGGAACCAGATCTAGATGCACAAACAAACCCCTAATCAACAAGAAACCACAACAATAAAAAAATCTCCAAAATTCCAAGCACACAAGCTTTCCCCCAAAAATCTTCTCCAAAACCTGTCTAATCTCAAATGAATGCAATAATTTTCCTAATAGGAATTCAATTCTTAAATTCATGCAATCCCTAAAGGCAACTCAAAAGCTAACCCACAGTTCAACTCCGAATTAGAAATGACTCATAAGACAACTCCTGATCAGACTCTAATTCCCAAAATTGAAAGTAATTACTAATTAATAAATAAAATATCTTTTTAAATGCACAACACAACTTGACTTCTGAAAACTAGTTTACTTTTTGACAGAAACTTACTTTTCAATTATGCACATGTTAATAATTTAAAACACATATTAAATAAATAAAATACTTAATGCATCCTAAAATATGCAATTAAATATCTAACTATTAAATAATGCTCATAAACATAATAAAATTCAATTATTAATAAAATAATCAATTAAATCCAAAATAATCAATTATTTGATTTTAATTAAATTTCATCAAAATAAACTTAGGACATAATCAATATTAATTTCTAAATACACAAATAACCAACTTTAATTTAATTTCCTCATTTAATCATAGGAGCATATGTAATCATAAAATTCAACTATCCACCTAACATTGATAATCACATAAAATAATCTATATAAACATAATTGAACTATAATCAATAAATGAATAATCACCCACAAAACCACAAATCAACTGAAGCCAAATGAGATAAAATCAAACAAAACCAAAACCAAGCAACACTAGAAAGGGATCCATGAATTCCTATCGCCTAGAGGAATTCAGGTAGGGTAGTCTATAGATACTTGTCCAATCCTAGGACAAAAGTTCTTAGGTTAGGCTTTTTTTTTGGATTCATGTTATCTCCCCTCTCTTACCATTTGAGATAGTGCGATAGGGCATGCTCATCCTGACAATTCAGGGAAGACAATGCTCAGTACCGACAAACCTGCATACAACACCTACATGTACAAACATATATAAATATATAACAGACAATGGTGGAGATCGGTCGATCATGTGGATCTCACAAGAAAGAAACTACGAGTCCATCCCTCAACCACATCAGGCATATCAAATAGAATATAAAACAAGCACACCAACCATACAAATGCATGTATGGGTTCAGTAAAATCATAAGCATCAATGATTTCCTAACATATAATCCATCATCCTAAAGTAATCATAACATTTATATAATCAGACTAGGAGTGGGGTACTACATCCCCCCCTAGGATTAGGCTTACTCTTGGAAGCCTACAATCAGATAAGGGTACATATCCTCCAATCACAAAGCATTTACTAAAAAAAATAAAACATAACATTTGAAATCAAGTCATAAGGTAGGAGCATGATATGCAGTCATTAAGAATAATATAATATCTGGTTAGGAACAAACTGAAAATCACATTGATCAATCATTCATTTACATTTCAAATAAATCAAATCCTTAATTCATTCATCATCATAGAAAATATCTAGGTTCAATTGCATAAGGAACACATTCATATGTATATCAAATAATAAAATTGAGGAGTTCATGAAAATCTATCTAGTTAATGCAACACTTATGCAAACATATAGGATACACAATTATTCTAATATCTCACAACAACATAGTACCATCTCTGCAATGTCCTCCCTTATACATACTATCTGGGGTTCATGATGAACATGATATAAACAATACTTGTCACAGAACAAGGCCAAAATTACCAAACATTCGGAAAAGCCACCATAAAAATAAAAAAGATAAAACCCAAGTGGGTGAATGATAAGTCCAACATAAAATCATGAGAGCTCTCAATTTCAATAATAAATTAAGTGTGACTAGCATCACAAAATAGATAACAAAAAGAGAGTTAGGTGACTAATCCAATCATAAAAAAGTTCAAAATTTTAGTGCTAGCCCATACACATCATGAATAATTCATAAATCAACCATAAATGAATCATCAATCATAAAACATCCACATAACAAGGTGACTAGTAGTAGCCACACCCAAGGGATTAATCACTTCATGACATCCAAAGGTATTTCACCCCAGATGCATTAGAGAATGTAACCATATGCAATAAACAGTTCAAACACCTTTTATAATCACAAGACAAGGTGATATCACAAAGACATTAAAGAGAAAGCAAGGCATAAATATTTAGATGTAATTTAGTGGTTATCAAAACACAAAAGAGTTATATGTCTATGTTTGGTTTCAAGTTTTAACAGTTTAGACATCTAATGGGCACACAACTTCCTAGAGTTCTGAGTGTAGAACTCGGTGCTCTGATACCAAGTGTAATGCCCCACCAGGGAACCCAGGAGAACTTAACCTAAACATGCTACTAAGTTTGCAGAATAATTTTTTTAAAGTTACTTTCCCTTTGTTAATATATTTTCCAATATATATAACACTTCTAACTTTGTGCAGAGACTAACTGGTCATCGACAATTAAATCTAGTATTTTGTAATTTATCTTAACTCACCCTTTTGTTCTAATCATAAAAGATAATCTGCAAGGCATGAATTGTGATAAGGTAGAGCATTATCATAGGATAAATGAAAAAGGTATAGTTTGACTATAGGCACTCTTTAATGCTAGCAGTAACTGGAAATTTCAAACTTTCTTGGCATATACTACGATTCAAGAAGATAATTATGGTCCTTCTCATTAACTTATAGCAAGCTAAATAAATAATTAAGATAAGGAGTTGAATAATTATAATGGATATGCAGGGGCTTGGAAAAAGTAAATTAAGGTCATAATATGACCTTAATAGAATTCGAAGTATATAGTGCTTTTTAATTTTAATCCAATATTTTTAGATCAGGTTATATAATCTAATAGAAGGATTTATATATTGATCTTGGTTAACCCTTGTTTTTGGAAGATGTCTTATTTTTCAGGTAAAACCTACTTCTAGATTAGAAAAATGGTATCAACATAAAGAGGATCAAATAAGGATCTTTAAGTGTGCATATGAATTATACCTATCTATCAGCATTTTTGTAATAAAAAATAAAAAATAAAAATTTCAATTCTCGATTATATCGGGTCGTAGGTATGCCTACGAAAATGTATAAATCTCGATAGATATTGAGTCGTGGGTATGCCTACGGTAGCTATGTATATTTTCAAATCTTGACAACTGTCGAGTCATGGGTATGTCCATGTAATTTTGTATAAGTATAGGACTTTTTTCCTGGGCAAGGTTGGAGGTTTTCTCAACCCCGCTCTTTCCTACCAACGTCTGTAGTGAGCAGGGTCACACTGTAAATTAATTATTTAAATTTAACAAAAATCTTTCAAGGCCTCAGCCTTTTACCGATCAAAAAAATAAAAATAAAAATTTACCAACATATATATTTTTCAATAACAACTTTTTTTTTATAAATATTTTTTAAAAAGATACAACATATTGAATGATAATAATCTTTTTTATTTATTTATTAATTCTGATAATAGAAAGTAACAAATAAAGTATAAGATTCAGGATCTCTATCTTATAAACACTTACATGCATTGGAAAACAAAATACTTAAATATTTTTTATCTTTTACTCAAATCATGCCACATAACTAATTTTTCTTTGACTGGTGTTTTTTTTTTTAGACTATAATTTTTTTTTAAACACTGAATATATTTTTTAACCAGCAAGTATTTTCTACCCAAATTGGGTTTTTCAATCAAATTGGATCTTCTTTTCAAAGGGGATTAATTTTTCCTTTGGCAATATAGTTAAACTCTAGTCCCAAATTGATTTTTTATTTTACAAGCAAACCATAACCAAACTTTTAATAAAATTTTACCAACATAACGGTATAATGCCATGTAATCATAAAAACATAAAATAATGCATCTAGGGATTCTCTAATACCCAAAATTTAAGAAATCATATAGATCTAATGAGATAAAACTAGATCTACTCAAAAAAAAAATTTTACTAGATAAATTAACAGAAGGCACACAACAAGAATTCACTATCCTACCTTAGATCCAATGCTAAAACTGTAATGAAACCTCCGTTGTCGATCTGAAAAAGAGATTTCCTCCAAAACCAACCTTGCCTGTAGATCTAAAAACTATGCTAAAAGTAGGAACCAGATCTAGATGCACAAAAAAACCCCAAATCAACAAGAAACCACAACAATCCACAAATCTCCAAAATTCCAAGCACACAAGCTCTCCCCCAAAAATCTTCTCTGAAACCTGTCTAATCTCAAATGAATGCAATAATTTTCCTAATAGGAATTCAATTCCCAAATTCATGAAATCTGTAAAGACAACTCAAGAGCTAACCCACAGTTCAACTCCAAATCAGAAATGACTCATAAGACAACTCTTGATCAGACTCTAATTCCCAAAATTGAAAGTAATTACTAATTAATAAATAAAATATCTTTTTAAATGCACAACACAACTTGACTTTTGAAGACTAGTTGTTCACTTTTTGACAACAACTCACTTTTCAATTATGCACATGTTAATAATTTAAAACACATATTAAATAAATAAAATACTTAATGCATCCTGAAATATGCAATTAAATATTTAATTATTAAATAATGCTCACAAACATAATAAAATTCAATTATTAATAAAATAATCAATTGTTCAATTTTAATTAAATTTCATCAAAATAAACTTATTACATAATCAATATTAATTTCCAAATACTCAAATAATCAACTTTAATTTAAGTTCCGCATTTAATCATAGGAGCATATTTAATCATAAAATTCAACTATGCACCTAACATTGATAATCACATAAAATAATCTATATAAACGTAATTCAACGATAATCAATAAATGAATAATCACCCACAAAACCACAAATCAACTGAAGCCAAATGAGATAAAATCAAACAAAACCAAAACCAGGCAATAGTTGAAAGGAATCCACGAATTCTTGTCACCTAGATGAATTCAGGTAGGGTAGTCAATAGATACTTGTCCAATCCTAGGACAAATGGGCTTAGGTTAGGGTTTTTTTGGATTCGTGTTATCTCCCCTCTCTTACCATTTGAGATATTGTGATAGGGCATGCTCATCCTGACAATTCAGGGAAGACGATGCCTTGTACATGTGAACCTGCATACAACACCCGCATGTACAAACATATATAAATATATAACAAAAAATGGCGGGGATTGGTCGATCATGTGGATCTCACAAGCAAGTAAGTACGACTTCATCCATCAACCACATCAGGCACGTCAAAAAGAATATAAAACAAGCACACCAACCATACACATGCAAGTATGGGATCAGTAAAATCCTAAGCATCAGTGATTTCCTAACATATAATCCATCATCGTAAAGTAAGCATAACATTTATATAATCAGACTAGGGGTGGGATACTACAACTTTTGAGAGTTTATTTAAGATTTTATGACTTTGGATTTTTAAAAAAAATTTAATCTTTTTTCTAAAGTTTTAAAAGATTTTAAACATTTTTGGATTTTTAAAGATTTTACACTTTTTAATTTTTAAAAGATTTTAGATTTATTTTATTTTTTAATTGATTTTAAGTTTTTTGGATTTTAAAACTTTTATGATATCTTTGGATTTTGTATGGATTAATTTATCACTTTTTAGATTTTCTAGACATTACCATTCTCAAGAAAATCCACATTAGTTTTCCTCCAATGTCTCGAAAGGTATCAGACATCACACATGGATTTGAAAATTGATGGAGAAAAAGAGAATAGGTCATGATTGATGAAGCGAGTGAATGTAATCCTCAAGGAAAATCTCATCAAGATTATCCAAGATAAGGAAAAAGAATATCATGATGTAGGCCATTGATGTGGTACTAGATGGCATATGAGATAATGACCTAGTGTCATGAAAGAATCTGGTCCAAAAGAGTGGAGATGTCAAGTGACTTTTGATAAAATATTTTTTATTTCTTCATTTGGATCAAGATCAAGGGGTCAATTTGAATAGGATGTGGATAAGATAAGGCTTGATGGAGGTTATGAGTGATGATTGACTTGGGATAATAAGGATCACAATAGGATAACATATATTTAATAATTGAAGAAGCCGACGGAAATGATAATACATGTCAAGATACTTGATGTTCATGGATATGTCTACCCTTGTCAAGATAAAAGATGAAAGAGGAAATACAAATACAAGTGAGATAAATGTTAGGAAGATGGAGGATATGATGGATGGGAGTTTCTCCCAAGTGTAGAGTGCAAGATGAAGGAATTATGCATGACACTTTTCTAAGGCACCACTTTAAGTGGTTTTCACCATAAGATAGATTTATTTCTCTTTAGATTTTTATTTGTATTTTTCATTTTATTTTTGACTTTTTGGAGGGACTCCATCCTAATGCTCTTTGGATACTCCCTAAAAACGTATGATATGATGGGCCAAGCCCATTGAAGTGGGAGGAACAAGGTTTTCAATAGCATCTACCCACCTAACATGAGATAATGGAACAAAATGTTTTGTTTTAGGATGAATAGTTTGGAAGAAACCCAATGGTGACACTTTCAACTGACCCTCACAGCAAGTTTTGGCATCAAGAAAGATTGGCATACAAAAGTAAAAAATAAAATTAATCTCCTAGAATAGAGAGAGGTTATTGTAAGTGTTAGCACCTGCAAAAAGTTTTCATGGCTGCATCAATTTTTCTCTAGCCTCTAAAATATTTTCCTTTGTTTTTGGCGCAAACCCTAAGTCTCATTTCATATTTCTAGCCGTTGGAGGGTAAAACCCTAATTGTCTTGGCCAAGTTATTTTCCTTCGTTACCTTTTTTAGGCCACTTAAGTGATTTATAGACCATGTACACTTTACATTTCCCAGTTAGTCACTTAGTCTCCAAATAAATGAGCATATTCCTTTCGGTCTAGCGACTCCCCAAAATGCTTTAGTCATGAGGTCTCTCAATGTTTTTAGAATATTCCTTATCCTCTAGTGACTTGTCAGATGGTTAGCTTTTCTTTTAGTCATGAGATCTCCAAATGTGACGGTTAGTCACTAAGTCAGGATAGTCATGGATAGCATATGGCGACCTACCTGGCGGTTAGTCTCCAAGTCTCCAGATCTTGGCAATTCATTCAGAGACTTAAATTTCACATAGTTGCCAAATCTCCAGATCGGCTGAGGTTAGAAATGAGTTGGAGCATCTAGTTTGTAGGATCAATCAAAGTGTGACATGTGCCAGTGAGGTGTTCAAAAGGATACAACTTGGCAATGATGTGGATTGATAGACAAATCATAAGGTGCCACATGTCTAGGTGGGCCCACATTTCCTGAGCTTAGTCTCTTAGTCATGGGATGTAGAATGAATATTATTTTATATTCAGTGACTATGATTTTCATTTCAATCAGGTGATCTCCCAACAAAGTCTGGATATTCCTTTTTGACTGGCGACTGTGAGATGCTACTAGTCGCCAGGTCACAAGATGGTAGGCCCACATCATAAAGAACATATAGGTGGACCTGATGTCAAAAGATGCTAAAGTGTCAGTTTTCTATTTGTTTCCGAGTAGCTAATGTTGAAGATTGTCAGTAAGCTTACAGTGTAAAGTGATTCTCTAATTTAGTGACTGGTGGTTGTCTCTTAGTCTCTTGATTTTACCGGTTAAGTATGAAACTTTTGGTGACTCAGCAGGCAGTTAAGAATCTATATAGTCGCTTAATCTCATGATATAATAGTAATGCCATCTAACATCTTGAGATTTAATATAGATCATTGATTACTACAGATGGAGAAGAGGATCAATCGTAGTTTTTGGATCTTAGAGTGAAAAATAATGTTACAGTGACTAGGAAAAATTAAAGAGAAAGACTATAGTCGTTGGATTGCCAAAAGAAGAAAAAAAAAGAGAAGGACTATAGTCACATGATCACTCAAAGATAAATAATCATTCTATGACTAATTTTGGGACTATAGTCGCCCAGTCGCCAGATGTAAAAAATTGAAAGATTTCTCAGTTAGTCACCTGGTCAGGAGATAGAAAAAATTCATTTCACGATTGAGAGAAGTCCTCTTAGTCACCTGGTCATTGGATGAGTCAGAAGATGTGCCAGGATAGATGGTATTGTCAGAGGGACCGAGTAGTAATGATGAATGAATTGATGACAAGTGGCACTAGGCAGGCCCATGTGTGGGGCTTAGTCTCCAAGTCTCGTGATTAGAAAGGAATATTCTAAAAGATTAAGTGATCACAAGACTTGCCTTTGTCATTGAGTCTCCAGATGTTTTTGAATATTCCCTTGAGGTCTTGAGACTTAGAGACAACCATCCAATTAAAGTTATATCAATGCTAGTCACATGATCTCTAGATTATATCATGGTTAAGCGAAAGGTTATGAGATAATGAGACTATGCAGTCACTAATTCTCTAGATGGTGACCTGGGGTTAGAGATGATGTATAGCAATCTCGTGACTAAAGACAAATCTAAACTAGGATTCCTATAAAGCTAAGCTCTGAGCCCGGGTAAAGTGAATAAATTTGATGGTAGGGATATAAAGTAGATCTAGTTTTGAATGTTGGCCATCAATATGTTGTCTCCTACCATAAAGTAACCATTTCCATTCAAGTTCAAATTCTTTGATGGTTTTTCCTCTAGGGTTTGAAGCAGAGAGCCATATAAGACAAAATAATAGCTCAGATTTGATTTTATAGGATATTAGTAGACAAAAGATGATAAAGAAGAAATTAATGATCTTGAGGATCTAATTTTGCTAAGTAAATACAAAAGGACTGGTATTGAATGCTAGAGTGGCTAACTTTGATAGATTTGATCTTGTTTACTATCACAGAATGATCCAGAGAGTTTAATAAATTGATTGCAAAAGTCTATGTCATAGAAAGTGGATGATGCAGTTGACTTTGGTCTGTTTTAGGTAAAGTGATCAGATTGATGTACATGGTGAATTCATGTTCTTTGGTACACAAATCAAGAGAATTATCATAAATGAGGAACATTCTTAGATCTAATTGCTTGGGTTTTCTCCCCTATAATAAATTATGATTGATTTTAGTAGATGTGGTAGGTGAAAAACCCTAACCCTAACCCTAGCTATCCAAAGCTTGTTGCATCCTAAATTCTTTTGGGATTCCAAGATAGCTAGTGATATATATTGTTGTAATTTTGTTTTTTAAGGGTTCTAGCTTTCTTCTGAGAGCTAGTTCCATGAAGGGTCCTTTCCCTGTAGATATTTCCTTCTTCTCTGCATATAGGGTGTTCCCTCTTTCCTTTCTGGCTTTGAGAATAGAATATAAGTTTTAACAAGTTTGTCTTATGTATAAGATTTCAATATATTTGTACTATTATCAGATTGTCTCCATTTGAATCCTGAACTTGTTGATTATAGCATCAAGGATGTTTGATCTTTCTATTTGTATTTCCCATATGTTTGCAATAGAGTTGTCTTTGCAGAGATAACTGAGTTCAAGATTGGTTTTCAGATGTGTATGAGCTGGGGTATCAAAGGTATTTCATGCTTTTCTTTCAGTGGATGCTGATTAATGTATTGCTTGTTTATAGGTCTCTTCTAACGGGAGGGTTAAAATCCTTTGAATAAGTGATAGCATATCTGGGTACATAGGTGGATTATTGAAATGAGGTCTGATTAATGGTGTATGATTGATGTAAGGAATCAACATATTAGAATGTGTTGTCTTCTTGTTTCATAGCTCTTTTCTGTAATGATGTATTTGACTCTATTTCCCATTGGATAAGGCACTTGTTTATGAGAGACTTAGGGTATTTCTGGAGTCCTTTCAACCTACAACATAAACTTAATCAAATGAAGTAACTCTCCCTTTCATGTTGGTAGGAGTAGTTTCTAGTTTTCAAACTCATTCTATGCAAGTAGGCTATTGCATATGACTTGTGGTTTTATTGGGGTACAGGATACCTATAGGGGTCTGAAAGCTATTCCACAATCAGTTACCTATAGGCCTATAGTTTGACACAAGATGTATGTGTGTGTATATGAGGTACACCTGCCAGAGTGATATAGATCTCAAAGTGTAGAAAGCCCTTGTGCTTTGTTCATTGGCCCTTTTTCTTTTCAGATTTGGAGTATTTAGTGAGTGTAACACTATCCTTGTCATTCCTAGTGTAAATCTGATAGTGTGGGAGAAAGGAACACCAATAGTAGGACTCATAAACAAGATCTTGTAGCATCTCACAATTTTTTGATACCTCTCATGGGGTCTGATATATGAGTGTTGAAATATCATTACCTAATTGTGCTTAGTGCACCTTAGGGACACTTTGGTCTAGAATGGTTGTGAATGTTCTAGTGACTAAGTGGGTGGAATGAGGTTATCACTAGTGTTTACCCACCAAATGGAAGCTAATGGCATAGACCATTCAGTGACAAGATGAACAGTTTGGAAGACACCTAGTGACCCTCACTGTAAGTTTTGGCTTCAAGTGAGATTAGCATGCAAAACTCAAACAAATTTGAATCTCACATAATAGAGAGAGGTTATTTTAGGAATAAAAAACATGGTCTTTTATCATCTCATGGTTTTCCAATACCTTCACGAGGTCTAAGATACAAGCCTCCAAAGATCACTACCCAATTGTGCTTAGTGCACCTTGGGGACACTTTGGTCTAGTGACTAAGTGGGTAGAATAAGGTTGTCAATAGAATTTACCCATCAAACAAGAGGTAATGGTGTGAAAATTTGAGTGCTAGGATGAATGGTTTGGATGAAACACAATGGTGCAACTTTCAACTGACCCTCATTACAATTTTTGGCATCAAGTGAGATTGGCATGTCAAATCCAAAAAAAAAAAAATCTCAGAAAATGGAGAGAGGTTATTTTAGGACATAGAAACATGGTCTTATAGCATCTCATAGTTCCCTGATACCTCTCTGGATGCCCAAGATACAAGCCTCAAAAGATCACTACCCAATCAAGCTTAGTGCACCTTGGGGATACTTTGGTCTGATATCGTTGTGAACATTATAGTGACTAAGTGGGTGGAATGGGATTGTCACTAGCCTTTTCCCACCCAATGAGAGTTGATGGCACATACCATTTGGTGCCAAGATGAATGGTTTGGAAGAAACCCAGTGGTGCAACTTTGAACTGACCCTCACTACAATTTTAGGTGTGAAGCTAGATTGGCATGGAAAATTCAAACAAATTCGAATATCCTAGAATGAGGAGATGTTATTGTAGGAATAAAAAACATAATCTTGTAGCATCTCACAGTTTTCTGATACCTCTCATGATGTACAAGATATGAGCTTCAAAAGATCGCTACCTAATTAACATCATATGTGACTGACTTGTATTTTCCAAAAGAAACTAGTTCTTTCCCAATTTCATGTGCTTCATCAAGATGTAAGAATCTATGCAACTTTTGCAAACCACCACATGTAGGAAATAGTCCTTTAAAAGACATCATTTTGTAATAAATGCACCCACCATCTCATTTAGAAAGTAAAATTGAAATGAAGTCTCTCAGTGACTTAGGAGGTTCTTGTAGATCACATTCTTGCAAAAAATTGTTAGCATGAAAACTACCACATATATAGAAATAAATCTCATAATGCATGGAAAAATCAACATGAACCCTACAACAACATGTAGTATGTGCATGATTAATCTTGACATAAAATGATTTTGTTATCTCAAAAAGTCTAATTTTAATCTGAGAAAGCTTTGAAGAAACCTTTCATAAAATTGTGTTTGTGTCATATCTAAGTAGTGTTTTGGATGTGGCTCATGATTTCTAATTCCACGTCACCTTCTAACAATGTCTCTTTGGTTGGGTGAAACCCTTGCGTTTTTATGCCAATATTTCTCAATTAATGTTCTTAGTGCATCAACAAAAACCTTGTCCTTGAATGAGAATCTACGAAAGAATGTTGAAAGAGAATTATTGTTAGGATCCTCAATTTTCTCTTGCATATGTAAAGAATCATGTAATGTGGTCCTACTTATCATTAATGACCTGCTTTTTTTTTTTTCTTATTAAATGATATTTTCCATTTCCTTTCCCATTATGGTTTATGTGAGGACACTATGAGTAACATTAGCATCTTTAGAGCTTGATTTCAAACCAGTGGAATGGAATGCATCAAAAATATTTCTCACAATAGTTCTTTCATCATTATTTTTAGATGATCTTTACCACAAAATTTTCACTGTCTCTCTTTAATCATGTCAACAACTAATTGGCATCTTCCATTTTGATTTAAGTTTTCAAAATAGTTATTCCAAATTCTTATAACCATTATTCTACAAGTTCTCTCATTAATTTTATCATGCATTGGCCACAAAATATTTTCATTAATGTCTATTAGAAACTTTTATTTGCTACAAATTATTCTAGGAGGTGTTAAGATTGGTGCATTATGTGCACATCAAATTCATAAGCTAAGTCTTCTTCAATTTCATTAGCATGTGCATTCATTACATAATTTTCAAATGGTCTATGTTCATTACATTCATTAGGTGGATTCATCGCATGCATTTGAATTGGTGTATGTTGATCATTTTGACTTGGTCTAGTCTTCATATCAATTTCAATTTTTGAATATTCATCATTTTCATTAGGTGCATTCGATGGGATACCTTGACATAATCTCCTCATACACTTCCTTTGTCTTTCCTTTGTTGCCTCTCATTGTTCAATAATTCATCTCTTGCTCTTTACCATTGTTGATATTGATTGTCCTACATGTAACATCACGAGGACATTTCAAAATCAAATAGCATAAAAGTAAAAAATCAAAATCATTTTATTATAATCTAAATTAACCATGGGGTGGTCCCACTTTTTGGCCAGCTTTGACACAGAGATCAACATTCTGAGAAAAAATATCACTTTCGAACACCTATTACAGCAAAAACATTAGGAATTTGAAGATGATGTCAACTAGAGTCTTTTAAAATTTTCTTTCTAGTTTCTAAATATATTTGAAAAAAAAAATTAAAATTCATTAAAATTCATTTTTCCTTCTCCTTCGAAAAGTGGGTTGTGTGAAAAACTATGTTTTTATGGAGTTATTGTCACTTGGATAAACATAACGTATTTTTAAAATATTTTAACAATGTAATTATTTTGAGATTATATTTTTAACTTCAATATCTAAAGGATGCAATTGGTTTCATTCATTTTGGATCAATATTTCATAGTTTATTAAGTTCTAAAGTGACAGTAACTATAATTTAGAAAAAAGGTCACTTGGATCACTCTAACTTGATTTGTGTATATCAAAATTCATTTTTTATTTTATTTATAGAAAGGTAACACAAATAATATTTTCTTACATATTTTTTATAAATTTTTTTTTGTAATTTACTATTTTTCCCAAAGTCTTGAAGAGACGGGCTGTTGAATGGGAAACAACCTATATTTAGTTAAAGTAATATTTAAAAGTGATAATGAAATCAATATGTATTAAAATTATATACATTAGAAAGATTGGTCTGAATAGAATCATACTACATAGATAGGTTTTTCAAATGGATTCATTTGATCCACCAAAATATAAAGTCAAGGTGATTTTTTGTCAGCATTTTAATAGGTGCGAAGGAGACTCCATGGTACGTATGAAGGAGGAGTATAGATGTTATATCAATATTTTTTTAATCTAAGAGGCTTTGAGCTAACCATTTTTAATTAATTCCTTCAAATAGAACCTCTCAAGGCTTAAATTGTCATATTTTATTAAAAATATGTTATTTTAGCAAAAATCAACATGTCTAAAAAAGTGGGACACACTATTGTGGTACCACCCCATGAGAAAATATTTTTAAAAAGAATCCAAAAAATAGGACAAATAAATCATTTCAAAGAAACATTGACAATAAAATAAACAAAACTTGAGTCTTATTGTCCTAGAAAATCATGTGCAACAACATTGGGGCCTTCAAACAACTTGTACTATTGTCTTTTCAACCGTTGGGACTCAAATGTAAAGTAATGAAAACATTTACAATTTCTCATAACCCGTACAGGTTATGTAAACTTATGACAACATTCACAAGTTATAATAATTCGTACGAGTTATATAAAACTAGAGACACATGGGATAAGGAGAAAAGAGAGAGAGAGAGAGAGAGAGAGAGAGAGAGAGAGAGAGAGAGAGAGAGAGATGCATGTACATATATATATATATACATTTATATGTATATACATATACATATATGTATATATATATATAGATATATATATATATAGATATATATATATACATACACATACATATATACATACAGATATATATATATATGTACATATATATATACATATACATATATATACATACATATCTATATATATATATATATATGCATATGTATATATACATATGTATGTATATATATATGTGTATGTATATATATATGTATACATATATATATATATATATATATATATATATATATATATATATATATATATATATATATATATATATATATATATATATATATATATATACATATGTATGTATATATATATGTATGTATGTATGTATGTATGTATGTATGTATGTATATACATACTGATGTAGGAGCAATCTTGCATCACCGAAAAATATTTCTAATTTTTTTTCAATAAGGGCTATCTTGTGTAAAGCTGTTATTTATGGAAACTTATTATTCTTAGTAAGGTGGTCATACGATCTTGGAATGTTTTAATTTGACAAGTGGAGGTTCATTTTGGTTATATCAGCCTGCTAGTAAAGTTTCATTGACAGATCAAGTCTAACTTTGTAGATATTGAAGATTTTTGGTATTTGTAGTAGGGTACAGAAACTTTGAGCTCAGTTTTGAAGGCTTTAGAGACCTCGAATGAGGTCAAATCTTTACCTCAATAAAGATTTCTTGATTTAGACATTGTAGAGCACTTTGTGCCCTTTCCAAAATGAGGTCATAATAGTCAATCGCGTCAATGGGTGATGACTTATGGTCTTCAAAAGCTGGGTCACTTGAAATGGTAGAAAATAGTTTTCCTTCAAAATTTTATGTTTGGGTTTCAAAAGTTATTTTGAGCTAACTTTGATGTAGTAAATTGTAAAATAAAATAATTCTAAGTTTCATTGGCCTTTATGGAAAAATTTTTGGAACCTTCCCAGGCGGTGGAAAATTGCCTATATAAGGAAGGCTGTAGTGTTGTCTTAGGTAGTTCGGAGTAGTTCTAGGTAGATCTAGGAAATAATTGGAGGCTTTGTCCTATAGAATATTGTAAGGGAAATGTCCTTGTGGCTTTGCATATTGTAATTCTAAAATTTGTAATTCCACATTTGTGGAGATAATAAGAAGCCCATTTTTTATTCTTTCATATTGATGTTATTTCTCTATTTCTATTATGTGTTTTTGGTATTAAGGGGAGTACCCTTCATCAAGTGGTATCAGAGAAGGAGTTCCTAAGTGTGTAAATAGATCACTGACTATGAGGTATTTTGCACCAGAACCATGGTTAGGGTTTTAGCAAGGAGCAAAAAAATGGCTCCATGAAGGGAATGTGGTGGAAGAGCTAGTGGTGTGACACTTGAGGTTAGAGTGCTCCAAAGAGAAGTGTGAGCATTACAAAAAGAGATTCATAAAGGAATGAATCTTAATGCGAGAGACAAAAGTGAAGATGTAGCTAAAGAAGAAGGAAATTTTGAAGGAGAAGTCAAAATTGTGAATGAGGGAGAAGAAAGACTTTTCCGAGCCATTTCCAAGATCAGGAAAAGACCTATGATTGAGGTTCCTACATTTTTAGGAAATCTTAACCCTAAGGAATTGATTGACTAGATTAATAAATGTGAAGAATATTTTGGGTATGAAGATATTGAGGATCCTGATAGGGTCAAGTATGTAAAGGCCAGACTGAAGGGTCATGTGAAGATCTAGTGGCAAGAGATTAAATTGGAGAGAAATAGAGAAGGAAAAGATAAAATAAAAAGATGGGATTGGGTGGTGGATAAATTGAAGTGATAGTTTTTTTCCTATTGATTATGAGTTTGACCTACTAAAGAAAATGCAAATTTTGAAGCAAGCAGGAAGATTTATTCATGAATATACTTAGGAGTTCTATCGAATCGTCACCATACAAGGCCATGTGGAAGCTGATAAGGAGAAATTTTCCCATTACCTTAATGGGTTGAGGATGAGAATTTAAGGGACATATCAATTTTCCCTAAAAGTAGAGGAAAGTTGAACACGAAGTTTGAGAGCAAAGAAAATGGAAGAGGTCTTGGTGGAAGATCTAGTGGATGGTCATATGGAGGCCAAAATGAAGATCCAAAAAAGAAGGATGAGGCCAATAGTAGTTAGAATCAATGAGGAAACAATTCCAATTATTTATAAGATCATAATAATAGAGATCAGAGAGGAAGAGGAAGAGGATAAGGATCTAGAAGAGGAGGATTCTATGGAACATGTTTTCACTGTGGAAAAGAAGGTCATAGGGCCTTTGAATGTTCTGAATGCCAAGGAAGGACATATAGGAGAATTGAAGGCTAGGATAGAGTTGCACATGTAGACGAAGATTTTGAAAGAGGAGAAATGCTAATTAATAGAAGAGTCTTGTTGAGTGGGGAGAATGAACCTAAGCAAAGAAGAAGCATGTATCACACTAGGTGCAAGTGTGAAGGTAAATGTTGTGATGTGATTATAGATAGCAGAAGCACTAAAAATTTGGTGTTAGAAGAGATGGTGACAAAGTTGAAGCTCAAGAGAGAGAAACATCCACATCGATATCAGATTGCCTAGGTGCAGGATGACCACAAGGTCATGGTTAGTGAACAGTGCCTATTGAAGTTCAAGGTACCATGATGAGGTACTATGTGATATCATACCTATGGATGCATGTTATATATTGTTTGGTAGACCATGGCAGTTTGATAGGCATGTTGTACATGATGGTCATGCAAATACCTATTCGCTAACAAAGGATGGAGTGTGACATAAGCTAAAGCCATTGAAGGACACATAAGAAAAGGTATGTGGTAATGCAAGAATAACTTTTATTGATGGAAGAAAATTCCTAGATGGTATGAGGCATGATAATGTATGTTTTTATTTAATTCCAAAAGATGGTAAAGAGGAGGTAGAATATGTACCTGTAGAAGTTGTATATTTATTGAATAAGTTTTAGGATATTGTATTTGATAATGTACCTAATGGATTACCACCAGTTAGGAAGATCAGTCATCAGATGGACTTGATTCTAGGGGCCAATCTGCCAAATAAAGTAGCACATAGAATGATTTCAACAGAAAGTGAAGAGTTAAATAGATAAGTACATGAGTTGTTACAGAAGGGATTGATTTGGGAGAGCCTAAGTCCATGTGTTTTACAAGTGGTATTAGCACCTAAGAATAATGGAGAGTGGATAATGTGTATAGATTCTAGGACTATAAACAAGATCACAATCAAGTATAAGTTTCCATTTCCATGAATGGATGATATTATAGACTATTTGAGTGGAGCTGTGTATTTCCCAAAGATAGCTCTGAATAGTGGATATCATCAGATTCAAATCAGAGAAGGAGATCAATGGAAAATGCCTTCAAGATAAAGGAAGGACTATATGAGTGGTTAGTCATGCCTTTTGGCCTAACCAATGCACTAAGCACTTTCATGCGGCTCATCAATGAGGTTTTGAAAGAATTTTTGGGCAAGTTTGTCATTGTTTACCTAGATGATATTTTGATCTTTAGCAAGACATTGGAGAAGCATATGATGCATATTCATATGGTATTTGAGAAGTTAAGGAAAGAGAAACTATTGATTAATTTGAAGAAATATATTTTTGTGGAGTTAGTGTATCTAGGATTTGTAGTTTTTGCAAAAGGTCTAAAAATAGACCTAGAGAAAGTGCAGGCTATTCTTGAATGGCCTACTCCAAGGAGTGAAATTGAGGTAAGATATTTTCATGGTTTGGCTAGCTTTTACAGAAAGTTTATTAGAAATTTTAGCTATATTTGTGGACCCTTAACTAAAACAATGAGAGAGGATAGAAAAGAGTTCAAGTGGACTAATGTGGTAGATAAGAGTTTTAAACTGTTGAAACAAAAACTTACAAAAATACTTATTTTAGCACTTCTAGATTTTAATAAGGTATTTCAAGTAGACTATGATGCTAGTGGTACTATAATAGGAGGTGTTATGAGCCAAGAAGGTAAACCTATTTCTTATTTCAGTGAGAAGTTAAATGATGCCAAGAGAAAATATTTTATTTATGATCAGAAATTTTATGCTATAGTTCAGGCATTGAAGAAGTGGAGACACTATCTACTTCTTAAGGAGTTTGTTTTTTATATTGATCATCAAGCTTTGTAATATTTGAATAGTTAAGGAAATTTGAATCAAAGACATTTGAAATGGGTTGAGTTTTTCTAGAGCTATACATTTGTTTTCAAACAAAGGAGTGGAAAGTCTAACAGGGTTGTAGATGTGCTTAGCAGAAAGCAACAATTGCTGATAGAGATGCATATTGAGGTGGTTGGGTTTAAGGAACTCAAGAATTTGTATCTAGATGATCCTAATTTTGGTGAATCTTAGAAAGCTTGTACAGAACCTATTACTTTAGATAGAACAAAGTGGGTGAATTTCATCATCCAGGATTGTATGTTGTTTAGAGGGAGTCAATTATGCATTTCATAAAGTTCTATGAGGGAGAATCTCATCAAGGAGAAGCATAGCGGAGGATTGGCTGGAAATTTTTGTCATGATAAAACTATTTCTTTAGTTAGTGAGAACTATTATTGGCCACAGTTGCAGTAAGATGTCAAAAAGTTTGTATAGAGTTACAGAGTATGTCAAATGAAAAAAGGAGTGAAGCAGAATACATAGTTGTATCGGCTATTACCTGTACCAGAGAAACCTTGGGAGGATATGAATATGGACTTTGTTCTTGGATTGTTGAGGACACTATGGGGGCATGATTCAATTTTTGTGGTGGTTGACAGATTTTTAAAGATGACACATTTCATTCCCTACAAGAAGACTAATGATGTAGTTCATGTAGCAGACTTTTTTTTAGAGAAGTGGTGAGACTACATGGTTTGCTAAAGAGTATAGTTTTAGATCAGGATGCTAAGTTTGTTGGATATTTATGACATACATTATGGAAGAAATTAAAGAAAAATTTGAACTTCAATTCATCACATCATCCACAGACTAATGGACAAATAGATGTGGTGAATATGAGTTTGGAAAATTTGTTGAGATGTTTGGTTGGAGATAAGCCAATGGGATGGGATTTGATTTTACCAAAGGCAGAATTTGCATACAATAATTCTGTAAACACGAGTAGTGGTAAATCACCATTCTAGATTGTATATGGAAGTAGTCCCAGAAATGTATTTGAGTTGAGAAAGATAGAAAAAGGAGAGATAAGTAGTGCTAAAGCTGAAGATTTTATAGAACACATGAAGAACATCCATGAGGAGGTGAGGAAGCACATTACCAAGATGAATGCACAGTATAAGGCTAAAGAAAATGAGAAAAGAAGGCATAAGGAATTACAGGTTGGAGATGAAGTCATGGTTCATTTGCAGAAGGAGCGATTTCCAATTGGTACATATAACAAGTTGAAAATGAAAAAATTTGGGCCATGTAAGATACTGAAGAAGCATGATTCAAGAAATGCCTATGAAGTAGAATTGCCTAGTGAGCTGAATATTTCACAGAAGCATAGTGGAGTATTCTAGCAACTAGTTCAGATACCAAAGAGATTGAGGACATATTAGATAGTCGTGTTTATAGAAGCACAAGGAATAGGACATATGAAGAATATTTGGTCAAATGGAAAGGATGACCTATTCAAGATTCATCATGGCTAACAAGGGTGTAGGTTGACCACCGTGGTTTTTGTCTTCACATTTGAGTTGTGACAGGGTCATTTCTCAAATTACCTTGGGTGTCTAATGCAGGAGCATCCTGGGTGTAAGAGAAATCTTGCATCACCCAAAAATATTTATAATTTCTTTTTAATAAAGGCTACCTTGTGCAGAGCTGCTATTTATGGAAACTTACTATTTTTAGTAAGTTGGTCATACAATCTCAGAATGTTTTGATTTTACAAGTGGAGGTTCATTTTGGTCATATCAGCCTATAAGTAAAGTTTCATTGACAAATCAAGTCTAGCTTTGTAGATAATTGAAGATTTTTGGTATTGGTAGCAGGGTACAAAAATTGAGCTCAATTTTTAAGGCTTTAGAGGCCTTGGATGAAGTTGAATATTTTTTTGAATGAAGCTTTCTTGATTTAGGTGTTGTAGAGCTCTTCGTGCCCTTTCTGAAATGGGGACATAATAGTTAATCTGGTCAACAGGTGATGACTTATGGTCTTCAGAAGTTGGGTCACCCAAAATGGCAGAAAATAATTTTCCTTCAAAATTTCTATTTGGGTTTCAAAAAATATTTTGGGTCGACTTTGATGTAATAAAATAATTCTAAGTTTCATTGGCCTTTATTGCTAAATTTTTGGAACCTTCCCAAGTGGTGGAAAATTGCCTATATGAGGAAGGTTATAGTGTTGTCTTAGGCAGTTCAGAGCAGTTCTAGGTTGGTCTGGGTAATAATTGGAGGTTGTCTCCTATATAATATTGTAAGAGAAATGCCCATGTGACTTTTCATATTATAATTCTAAAATTTGTAATTTCACATTTGTGGAGATAATAAGAAACCCATTTTCTATTCTTGCATATTGTTGTTATTTCTCTATTTCTCTTATGTGTTTGTGGTATTAAGAAGAGTACCCTTCACACACACACACACACACACACACACACACACATATATGTATGTATGTATATATATATACATATATATGTATGTATATATGTACATATGTATATATGTATATATGTACATATATATATATATGTATATATATATATATATGTATATATATGTATATATATATATATATATATATATATATGTATATATATATATATACATACATATGTATGTATCTATATATGTATATATATACATACATATATATGTACATATATATACATACGTATATATGTATATATATGTGTATATATATATATATATGTATATGTATATATGTATATATATACATATATATGTATATATTTATATATATGCATATATATGTATCTATATATGTATATATATGTATATATATGTATATATATGTATATATATATATATATATATACATATATATACATATATATGTATATATGTATATATATACATATATATGTATTTATATATGTATATATATACATATATATGTATTTATATATGTATATATATACATAAATATATATGTACATATATATATACATACATATATATGTATATATATGTATATATATATATATGTATGTATATATATATATACATATGTATGTATATATATATATATACATATACATATACATATATATATATATATATATATATATATATATATATATATATATATATATATATATATATATGTATGTATATGTATATGTATATATGTATATATATGTATATATATGTGATGAAGGGTGCTCCCCTTAATACCACAAACACATAACAAAAATAGAGAAACAACAACAATATGCAAGAACAAAAAATTGGCTTCTTATTATCTCCACAAATGTGGAATTACAAACTTTCAGAATTACAATATGCAAAACCACATGGGCATTGCCCAGATCTACTACCCAGAACTATTCTGAACTGCCTAAGACAATAATACAGCCTTCCATATATAGGCAATTTTCCACCGCCTGGGAAGGTTCCAGAATTTTAGCCAATAAGGCCGACCAAATTTAGAATTATTTTATTTTACATTTTATTACATCATAGTCAGCTCAAGATAACCTTTGAAACCCAAACAGAAATTTTGAAGAAAATTATTTTTCGCCATTTCAGGTGGCCCAACTTCCGAAGACCATAAGTCATCACCAGTTGACCCGATCGGCTATTATAACCCCATTTCAGAAATGCCACGAAGCGCTCGACAGGCTTGACTAGCGCAAGCGCTTGTCACCCAAATTTTTGACCTCATCCGGGGCCTCTAAAGCCTTCAAAACTGAGTTCGAAGTTTCTGTACCCTGCTGCCAATACCGAAAATCTTCAATATCTTCCAATATACACTTGATCTGCCAATGAAACTTTATTGGAAGACTTATATGACCAACATGAACCTCCAAGAAAGAAATCAGATCATTCTGAGCACATACGAAAATTACCAAAAATAGTAACTTTCCATAAATAACAGCTCTGCACAAAATAGCCCTTATTGAATACAAAAATAGAAATATTTTTGGGTGATGCAAGATTGCTCTTACACCCAGGATGCTCCTGCATCAATATGTATGTATATACATACATATATATATATATATATATATATATATATATATATATATATATATATATATATATATATGTATATACATATATATATATATATATATGTATATATGTATATATCTATATATATGTATATATGTATATATACATATATATATATATACATATATACATATATACATACATATATACATATATATACATATACATATACATATACATATATATATATATATATATATATATATATATATATATATATATATATATATATATATATATATATATATATGTATGTATATATACATATGTATATATGTATATATGTACACACACACACACACATATATGGGTATGTGCAGGATCATGGTATGTCAAATTAGACCCTTAAGTGGCAATGGAAATTCATAAAATTAGGTTTAGGAAAGTTGACATAAAAAATTGAACAAGTTATAAATATTATATCAAAAATATGTAAGAAGAGAATTTGTAGAAAATTAAATTTAGTTTCTAAGATACTAGGCTTTTTTTTAAAACAAATTATTCTATATGTTGAAAATTTCAGATTTCAATGTAGTAACAAGAATTTTTTTAGGAAAAAATAAGAAGTAGGTGTATGTCTGACCACCTTAAACACAATTAAATGATAATTTTTTTTAACAAGATTCTAGATACAACTAGTAGACTCATGGCTGGATGTGACACATATTTATTTGTTGTTTAAATAATTAATTATATTTTTTTTTCTACAACTTTTTCAGAATATAAAAACTCTTGTGTGTGACCACGTTAACTTAGTCTAAACTTTATCAAATTGAAATTTTTTTTTATTTTTCTTGTAGCTAGGAAATCATATAATGTGGTACACATATTTTAGATTTTAAAAATGTTATACAGTTTGAAACTTATAGCTATTTTTCAATAAGTCTATCAATTAGGACTAGAAAGATAACAAGTAGGTGTATGTCTGATCACATTAAACAAAATTAGATGATTATACTTTGTAAATAGGTTCTAGATAAAAGTAGTAGAATCATGTCCGGATGTTTCATATATTTTTTTGTATTTTTTTTCTAAGTAAATAATTAACTATGATTTTTCTTCTACAAATTTTCCTAGATATAAAAATTGAGTCTGACCACCTTAACTTAGTCTAAAATTCATCAAATTGAAATAATTATTTATTATTGTTGTATTAGGTGAAGTATAGAATGTGATGTATATTTCATATTTAAAAAATGTTATATTATTTGAAATTTATAGTTGTTTTTCAAAGAGTCTATCAATTGGGACTTATTTTTCACATCACCACTTTTTGGCATACCATGATCCCGCACATACCCATATGTGTGTGTGTGTGTGTGTGTGTGTGTCTATACACACACACACACACACACACACACACACACACACACACACACACACACACATATTTATATATATTTGATGTAGGAGCATCTTGGGTCCATGGAAATCCTATGTCATCAAAAATATGTTTGAACTTTTCTATGTTGTTCGGTACCTTCTTTGATCAAGTTGGTTTGGTGTTTCTTAGTTATCTTTGTTTACCAATGTTGGACGGTTATCTCTCTAGTGCTTCATTAGTTCCCTAGCGCTTGGTGATGCCTATCTGGTGCTGGGTTGTCCTTGCTTACCAAATTATTTATTTTAGATTTCTATTGAGGTTGACTCTCTTGCCTTTAATTTTGGTCACTAATTTAATGTTGGTATCTATTATTGGGAAGTGTGTGGACCTAGATCTGATCACTCCTTTCATTAATGGTGGATCTAAAAGCCAATTTGGCTTAGTAGCCTCTTGTATAAATGTAGTTTTTTGGTTAGAGTTTAGGAGGCAATAGAGTTAGAAGATAGAAGCTAGATGATTAGAGATTATTTGCAGATCCTCACATGTTGGAGGACTTTTGTACTTGATTTTAATATCTAGCTTAAACTAGGAAGGCCTTACAACCTGGCATGTATGAATCAATTGAAGTTAATATATGAATCCTTTTTGCATTGTCTCTCTTACATGTGTGTGTTATTGCTTTTGCGTGTTGTTTTGCAAGGTGGATTTGGTTAGGGTGTGCCTTTCTCCCCTCTCACTATCCTCCCTTGCATCAAGTGGTATCAAAGCAAGGTTAGATCTAGATCTAGGTTTGAAATCTAGGTTTGAGGGTTCCTTGTCAAACCCTAGTTGATTTTTTGTGGGGTAGAAGATTGTAATCTGACCTACAATTAAAGAGGGTTTTCAAGATGGTTCATGGGAGGCAAGATGTAGATCCAAGATTGGAAGACATGTTGAGACAACTTACTACTAGATTAGAAGCTATTAGAATAGCCCAAAGAAGAGGAAGACATCTTGAAGATGCTAGTGATGATGAAGTTCAGGAAGAACAAGCTAATGTAGAACCTACACTTGTGATGGATTAGGGTGAAGAAATATTATTGAAAACTTTGACAAATTTAAAGTCTACACCACATTTCAATCCTCCTGAGTATAGTGGTAAATTGGATTTAGATGGATTCATGGACTGGATCATCGAGATGGGAAAGTATTTTGAATATAAAAATATACCTAAGGAAAAGAACGTGAAAATTACAAGCATAAAGTTGAAAAGTCATGCATCCTTATGGTGGGAACATCTGCATTTGGATAGAAAGAGGAAAGGTAAAGAAAAAATAAAGGTATGGAATAAAATGGTGAATAAATTAAAAGGAAATTTTTTACCTTGTGATTATCAGATTAACCTTGTCTGGTGAATGAAAAGTTTGAGGTAGAAATATAGCTCGATAAAAGAATATACTGAGGAATTGTACAGATTAGATATCAGATCTGGACATGATGAAGATGATGTGGAAAGAATTGCTAGGTACCTAAATGGATTGAGAGTTTCCATCCAAGAAGAAATCAGTTTGGTCAAATTGGAGAACATTGAAAAGGCTTATCAATTTGCATTGAAATCTGGGGAGAAATTGAATAAGAGACATGAGCAAAGACAAAGAGGTAAAGGTGGTAGATTCCCTAGAGGAAGAGGTAGATCTTATGGTGAAAATAGTAGATCTAAACCTAAAAAGACATATCTACATAAATGCAAGACCAGGTGGAAAGGTGAAAGTTTATCTAGAGGAAGAAGTAGTAGCTACTGAGGTGGTTATAATAGAGGTGGTTTCTGAGGAAATTGTTACAATTTTAGAGAATAAGGACATAGATCTTTTGAGTGTACACATACAAGTAAGAATGTCGGTAGCAATAGAAATATTTTGGTGTAGGAAGAGTCACCGAATGAACCTAAGAAGGAAAAATACTTGATTGTAGGGAGAGCACTTTGGAGTGAAAGTAATAAGGAATATCAGGTAAGGAAAGTTTTTTTCAAGACTAGATGTAGAGTTTCTAATGAAGTTTAGAAGGTAATCATTGATAGTGGTAGCTCAGAGAACTTGGCATCTGAGGAAATGGTTATAGAGTTGCAGTTGAAAAGGTTGGAACATCCAAAGCCTTATCAGATTTCATAGATCAAAGATGAGCATACACTATTGGTAAGTGAACAATGTTATGTGAATTTGAAAATTGGAAAGTACTATGATAAGGTGTTATGTGATATCATGCCTATGGATTGTTCTCTTATTTTTTTAGGTAGACCTTGGCAATAAGATAGACATGCTATATATGATAGGAGATTGCACAAATATACCATTTGGGCTGATGGGAGAAGACAAACTCTATTACCTTTGATTAAAGAACCTGTTAGTAATGTTTTCACATCTATGAAAGTTTGTTTGATGGATGAAAGAAATTTTGTTAAGGATTTGAAGAAGAATGATGTATGTTTTGTTGTGATTCCTAACAAATAAAGTAAGAAAACAAAAGATAGTATCCTTGAGGAGATTGATAAGTTACTCACTAAGTATAGTAAAATCATTTCTAATAATGTACCTGATGGTTTTCCACTGAAGAGAAGCATTGATCATTGCATGTGTCTAGTCCCTAAAGTTAGTTTACTGAATAAGGCACCACATCGATTAACACCTACCGAGAATTAGGGATTGAATTCATAGATTCAAGAATTGTTGTAGAAAGGTTTAATCAGTGAAAGTTTGAGTCCTTGTGTAGTACCTATTGTATTGGCACCTAAGAAGAATGGAGAGTGGAGAATGTCTACTAATTTTAGAGAAATCAATAAGATAACAGTGAAATATAGGTTTCTTATACCAAGGATGGATGATATAATGGATAGTTTGACTAGAGAAAAGTACTTTACAAAAATTTATTTAAAAAGTGGGTATCATCAGATCAGAATCAGAGAACGAGATGAATGGAATACTTATTTTAAGACAAAAGAAGATTTGTATGAGTGGTTGGTTATGCCTTTTGGTTTAACTAATGCACCGAGTACTTTTATAAGGTTGATGAATAAAGTTTTGAAAAAATTCTTGGATAAATTTGTGATTGTATATCTTGATGATATTATTACATTCAGTAAGACCAAAGAAGAATATTTGTTTCCTGTTATACAAGTATTGTAGAGGTTGAAAGAAGAAAAGTTTCTAATAAATCTAAAAAAGTGTTCATTCATGAAAGAGGAGATTGTGTATTTGGGATTTCTGATATCAACTGATGGTTTGAAAATGGACCTTGAAAAGGTTGAAGCTATTTTGAATTGGCCTACACCTAAGAGTACTTGTGAGGTAAGATCATTTCATGGTTTGGAAAGTTTTTAACAAAAGTTTGCAATACCCTCTCCTATGATGATACATGGACTTTTCTGATTTGGATATTCTATTATGATAATTAGAACTATACATTTACATTTATGTTTTTTGGATGATGATATGTTTATCAGATGATTAATATGCTCATTTATGGTTATTATTTATATGTTTATGAGATTAGAAAACCATCTATTTTTTATATGTTTTATGGATATAACCCAAGGTTTTGAATCTAACCATTATCATGATGTTTTATGTTTCATAAATATGTGTTTGATGTGCTTTCATGACTCAAGATGAAGTCGTAGTTACTCACTTAGTTGAGGTCCACATGATGTATCAATCCTGGTCATCTACTTGCATATATCTAATTTTTATGGATGTATCTCTTCTTGGTGATGTAGGAGTGTAGCTACTGGGTATTGTCTCCACCTAGCTTCACAGATCTGAGCAATCCCTCAAAATCCTTGATCATTGTTGTGGTTATGGAGATATCACCAGGTTCCACAAGAAGGAACTTTGCATCTGATCCTTTTTACCTTTAGGTGGGGAGTTCCTAAGTTAGTCCCTTGTGTGGGTGATGTATTTCTATGTCCCCTCAGTTTTTTGGTTTTGTAGATCTTGTAGATGGTTTCTTCTCATTTGCATTCTTTGAGAATGTGGTTTTGAGTATGGTAGCTCTAATTGTCTTCATGGTATGTTCAATTTTGTTATTAGATTATTGATGTGAGTTATTGTTCATTTGAGGGTATGATTTAGTAATTTATCTTTATTAGTAACTACTATTATACTAGCATATCTCGTTAGGAATGAGTTAGTATGTGATTAAATCATGTGATAATAAAAAATAATTTTATGGTATTATTTTATAATACTCATAATAAAAAAGTGTATATGGCAATATTAATAATAAATGTTTTAAATAATAGTGGTAAAATCTAACTTATGTTAGTAGCTACCTTATATATATATATATATATATATATATATATATATATATATATATATATATATATATATATATATATATATATATATATATATATATATATATATATATATATATATATATATATATATTAGAATATGGATTAGTTTATGAATAAATAATATGTTTTAGAATAATGATATTCATAATATTTAATATTAAAAACAATGTGTCTTACTTATGGTATATGTACCATAAGCATATGGGTGGACACATATGCCTATGAATACATATATAAATAAATATATATTGTTATTATAAAATAAATTAATTATGTGAAGGGAAATTATTATGAGGCTATGGAAAGTTATGTTATATTTTATTTGAGAAATGCATTTGGTAATTACCATAGTAAAAAAGTTAGCAAAACTATTCTTAAAATATTTATTATTTATTTTGTCACCCCCAAATTTAGGAGACATAGATTATAGTTTTATTAAAAATATATTTATCTCTTTATGGGAATGGTTTTACAAACTGTATTATTAACGAATAATCGATGGATAGTTGCATTGGTTGGAATATGTGCAACTACTCCCCAATCTAGAAACAATGGGATCTCCTGCAAGAGAGGGGGTTGGATATGAATTTGGATTCAAGAAGAGATATTGTAGAGTTGAGTATTTTTATTTGTAGGAAATTATAGTCGTGACAAGAGAATTTATTGTTCTCTAAGAGTAGCATTGTTGATTCGAGTAGAGGCTAGAGTTTGCATTTCAAAGGATTTGAGGGAGTGTTGGAAGAGTTTGAGAGGAGTAGATTCTTCTTCATCAACTGGTCTCCACAAGACTCTAGGTTGGAATCCATCCTGATAGATAAATATTTTTTATTGTATGAATCTTGGTGTTAGATTTGTTGGAATGCTTTTGTATATGTTTTTGTTTGTAGAAAGTTTATACATTATTGTATTATTGTATTATGTATTATTATATTATTGCAGAAACATTTATGCATTATTGTATTATGTGTTATTGTATTATTGCATAACATTTACGCATTATTGCACTTTGTATTATTGTAGAACATTTATACATTATTATTGTATAAATATTTATACAAATGTAAGTTGTACAAATGCCAACCATTTTAGGATTATTTATATTTTATTTCCTTTCATTAAGCAATGTGCAGAATATTTGTATTTAGTTTTCTATTGTTGAATTATTGTTGTTAGTAAACACTATGTGCATATTTGTGATCACAAGTTAGGGTTGTTGATTTGATTCATATTGCTGTCATTTGTAATATTTTATCATTATGTATGATTCTACAATTAAATCCATATTGTCATCATTTCTAATATTCTATCATTAGCTATGATTCCTGATTCAATCCCGAGTTATTGTTATCATGTTTGGATGAGGGTGTATGAAATCGTGAAGCAATATTTTTATTTTATTTTAAGTCATATTATAGAATCCTCATTTTTTATCATATTGTATTCTTGAGTATTAGTATTGTGAATTAGTATTGTTTGGTTCATATTTTTTTTCATATTGTATTCTCGAGAATTAGTATTGTTTGGTTCATTTATACAAGTATAACATTTAAGTATAAGTTTGGTACTTTCTTATACTTTAAGTTATAATTGTATAAAGGAATTAGGTACCTTTCCGAATGGTTGGGATAGGTTTTAGCTTCCTAGGAGTTAACATGCAACTTCTAGACTTTAGATTTTTCAAAAAGTCAGACTTAGTTAAAATTTCAGACATGAGAGATTTTAGGGAGCTTTGTGTTTGGCATATGGAATTTTCCGTAAACTTTAATTATGTTCATTATTGGTTTGGTTAGGGTTATATGGTGCATTTTGATGCATTAATAGGGTTAGGATGTGTGTAGGAAGGAGAGTTAGGGTTTAGGATTGCCTAGAGGTTTAGGACTATCCTAGGTCTCCCTAATTGCTCCTAATTTTCCTAAACATCCCTAAACTATCCTATTATTTCCTTTTCTTTGATGTAAGTGTTTATGATTTGTTTTTTTACATGTATGATGCATTTTTGATGTGTGGGTTTAGGGTAGAAAACCTAAGACACTAAATGAGTGGCTCTTAGTGTGGGGTCAGGGCCCTAAGTGGCTAGTACCAGGATAATAGATTGAGAGTTGTTTTAACAAATGATAATTTAATTAAAACTTATGGGAATGGGTTCAAACAATAAAAAGATTAATATGTGCCACGACCATTCCATTAGTGCTAGTAAAGGCTATGGATGGGAGTGGGAGAAGGTGCCTATGTGTAGGTATGATCAAATGGTGCTTATCTATATGAAAGGCATTCGATTCTGCATGTGCCTACTTGGGGCACGAGGCCCAGAGAGGCTAGTACCAGGACAACCCAAGGGGTGAGGGCTATGTGATGACAATCACTTAGGTTTTTTCTTAGAGTTTCTACCAAGCCTTAGAACCTTTGGGGAAAATATTTATACTTTGATCTTCTTTTATTTTCTATTTGGGAAAGGTTACCCAACCCTAGGTATGGCTTAGCTATTCCTTCTTTGTGGACCTTGGTGTTTATCTCCTAGCACACAGGAGTTGGTCTTTTGGTATCCATGTGGTTGGGTGGTAAATATTTTTATTGAGATATCTTTTGCAGATGCAGTGCTTATGGATTCATGCTAGCATAGTGTTCTAGTTTTGAAGAATCAAGACTTGTATTTATCTTTCATGATGTAAAATTTATTGTAACCTCCCAAGAGGAGATGAATGTAATGTAATCATTAATGTATTTCAAATGATGTATTTGGGATGGGTAGACTTAGGAAAAAAGAAATGGAAAGAAAAAATTTCATGTATATGATGTATGTTGGAAAAGAAAAGGGTTTTGTAACATTTCAGGTAAAGTAGTATGTTTCTCATTATTGTTGATTAAGTGAAAAACTATTGAAAAAAAATGTAATATTTGCAATGTATCAAATGTTTAGATGATTCTCTTACATGGTATTAATGCATTCATAAAGGATACTTAGGAAAATAGATGGCTTTAAATGGAAAATTGAAATGAAAGTAATTTGCATTTCTTTATAAAGAATCTTCAAATGATATGATGTAGTTTTCATTGAGAAGTAAATCTTGTTGTTAGTATACTTAATGGAACTAAATGAATTGTACATAAAATAGTATGGAACCTTGGGAGGAATTTAAGTTTAAGTTTTGTTCATATAATTCTTTTAAAAATTCAAAAAATTTCATAAATCATTACTTAGGTTTTCTTTTACAAAGAGAATCTTTTCTCTCTTCCCCGGTTCCCTTGCGGGGCATGACAAAGTTCATTAGGAATTTCAGTTCAATTTGTAATGCTATGACTAAGACTATGAGAGGAGACAAAAGAGAATTGAAGTGGACACATGGAGCTGATAAATGTTTTGAGACTCTAAAGAAGAAGGTTGTTGAATTGCCTATTTTTGCATTACCTAATTTCAATAAGGTATTTCAAGTGGAAGTGCAATAGGAGATATGTTGACTCAAGAAGGTAAACATGTTTCTTTCTTTGGTAAAATGTTGAATGATGAAAAAAGAAAATATTCTTTGTATGATCAAGAATTCTATGTTGTGTTTCAAGCATTGAAGAAATGGAGACATTATTTGATACCAAGTGAATTTTTGTTGTATACCGATCATAAAGCTTTATAGTATTTGGGTAGTCAGAATAAGTTGAATCAATGACATATGAAGTGGGTTGAGTATTTGTAGAGTTATACATTTGTCATAAAGCATAAGAGTGGAGTCACAAACTAAGTTGTAGATGCATTAAGTAGGAGATCCTTGATGACCAAGATACAAATTGAAGTTCTTGGCTTTGATGACATGAGAGATTCTTATGAATTTGATCCCAATTTTTCTAAGCCATGGAGAAAGTGTAGAGAACTTGTTCAAGATCAAACAAGTACTAAATGGGAAGAATATTTCATTCAAGAAGGTATGTTGTTTAAAGGTAATTAGTTGTGTATACTAAGAGGATCAATGAGAACTAATTTGATAAAGGAAAAATGTAGTAGTGGTTTGGCTGGACACTTTGGTGTTGACAAGACATTGAATTTACTTAAGGAGAAACAATTTTGGCCATAGTTGTATAAGGACGTTTAGAGATTTTTGAAAGGTTTTGGAATTTGTCAAGTTGCAAAAGGAGTAAGTCAAAATACTAGATTGTATACACTAATTGTTGTTCTTGAGAAACCTTGGACTAACATCAGTATGGATTTTGTTCTTGGCTTACTAAAGATAGTAAGAGGTAATGACTCTATATTTGTTGTTGTGGATAGATTTTCTTAAATGGCACATTTTATACCTTGTAGAAAGAAATCAGATATAGTACATATAGCAGATCTTTTCTTTAAAGAAATTGTCAGATTTCATGGATTACCGAAGAGTATTATCTTTGACTGAGATAGTAAATTTGTTGGATACTTTTGGAAGACCTTTGGAGAAATTTTGTCACCAAGTTGAAATATAGTTCTACATTTCACCCACAAAGTGATGGACAGATAGAAGTTGTAAATAGAAGCTTGGGTAATATTTTGAGATGTTTAGTTGGAGACACATCGAATAATTAGGATTCTATGTTGGAACAAGCACAGTTTGCATGCAATAATTCAATGGATAGGAGTATTGGAAAGACACCTTTTTACATTGTAAATGGCATACAACTGAGATGTATATCAGATTTAAGGGATATTGTTGATGAAAGAAAGAGAAGTGCTAAAGAAGTAAAGTTTGTTGAGTACATGAAGACATTGCATGAAGATGTGAAACATAAGCTAGAGATAAGTAATAAAAAATACAAAGATAGAGCTGATAGATTAAGGAGACATAAGACTTTTGATGTTGGTGATGAAGTAATGGTTCATTTGAAGAAAGGAATATTTCCTATTGGAACATATGGGAAGATGAAGATGAAGAAGTTTGGTCCTTGCAAGATTTTGAATAAATTTGACAGTGGAAATGCTTATGAGATTGAGTTACCTGATGACATGGACATATCACCTATATTCAACATCTCTGATTTGTATGAGTACCATGAACCTGATGAAGAAATGACAATATTGAGTGATTATCCTAAGAAATATATAGAATAAGTTGAGAAGATTTTGGAACAAAGAATTGGAAGAAGTACAGGAGGAAAAGAATATATGGAATATCTGGTAAAGTGGAAGAATAGACCGGTTGAAGAGAGTTTGTTGATTTCACAATCTAAGTTGGATTCAGCTCAGGTTTTACATACTTTAGGATTTGGAGAATTATTTTCAAATAACTCAGGTGTCTAATGTAGGAGCATCTCGGGTCCTTGGCAATCCTGTGTCACCAAAAAGATGTTTGAATTTTTTTGTGTTAATTAGGTCCTTCTTTGACTGAGTTGGTTTGGTGTTTCTCACTTTACTTTGTTTATTGATGTTGGTTGGTTATCTCTCTGGCACTTGGTTAATTCCATGGTGCTCAGTGATTCATGTTTGGCACTTGATTGTCCTTTCTTACTAAGTTGTTTATTTTGGATTTCTATTGAGGCCAATTCTTGTCTTTAATTTTGGTCATGGATTTAATGCTGGTATCTATCATTGGGAAGTGTATGGACCTAGATATGCTCATTACTTCCATTAATGGTGGATCTGAAGGCCACCTTGGCTTGGTAGCCTCTTGTATAAATGTAGTTGTTTGTTAGAATTTAGGAGGTAGTAGAGTTAGAAGATAGAAGATAGAAGATTAGAGATTATCTTTAGATCCTCACATGTTGGAGGACTTCTATACTTGATTGTAATATCTGGCCTAAACTGGGAAGGCCTTACAGCTTGGCATTCTCTCTCTCACTTGTATGTGTTATTGCTTCTATGTTGTTCTGCAAGGTGGATCTGGTTAGGGTGTGCCTTTGGCCCCTCTCCCTATCATCCCTTGTGTTAATATTAGACATTTATAAGTAATTTTTTTTAATTTCTTCATAACTCGTATAGGTTATGTAAAACTTGAAATTATGATTTTTGATTTTCAAAACTTGAGCACATTATTTTGTACACCATAAACCATATGGGTTATGGCTTGGTAGAAGGTTTGGAGTATGATCTGAAGGCTTGCAAGCCCATTTTCCATCCAATTTTATCCATTTACAAATTATTTCTTCTTTCAACATGATTTCTTGAATTCATCATCATCAGATTTACAAATGATCAAGTGGGTATTTGTAAAATTACTACCATCATCTCATATATCTTCTAAGCTTTCTGACTATATATTCTTTTCTATTTTTGGACAACATTAACATAGTAAACTTTAATTTTCTTTACTAGTATCTTCATAGTCCTCATAGACATATGTCTACCATTATTCTAATAACTTTTGATCTACTTCACCAAATTAAAAAAAATACATATTACTATTATACACTAGATTCTATACACTTTTTTAAAAAAAGTTTCTAATTTGGATTATTTTGATTCAAGTTATGCCTAGTGCATGAATAGGTACCTTATTTTTAGGATTCAATCACTTCAAAAACTCATTAAAAATAAAATACTCAACAAAAAATTACAAAAACATACATTACTTCTAGCTCTTACTCTTACCTATCATCCTACCAAAGAATTTTGCAAAATACTAAATCTAACTATAGATTTTACAAAGCACACATAAATAGCTATGTTATGTTTTTCTAAAAAAATTAGGAATAGGTTTTTGTGCATGAGAGGTTGACCCTCTTAATATTATCCATTTAAAAAAAACTTTAGTAGTTTAGAAAGTAGATTCAGAATACTACAATTCATATTCGTTAGACAACTCCTAGTTTTGAGTGCATGACCCTCAAATCCCTTTGTGGAGTTCAGGTTTCTCTTATTTAAAAAAAAAGTGGCCACTTATACCCCTTTTTGTTCAGCATCTTGGTGTACTTACCCTTATACTAGTTTAAAACATAGAGTTATATATATTTTTATACTATAGTAAATCAGACTTTTAAAAAAATAATAAAAGAGATTGAACCGAGCATACATTTCCGACCCCAATATTTATAAGGGTTGAATTTATAAACTTTTGATATTATAAAAAAGGAAATAATTTTTTTTTTAAAAACATCACAGTTGAATAGAAAATTGTAAAGGGTTCGGGTGGGCAGAGCCCATCTCGACCCCTACCAAGAGGCACAACACGGTGGTCAAAATAGCCTCCCACTGTGGTGATAGTGGGGAGGGAGGTTTGCGGCCACAACCATCCATCCCACCATTATGCCACCACAGTGGGAAGGGCACACCTCAATTGGGCTTCCCCCATGTGCGAGGGGCCACACCAGTGGTGGATCTGCTCGCTGCTACCACCACTAGTGGGGTAAGTTATCTAGCATAGCAACCAGGCAACCCCAATCACCACCTCCATGACCTAGGCCCCTGCGAAACTCAACATGAAAGAAAATAAAATATAAGTTAGGAAAGGGTTAGTATAAAGAGAAGTAAATATAATTTTTTTTAAACTAAAGAAAAATAAAAAAATAAATAGAGACTATTAGAAATTAATTAAATTAAAAAAAATATAGAGTATAATTTAAAATAAAAAAAATCAGCCAATGGTATAATCCTTAGATTTCTCCTTCTTGAAATCTTAAGACATCTATATAGAAAAATTCTTGAAGGGATATAATAATTTTTAATAAATGGATTTCAAATTTTATGTAATTAGATACATAGCTGAATTTATTGACTTAGAAGTTTGGAGGATTCTAGATAGGTCTTAGATTTGATTTGGCTTTAAATTTTTTTTAAATGTATTAATTGCCTAGGTTGACCCGTTAGGAGTTTCTAGGAATTCCTAGTATATATTGATTTAAGAAAAGATCTTATTCTAAAAGGCTTAAATAGAGTTTTAAATTTAGATTAGACTATTTTTCTTTCTTCTAAATTGATTATAAACTTTGGAATATAAATATCCTAGTAAGTCAAAAAAATATAAAAATAATTAAGGTTGAATATATAATTGGAAATATATCCAATTAAATTAAAATTCATCTTTGAGACCTGATTAAATCCTCTATGGTTAGAAGCCCCTTAGATGATTAATTAATTATGTTGGTTAGTTATTATTAAGTTAGTTATTAATAATGAATTTAAATTAAACTAACAACTTTATAAATAGAGTTGTTGAGACTTTAATAGCCTTTAATTATTTAATTTACTTAAAATTATCTATTCCTTAATTAATGTTAGTAAACCTAATTTCGTAGATCTATCTACATTTAGTAAATTATAAATTGTATAAATAAAGTTTAGTTAGAATCATATAGTTGTAAAGTTTTATTAAAGTGCATGGATTCATTTAAATTAAACTAGTTGAATAGATTAGACTTAAGATTAACCTCATCTTGATAGTTAAAATTATCTAACAAACTCTTACTCAATTATCTTTAGAATGATATGTCCCTTGTTTGATTCAAATAAACATTAGTCTTTGGTCAAACTAATACAATCACCTGATGATCATATTACATTCACATTGTCCATGATTACATCGTATACCATCGCAAACCCTAGTCAGTCGATTAGATTCACTCTAGTTAAACAACATTAGTTGACATTGGGCTTTGACCCATTTGTAGTGTTGGTCAAACCTAGTCAACTAGGTTCTAGTTTCCATGTAGACTATTTCTAAATTCATCTCAGTTTGCATGAAACTCTTAAACATTGTGGCTTGTGTGCATATGATAGTGGTTTTAATTTAGGTTTTAGAAAAAAATTGTAGTTGTGTTTGGCTCAACTTTTTGTAATGGCATTCTAGACCTTCTACAAATGAAATAAGTATGCCATCTCAAACCACTCATGCTACCTTACTTCATAAACTTAATGTTCTTAATCCTCCTTCTTCTTCATTTTCCAAGGTAAATGTTGAGTCTAAACAATAGTTAAATGTGCATATGGGTGGGGGTATGACAACTAATTTTGGTCCTAGAGGAAACACTTGACTAGGTTTCTAAATAAGACCTATACAATTTGAGGGGTATAGTCAAAAATTTTTTTATGGGATACTTGGTTATCCCAATATTATCCCAACTATGTTAAGAGATAAGGAAAATAAGTTTTCTCGAAATAATGTTATCAGTTGTGAAGAAAACCTTGGGTTGTTCATTGATATGTTGAATGATTATGAGGTACAACATGAAGATGTAATTATGAAGTTCTTTGTTCAATCCTTAGTTGAAGATTCTAGGGAGTGGCTCAAAAGGCTCCTTGATCATAGTATTGACTCGTGGAATACATTTGAGAAATTTTTTAAGGAGTAGTTTGATGATATGCCCAATTCTAGTTTCATGTTGAATGAATTTAATAATATAGGGAAAAATAAAAATGAGTCTCTAGCTAAAATCAATATGAGATTCCAAAAAGGTATGCACAAATTATTCCAAGTAATGAGGTTACATGATAATGTTTTCCTAACTACATATTTAAATGCCTTTGATGGAAATATTGGATATATTCTAAGTGATAAAGTGCTAAGGACTTTGAGGGATAATTTTAGAATTGTTGTTAACATAGAAAATAATATATGAAAATACCTAGCAAACTAGGAGGAAAAAGAGATGATCCTAAATTGTTTGGCAGTAGGGGAAATGAGAAGGGTAGTGAAAAAAAATTTGTGAAACAAAAGGCAAGAGGAGGATAATTTGGATAAGGTGTTGAATACTTTAAATACTTGAATCCACCTAGCTATGGAAATGATAAGGGCTCTACTCTATAGAAGCCACAGTTCAATAACAACTTCAAGAGGCAAAATAGATTGCACAATTTTCCTTATAATGGTCAGTGGAAGGATGGTAATCATGTTATCCCTCTTGAAAAGGCTAATAATGATAAAAGTATCTTTGATCCATTACAAAAGGCCTTTGTAAATATTGTAAAAGAAACACCTTGGTGTATGCTTTGTCAGTCCCCCCATTCTTCAAAGCATTGTGTAATAGCACAATATATATCTACTTACCAAGATAAGGACCTTGAAAAATTGTACCAAGAGGAAAATAATTATGACATTGGGTGTAATCTTGTTGATTCATATCTTGAGCTGAAGATGTTTCAGATTATGATGAAGAGACTGGCATTTATTTGAAAAGGAAAAATAAGGCATTGTTCCATCAACAAGTTTTCTTAGATGATTAAAATGTTGACGATGAAGCATGCAACATGATAGCTATCCCAGAGAAGGTGAACTTGAGAAGACCTTGAAAGGAGGAATTTCTAGGATTACTACAAAAATGGTTGCACAGGTACAAACTCAGACCATGAAATCAAATGATAATACTGTAAAGAGTCCTGAGGATCCCATTGGAAGTAAACCAAAAGGTGATTGCATTGTAAAGCTCAAGAATGTAAAAAGAAAAAAATGGGAGCCAAAAAGGGTTGATGCTTCTAGGATATTTGTAGTACAAAATAATGAAAAGAAAAAGGAGGCTACGAAGCTAGTTAGCTCAGTGGCTAAGTTTGAAAAATCAAAATTTGTGACTACAATTGATACATTGATGCATGAGCATCCTAGGTGTAAGTGCAATCTTGCATCACCCAGAAATATTTATGTTTTTGTATTCAATAAGGGCTATCTTGTGTAGAGCTGCTATTTATGGAAACTTTCTATTTTTAGTAAGTTGGTCATACGATCTCAGAATGTTCTGATTTCACATGTGGAGGTTCATCTCAGTTGTATCAGCCTACCGGAAAAGTTTCATTGATAGATCAAGTCTAGCTTTGTAGATATTGAAGATTTTCAGTATTAGCAGTAGGGTATAGAAACTTTGAACTCAATTTTGAAGGTTTTAGACCATAGATGAGGTCAAAAATTTGGGTGATGGGCACTTGCATGAGTCAAGCCTATAGAATGCTTCATGGCCTTTCTGAATTAGGGTTATAATAGTCAATCAGAGCAACTGGCGATGACTTATGGTCTTCAGAAGTTGGGTCACCTGAAATGGCAAAAAATATTTTTCCTTCAAAATTTTTGTTCGGGTTTCAAAAGTTATTTTGAGCCGACTTTGATGTAATAAATTGTAAAATAAAATAATTCTAAGTTTGGTCAGCCCTTTGGGCTAAAATTATGGAACCTTCTTGGGTGGTGGAAATTGCTTATATAAAAAAGGCCCACAATGTTGTCTTAGGTAGTTCTGAGTAGTAGATCTGGGTAATAATTAGAGGCTTTGTCCTATAGAATATTGTAATGAATGCCCATGTGGCTTTGAATATTGTAATTATGAAAGTTTGTAATTCCACATTTGTGGAGATAATAAGAAGCTAATTTTTCTTGCATATTGTTGTTGTTTCTCTATTTCTATTATGTGTTTGTGGTATTCAGGGGAACACCCTTCATCAAGTGGTATCACAGTAGAAGTTCCTGAGTGTGTAAACAGATCTCTGACTGTGAGGCAGTTTGCACTAGGACCATGGTTAGGGTTTTAGTGTGCATCACAAAAATGCCTCCACAAAGGGAACATGATGGAAGAGCTAGTGTTGTAACACCTGAGGTTAGAGTGCTCTAGAGAAAAGTGCAAGCATTGCAAGAAGAGATTCATAGAGGAATGAATCTTAATGTTAGAGATGAAAGCGAGGATGAAGCCGAAGAAGATCAAGAAGGAGAAGTCAAAATTGTGAACCAGGAGGAAGAAAGACTTTTTTGGGCCATTTCGAAGATTGGGAAAAGATCTAAGATTGAGGTTCTGATGCAGGAGCATCCTGGGTGTAAGAGCAATCTTGTATCTCCCAAAAATATTTATGTTTTTGTATTCAATAAGGGCTATCTTGTGCAGAGTTACTATTTTTTTTGGAAAGTTACTATTTTTGGTAATTTTTGTCTGTGCTCAGAATGATCTAATTTCTTTCTTGGAGGTTCATTTTGGTCATATAAGTCTACTAGTAAAGTTTCATTGCCAGATCAAGTGTATATTGGAAGATATTGAAGATTTTCGGTATTTGCAGCATGGTACAGAAACTTTCAACTCAATTTTGAAGGCTTTAGAGGCCCTGGATGAGGTCAAAAATTTGGGTGACGAGCGCTTGCGCAAGTCAAGCCTGTAGAGTGCTTCATGGCATTTCTGAAATTGGGTTATAATAGCCAATCGGGTCAACTGGTGATGACTTATGGTCTTCAGAAGATGGGCCACCTGAAATGGTGGAAAATAACTTTCTTCAAAATTTCTATTCGGGTTTCAAAGGTTATCTTGAGCTGACTACGATGTAATAAAATGTAAAATAAAATAATTCTAAGTTTGGTCAGCCTTATTGGCTAAAATTATGGAACCTTCCCAGGCGGTGGAAAATTGCCTATATAAGGAAGGCTGTATTATTGTCTTAGGGGTTCAGAATAGTTCTGGGTAGTAGATTTGGGTAATAATTCGAGGCTTTGTCCTATAGAATATTGTAAGGGAATGCCCATGTGGCTTTGCATATTGTAATTCTGAAAGTTTGTAATTCAACATTTGTGGAGATAATAAGAAGCCAATTTTCTGTCCTTGCATATTATTGTTATTTCTCTGTTTCTATTATGTGTTTGTGGTATTAAGGGGAGCATCCTTCATCAAGTTCCTACATTTTCTAGAAATATTAACCCAGAAGAATTGATCGACTGGATCAATGAATGTGAGGAATATTTTGAGTATGAAGATGTTGAGGATCCTGATAGGGTCAAATTTGCAAAGGCCAGACTGAAAGGTCATGTGAAGATCTGGTGGCAAGAGATTCAATTGGAGTGAAATAGAAGAGGGAAAGATAAAATCACAAGATGGGATCGGATGGTGGATAAATTGAAGTGACAGTTCATTCCTGTTGATTATGAGCTTGACCTACTATAGAAAATACAAAGTTTGAAGCAAGTAGGAAGATCTATTCAGGAGTATACAAAGGAGTTCTATCGACTCCTCATCAGAATAGGCCATGCAGAAGCTAATAAGGAGAAAGTTGTTTGATACCTTAATGGGTTAAGGCCAAGCATTCAGAAAGAGTTGAATCTAGTTTGAATGAATAGCATTGAGGAGGCATACTAGTTTGCCCTAAAAGTAGACAAAAAGATGAACAAGAAGTTTGAGAGAAAACAAAATGGAAGAGGTCATGGTGGAAGATCTGGAGGATGGTCATATGGTGGCCAAAATGAAGATCTGAAATAGAAGGATGAGGCCAGTAGCAGCCAAAATCAGAGAGGAAATAATTCCAATCGCTTCCAGGATCAGAGTAAGAGAGATTAGAGAGGAAGAGGAAGAGGATAAGGATCTGGAAGAGGAGGCTTCCGTGGAACATGTTTTCATTGTGGATAAGTAGGTCATAGGGCATTTGAATGTCCTCGGTGCCAAGGTAGAATAGATAGGAGAAATGAAGGCTAGGCCAAAGTTGCACATGTAGATGAAGATTCCAGATCATCAAATTCTAAAGATGCTAAAAGAGGAGAAACGCTGATTAATAGAAGAGTCCTGTTGAGTGGTGAGAATGAACCTAAACAGAGGAGGAGCCTATTTCACACTAGGTGCAAGTGTGAGGGTAAGTGTTGTGATGTGATTATTGATAGTGGAAGCACTAAAAATTTGGTGTTAGAAGAGATGGTGACAATGTTGAAGCTCAAGAGATAGAAATACCCACATCCATATCAGATTACCTGGGTATAGGATGACCATAAGGTCATGGTCAATGAACAATGCCTAGTGAAGTTCAAGATTGGCAGATACCATGATGAGGTACTATGTGATATCATATCTATGGATGTATGTCATTGTTGGGTAGACCATGGAAGTTTGACAGATGTGCTATACATGATGGTCGTGTGAATACCTATTCCTTGACAAAGGATGAAGTGAGACATAACCTAAATCCATTGAATGACAAAAAAGAAAAGGTATGTGCTAGTGCAAGAATAAATTTTGTTGATGGAAGAAAATTCCTAGATGGTATGAGGCATGAGCATGTGTGTTTTGCTTTAATTCTAAAAGCTGGTAAAGAGGAAGTAGAAGATGTTCCTGTAGAAGTTGTAGATTTGTTGAATGAGTTTTAGGATATTGTATCTGATAATGTGCTTGATAGATTACCACCAGTCAGGAAGATCAGTCATCAGATGGACTTGATCCCAGGAGTGAGTTTTCTTAATAAGGCAACACATAGAATGACACCTACAGAAAAGGAGGAGTTGAACAGGCAAGTGCATGAGTTGTTGTAAAAAGGATTGATCTATGAAAGTCTGAGTCCTTATGCTGTACCGATGGTATTAGCACCAAAGAAGAATGGAGAGTGGAGGATGTGTATAGATTCTAGACCAATAAACAAGATCACAATCAAGTACAGGTTTCCATTTCCATGAATGGATGATATTATGGATTGTTTGAGTAGAGCTATGTATTTCTCAAAGATAGATCTGAAGAGTGGATATCATCAGATTTAGATTAGAGAAGGAGATGAATGGAAGACTACCTTCAAGACAAAGGAAGGATTGTAAGAGTGGTTAGTCATGCCTTTTGGGCTAACCAATGCACTGAGCACTTTCATGAGGCTAATGAACGAGGTTCTAAAATAATTTCTGGGTAAGTTGGTCATTGTTTACCTAGATGATATTTTGATCTTTAGTAAGACATTCGAGGAGAATATGATGCATATTCATATGGTATTTCAGAAGCTGAGAGAAGAGAAATTGTTGATAAATTTGAAGAAGTGTAGTTTTGTGAAGAAAGAGTTAGTATATTTGGGATTTGTAGTTTCACCAGAAGGTCTAAAAATGGACCCAGAGAAGGTACTGGCTATCCTTGAATGGCCTACTCCAAGGAGTGCTACTGAGGTAAGATCTTTTCATGGTTTAGCTAGCTTTTACAGAAATTTTATTAAAAATTTTAGTAGTATTTGTGGACCCTTGACTAAAACAATGAGAGGGGATAGAAAAGAGTTTAAGTGGACTAATGGGGCAGAAAAGAGTTTTCAATTGTTGAAACAAAAAGTTACAAAACAACCTGTTTTAGCACTTCCAAATTTTAATAAGGTGTTTCAAGTAGATTGTGATGCTAGTGGTACTGCAATAGGAGCTGTTATGAGCCAAGAAGGTAAACCTATTGCTTATTTTAGTGAGAAGTTAAATGATGCCAAGAGGAAATATTTTGTTTATGATTAGGAATTTTATGCTATAGTTCAGGCATTAAATAAGTGGAGACATTATCTGCTTCCTAAGGATTTTTTTTGTATACTGATCATCAAGCTTTGTAATATTTGAATAGTTAAGAAAAGTTGAATCAAAGGCATTTGAAATGGGTTGAGTTTTTGCAGAGTTATACATTTGTTTTGAAACACGGGAGTGGAAAGTCTAACAGGGTTGTAGATGCTCTTAGTAGAAGGCAACTATTGCTGACAGAGATGCAGATTGAGGTAGTTGGCTTCAAGGAACTCAAGAATTTGTATCCAGAGGATCCTAATTTTGGTGAAGCTTGGAAAGCTTGTACATAACCTTTTACTCTAGATAGGATGAAATGGCTGAATTTCATCATCCAGGATGATATGCTATTCAAAGGGAGCTAGTTGTGTATTCCACGAAGTTCTATGAGGGAGAATCTCATCAAGGAGAAACATTTTGGTCATGATAAAACCCTTTCTTTGGTTAGTGAGAATTATTATTGGCCATAGTTGCAGCAAGATGTGAAGAAGTTTGTATAGAGTTGCAGAGTATGTCAGATGGCGAAAGGAGTGAAGCAGATTATAGGGTTGTATCAGCCATTACCTGTACCAAAAAAGCCTTGGGAGGATATTAGTATGGACTTTGTTCTTGGTTTACCAAAGACTCAGTGGGGACATGATTCAATTTTTGTGGTGGTTGATAGATTTTTGAAAATGACACATTTCATTCCCTGCAAGATGACTAATGATGTTGTTCATATAGCATAATTGTTTTTCAAAGAAGTGGTGAGACTACATGGTTTGCCAAAGACCATAGTTTTATATCAGGACACTAAGTTTGTTGGATATTTCTAGTGCACATTGTCGAAAAAGTTGAACATAGATTTGAAGTTTAGTTCATCACATCATTCATAGACTGATGGATAGACAAAGGTGGTGAATAGAAGTTTGGGAATTTGCTGAGATGTTTGGTTGGAGACAAGCCAATAGGATGGGATTTGATTTTACCATAGGCAGAATTTGTATACAATAATTTTGTCAATAGGAGCACTAGTAAATCACCATTCCAGATTGTATATGGAAGTAGTCCAAGAAATGCATCTGAATTAAGAAAGATAGATAAAGGAGAAATAAGTAGTGCTAAAGCTAAGGATTTTGCAGAACATTTGAAGAACATCCATGGGGAGGTGAGGAGGCACATTACCAAAATGAATGCATAGTATAAGACTAAGGTAGATGAGAAAATGATGTATAAGGAATTTTAGGTTAGGGATGAATTCATGGTTCATTTGTGAAAGGAGTGGTTTCCAGTTGGTACATATAAAAAGCTGAAAATGAAGAAGTTTGGACTATGTAAGATGCTGAAGAAGCATGATTCAGGAAATGCATATGAGGTAGAATTGCCTAGTGAGCTTAATATTTCACTAGTATTTAACATTTTAGATTTGATAGAGTATCATGAAGGAAGTGTTGAAGATGAGATCACAATAGCACAGTGGAGTATTCCAGCAAGTAGTTCAAATACCAAAGAGATTGAAGACATACTGGACAGTCATGTTCGTAGAAGCAGAAGGAACAAGACATATGGAGAATATCTGGTCAAGTGGGAAGGATGACCTATTGAAGATTCATCATGGATGATAAAGGAGGAGGTTAACCATCTTAGTTTTCCTCTACACACCTGAGTCGTGATAGGTTCACTTCTCAAATTACCCCAGGTGTCTAATGCAGGAGCATCCTGGGTGTAAGAGCAATCTTGCATCACCCAAAAATATTTTTCTTTTTGTATTCAATAAGGGCTATCTTGTGTAGAGCTGCTATTTATGGAAACCTACTATTTTTAGTAAGTTGGTTATACAATCTAAAAATGTTCTGATTTCACATGTGGAGGTTCATCTTAGTTGTATCAGTCTACTAGTAAAGTTTCATTGATAGATCAAGTCTAGCTTTATAGATATTGAAGATTTTTGGTGTTGTCAGCAGGGTACAGAAACTTTGAACTTAGTTTTGAAGGCTTTAGAGGCCCTGGATGAGGTTAACAATTTGGGTGATGGGCACTTGTGCGAGTCAAGCCTATAGAACGCTTCGTGGCCTTTCTGAATTAGGGTTATAATAGTCAATCAAAGCAATTGGCGATGACTTATGGTTTTCAGAAGTTGAGTCACTTGAAATGGCAGAAAATAATTTTCCTTCAAATTTTATGTTCGGGTTTCAAAAGTTATTTTTAGTAGACTTTGATGTAATAAATTGTAAAATAAAATAATTCTAAGTTTGGTTAGCCCTTTGGGCTAAAATTCTGGAACCTTCTCAGGTGGTGGAAATTGCCTATATAAAGAAGGACCATAGTGTTGTCTTAGGCAGTTCTGAGTAGTAGATCTGGGTAATAATTCAAGGCTTTGTCCTACAGAATATTGTAAGGGAATGCCCATGTGTCTTTGCATATTGTAATTTTGAAAGTTTGTAATTCCACATTTGTGGAGATAATAAGAAGCCAATTTTTCTTGCATATTGTTGTTGTTTCTTTATTTCTATTGTGTGATTGTGGTATTAAGGGGAGCACCCTTCATCATACATCTGGAAAGCATAAGATTATAAAGGTATGGAAATTGAATTTCCTTGTTCCACCCATCTTGATATGTCGTTAGTGTTATCTCAAATTACAGTCAAGTTAAATTATTCATAATTGTTAATAATTCTTGAACAAAAGGAAAGTTCTAAGGCATGGGTTGATAATGTTCAAGATAACACTAGTCTTGTTAACAATACAAATGAGTCTCCAAATGATACAAAGAATATAGTGTAATTCCAAGGAGTAGTATATTAAATACCACCTATGTATCTTGATAGTTATCTAAATGATTGCCTTGGAAATATTGATCCATTCTTTCTGAGGATTGTAGTAAATAGGAAAATAATAAATAGTTGCATGATAGAATCTGGAGCATCTAACACTGTTATTCCATTTAAAATCATGGAGAGATTTGGTTTAAAGGTTGAAACTATTCAAGGAAGGTGTTGTGCAATAGATCAGAGAGAAGTACCAGTTATTGGTACTATTAATGCATTAGATTATAGGCTTGTACCTTACCTTGATAAATAATTGACTATGATTGTGTTAGTTTATATATACCACCCCACTATGGAATGCTACTATCTAGGAAGTGGACTACTGCTATGGGTGGAAGTCTATAATGTGAATTGTCTTATGCCACTTTTAAAATTGATGATAAGTCTATCAAAATTTAAAGGGGGCCTAGAGTTACTCATACGATAGAATAAGATATTGATAATCAGACCACTTAATTTGTAGACACTGATATTAAGGCTTTCAGGGCTGAAATTATAGTACTGACAAAGGAATCTATTTTGCCTCATATCACTATAGAGGTTAATTAAAAGTCAAAGAAATATGATTTATAGATAATGTATTTTGATGGTGCAAATTGGAAAGATGGTTCAAGAGTTGGTATTTTGCTTATTTCTCCTGATGGGGACACTTATAAATTTTCTTTCACACCAACTTTCCCTTGCACTAATAATATAGAAGAACATGAGGCATTATTGCTAGGATTGAAGTTGTCTCAGAAACATTGAATCAAATAATTGAATATGGTTGGAATCAAAAACTTTGATGCATTTAATATTGTTTGGAATGATAGAAGTAACAATAAAATGGCTAACCTATTATAGAATATTGCTATCAATCAAAGCGATGAAACTTTTGTAGGAGTTTCGAAGGTTAACATCCAAACTAAACCTAGTGTACTAGGTAATATTGAGAACTAGCAATTTTTTAAAGATGACTAGGATATTTTGAGATTTCTAAATTGTGAAGATCAGTATTATGGTCAAGAGCTTGATTGTGTAACTTTTCTAGAAACTATTGATGGCAAGGAAACTATCTTTGGAAATGAAATCCTTCAGCTTAATAAAAACAAGGTTCCTAAGGGACTAATTTTTTTTGGAAACTATCTTTGATAGTCATGATAGAACATGGATAGATACAAAAATGAGAGACCAAGTGCAGTTGGAAGAAATCAACCTTGGAATAGAAGAAGCACCTAAGAAGGTGTATATTGGGAAAGAGATGTATCCAAAGGTATATATATATATATATATATATATATATATATATATATATATATATATATATATATATATATATGAATTACTAAGAAAATATAGGCATGTTTTTTCATAGTCCTATGATAAATCAAAGGTTTATAGAGAGGATCTTTTTTAACATGTCATACCTTTGAAAATAGATGCTAAGCCTTTTAGGAAAAAACAAAGACCAATCAATCCTATATTGGCACTTAAGATACAAGAAGAATTGATGAAGTTAAGAGTTGTGGGAATCATAAAACCTACAAGGCATTCTTCTTGGGTATCAAACTTAGTGCGTATCAAGAAGAGGAATGGAGATATTAGATTGTGTGTGTATTTAAAAAATTTAAATATTTCTTCTATAAAAGATGATTATTGTTTACCAAATATGGAGTACATATTGCGAAGGGTTACTAGTTTAGATTTGTTGTCTATGATGGATAGGTTCTCTAGTTACAATCGATTGATTGTAAAGGATTTAGAACAATTTAAAACTTCTTTCACAACACCCGAGGACACGTGTGTATGTTAGGATGTCATTTGGATTAACAAATGTTGGTGCAACTTTTTAGAGGGCAATAGATGTTGCATTCTATGATTTCATTAATAATTTTATTGTATTGTATCAAGATGATTTAACTAAATATACCAAGGAGAAATATTACTACTTACACCTAGGAAAGATATTAGTAAGGGCCCTAGAGTATGGAAATTTATTTGAGCCTAAGGAAATGTCCATTTCGTGTAACTAAAGGTAAGATATTGGGGAATTTAGTTGGAAATAAAGGAGTGAGAATTGATCTCGAGAGGGTAGTTTCTATTGACAAGATTCAGAGGCCAAAAAATGTGTAAGCTATTCAATATTTCTTTGGCCAAGTAAATTTCTTGAGAAGGTTTGTTACAAATTTTTCTGAAATTAGTAGACCTATTTTAAAGATGTTGAAGAAATGATCTAAAATTAAGTGCGATGGTGAACCTAATGATTATTTTAAAAACATCAAGAAGGATATTAAATATGCACCTATAATCAAGGCACTAGATTACACTATACCCATGCATATATTTTCTTGTGCCTTATTCCATAACATTGATGTAGTATTGTTTCAGAAAAATATTGAAGGTTTTCAACAACCCATTGGTTTTCTTACTAAGGCATTACAAGCTACTGAATTGAAATATGATATAAATTAAAAATATCCATATGCACTTGTAGAGGTCATTAAAGCTTGTACATGTTATCTTATGGGAGAAACAATGATTTCTTTTGTGCCAAGTGTTGCAGTCAAAGATATTTTCTCACAATAAGAAGTATCTAAAAGAAGATGCAAATGGATAAACAATATCCAGGATTTTAATATTGCCATTCAAATTACAAGGTTGGTGAGAGATTAGGGAATAGAAAATTTGATGGCCTAATATAATTTAGACACTAATCAGATTAATCAAATGGAAATTGATTATACTTATGATATATGGATGGATGCACTTGGTATTAAGATTTCATTTACTACTTGAAGAATATGAAATGCCCACCAGGATAGGATGAAAATAAAAGAAGGGTTCTAAAGTTACATGCCATCAAGTATGTGATCATCAAGTCCAAATTATGGCAAAGAAATATGGATTATTTTTTATCGAAGTGTGTTGATAAAGATTAAGCTAACTAGTTGAAATAAATGCATGAAGGAATTTTGGGGTGAAATTACATGGGAAAAACTACTACTCAAAAGGTTTTGAGAGTAGGAATTCGGTGGCCTACAATTTTCAAGGATGCTGAGAGGTTAGTAAGAAGTTGCGATGCATGTCAAAGGTTCTCTAGCAAGCTAAAATTGTCTAGGAATGTACCATTAAAACTAGTAGAGGTGCAAGATCATTTACCAATAGTGGGGAATGGATTTCATATTAGATACCAAATAAATCAAGTGAAGGGCTTTCCTGGATTCTAGTTTCTACCAATTACTTCACAAATTAGGTAGAATCTATTCCTACAAAGAATGTAACTAGTAGAGTGGTAAGTGATTTTTTGTTAAATAATCTTGTTACTAGATTTGGTTTCCCTAAAAGGATGGTATGTGACAATGCAATGTATTTTAGATCTAATGAATATAAGGAATTTTGTGAAAATTTGGGAATTCAAATGTCATATTCATCTCCATATCATCCACAAGGTAATGGAAATGCAAAATATACAAACAAAAGTTTGATAAAAATTCTTAAAAGGGTCCTTGAGAAAAATAAAAAGGCATGGAATTCAAAGCTTCCACTGGTTGTATGGGTTGATAGGGTATCTGTTAAGAAGGTTATTACATGTGCACATTTTGAATTGGTGTATAGGATACAAGAAAGGATACCTGAAAATAATTTATTGGAGATGTACAAATTTATCCAAATGTATAATGAGGATTTAGAAGATGATATGCAATTGAGAATTAAGGATTTAGTCTAGTTGGATGAAACCATAATAGAATCAGCTACAAAAAGTAAAAGATGTAGTTACAAGTTAAAAACTTGAATCTCAAAAGAGTTGTGGAAAGGAAATTTGAAATCAATGATTTGGTGTTGCTATTGAATACCAGATTGGAAGATAAGGGAAAGCATTGAAATTTTGATTCAATTTAGCTAGGACATAATATAATTCATGATAAATGGGGTCAATATTCATACATCATCAAAGAACTTTCTAGTGATATTCAAGAATTTCCTATTCATGGATAATTTCTAAAGAAATACTTCTACTGAATGTATCTTTTTCCATGAGCACTAGTTAGGTTATGTACACTTTGTAAATCTTTATGAATAGTGTGGTGTGTTTATTTTTGTCTATTTTTCCATATAATTATGTTTTGTTTGGTGCTCTCTACAGTTGCCATGTCATCAAGTTTTTGTCTACTTAACCATGTTGGATATTGCTAATGCATAGGAAGGTGATTAAGATATTTAATATGTATAATCACCACATTATTGAATGAGAAATCATATTGTTGTCATCTATTTTTTGTCATTGATGTCAACATATGTTTCTATGAGGAGATCAGGCTGGTTATCATAATGTACAGACACTATATAGATGTTTCAGATGCTACAAAGACATATGAGACTTTAGGAAGGTGTTGTGATATTATATTCAGTATCACATCATGTAATGTTTCATATTGGATGAATTACAGATGTTTTGTTGAAGAATGGTCACTGATTGTGATAGTGAGAAATGACAGAGTTAGTCTCTGTGTTTTGTGTATAGCTTATAAGTGATATGGAATCAATGTATGCAAACTTAAGAGATGAAAGATAGAGTATTGAATAATGTTATATGCATTACACAAGGTATGAAAAGAAGGATGATGTCAAATGTGGCCTGTGTTCTGGAGGTGATCTATTTGGAAGTCGACTACATAGATGAAGCATGTATGATGGATGGTGAACTTGAATTAAGGATGTCAGTCCTTAATTGTTGTAATGTAATCATTATATACTTGTTCTAGATACCGTGCATATCTTAGCAAGGGTTTATGTAATTATTTGTAATTAGGAAAGCCTTATGGGCTGACCTGTTCATGAGAATTTGTAATAAGGAATAAATGAAAGGTCTTTTCTTTGGAAAAGACATTGATGAGAAGAAGGTAATATAGAGAGGTTATACAAGCTACGAGCTTGTGTCTACTATATGTAGAGTAGATGTTTTTTGGTGGACTTCATTTGAATTGATCAAGGAAAGATAGTTGTGATGGAATATGGATGAAGTGACTGAGAGGGGGGGGGGGTGAATCAGTTAACCACAAAACACTTTTCCAATTAATTCCTTCCAGATCCCTTAGGATATCTTAATGAATATTCTCTGTTTAACACTCGGTAAATAAAATTGTAGTAACTCGGTAGATGCAGAGAGTATTAGCAGAATTATTTATTTGATATTCATCACCACTTGTATATGATTAAGATAACTATTAAGAACACAAGAGACACAAGATTTAACGTGGAAACCCAATACGGGAAAAACCACCAAATGTATCTAGATACTGATTTTCACTTTTCTAAAGTGATGCCTGGTTAGAAGCCAACCTGGTAAAAGGTTACAAAACACACTGTTAGGTGTGATCTTGTTAGAGGATTTAATCACCTTGCTAGGAGTGGCCTGGTAAGAGGTCTTGAAAACAATTCAATGGAATTGTCACCTTGTTAGAGGATTTATAATATGGTTGTTAAACCAACTTGGTTAAGAGATTTAGAATTCACTGTTACAATGATAAAAAGGTAACAATGAAACTGACCTGTATAATAATGCAACTGCCTTGCTGATTACAGATCTCTGTTCTGTATAAGTGAGATCCTTCCTGATTGAATATATCTGTGCTACTCCTCAACAATTTCGCACACACCTTTCCTGTCTTTCTTCTATATATCTTCTTCTGTTCCACACACTTATTTTTCATACTTGACCTTTTATTTATATGATTTTAGATTGGTCAAATCAGCATTACTTAGTATAACCATCAGCTGAAATAAGAAAACTGTATTTGCAAAGATCCTCAAGGGCCGACAGTGCTCGGTGACCATAATAAAATTTTCTACAATGTTTTGGAGACCGAGAGAACTCGGTAAACACTGATAATCCTTTTTCTTTGATAACCGAGTGAACTCGGTAAACACTGACTTTTCTCTGACAACCGAGTGAGCTCGGTAAATGCTAACTTTCCTTTGACAACCGAGTGAGCTCGGTAAACGCTAACTTTCCTTTGACAACCGAGTGAGCTCGGTAAATGCTAACTTTCCTTTGACAACCGAGTGAGCTCGGTAAATGCTAACTTTCTTTTGACAGGAAGACCGATTGAGCTCGGTAGGTACTGATTGTTGCGGACTATGACATTGTGTGACATCAAAGACAATACATAATTTGAGTAGCAATTTTTTTCAGACAATTGTTTCCAACAATCTCCCTCTTTGGCATTGATGGTGACACAATATGTCATAGCATAACAAATTTTGAAAAGATTAGCTCGGTTCAGATTCAAATCTCCCTCTGTCAGCAAACTTCCTTTTTCTTAAAAAAAAACCCTTCCTGACTATTGAAAATTTCTTGAAGTAATAGCAAAGACATAGCAAATACACTCCCTCTTTGACAACACATGCCAAAGATAATTCACATGTTACCAGTGTAAACTAGTGTACCTCAAGTACTGATTCATATGCAATGATTCCTTGAATATGCTACATCAACTTGTTGAATTTCAATCATGTTCTGGTTGATGCATCACTAAAACTATATTTAGTGAGCCTCAGATAGGGGAATGACCCCTAACTTACCTCTTAGATACACAAATGCATCCCTGGGTAATGGTTTGGTGAAAATGTTTGCAATCTGCTCTTTTGTATGAATATATTCTAATCTGATTTCCTTGTCTTGCACTAATTCTCTGACAAAGTGATATTTAATAGCAATGTGCTTGGTTTTGGAATGCATTACTGGATTCTTTGAAATGTTTATTGCACTTGTATTGTCACAAAATATAACAACTGGTTCTTTGATCTCAACCTTCATACCTTGTAATAACTATTTAAACCAAATAATATTTGAACAATTTACTGCAGCAGCAACATATTCTGCTTCAGCTGTGGATTGAAATGTGCAATTTTGCTTTTTACTGGTCCAGGATACCAGTCTTTTTCCAAGAAAAAATGCTCCACCACTTGTACTTTTTCTTAAGATTCTTTTGATTGCCATCATATGATTTTCCTTAGGTTTTGTTGAGAATCTTGCTACTATACCGACTGCTAAGGCAATATCAAGTCTTGTATGTACTACATACTGCAATTTTCCAATCATAGATCAGTATAAGGTTTGATCTACTTCTTTTGAATCATCATCTTTGGTAACTTTCAGTCTAGTACACATGGGTGTACCAACTAGTTTTGAATCTTCCATACCAAACTTCTTAAGTATTTCCTTAATGTATTTAGATTGAGTAATGTATATACCATTCTTGCTTTGCTGAATTTGAAGACCAACAAAGAATTTAATTAAGCCAAACATAGACATTTCAAATTCGTTGTTCATCTGCTCTGAAAATTCTTTGCACTAATCATCATTCCCTGTAAATATAGTATCATCTACAAATATTTCTACCAATACAATTTTGTCATCTGGTCCTTCTTTAATATACAGATTGTTGTTATCATTGGCTCTTTTGAAATTAATCTGAATCAAATAGTTATGGAGTCTTTCATACCATGCTCTAGGAGCTTGTTTCAAACCATAAAATGCTTTGTGTAACTTGCAGACCATGTCCTTTTTATCTAGATCAACAAAACCTTCAGGTTGTTCAATGTAGACTTCTTCATCAAGAATTCCATTGAGAAATGCAGATTTTATATCCATCTGATATACCTTAAATCCTTTATGTGCTGCATAAGCAAGTAGAGTTCTTACACCTTCTAATCTTGCAATAGGAGCAAAATTTTCACCATAATCTATACCTTCTTCTTGAGAATAACCTTTACATACCAATCTAGCTTTGTTTCTAGATACTTGACCATCTTCATTCAGCTTATTCCTGAATACCCATTTTGTTCCAATTACATTCTTATCTTTAGGTCTAGGTACAAGAGTCCATGTTTTGTTCTTCTGTATTTGTTCTAATTCTTCATTCATTGCTTCAATCCAACTTTCATTTTTCAATGCATCTTTGATATTTCTAGGTTCAAAATCAGTAAGCAGACATGTAACTTTTAGCTTGCTTCTTGTCATAGTACCATCTGATTTGTTTCCAATAATTTGATCTGGTGTATGATGCCTTCTGACATATTTGGCTAGTATAGGCTCCTTGCTTTTTGAATGAGTCATGTTTTTGTCTTCTAGGATCTCTTCTTCAGGTTGCTGTGGCTCGGTAGATATTTTCTCGGTAACTTCAGGCTGAGACTCGGTTTGAACTTCTTCTTGTGACTCAGTTTGCACTTCTTCCTGTGACTCGGTTACTGTGCTGGGCTTGGTAGATATAGTTTCCTTATTGATAGTTGTGTCTGGCAATGTTTTAGGTTCAATGTAAATGAATCTCCTGTAGTTTTCAAGTTCCCTTTTGTTTTCTTCTTCAGTCTTTTCTGCAAACTCATCAAATTTTACATGTATACTTTCTATGACTTTGTGAGTAGATAAGTTTAGACATTTGTATGCCTTACTTCTGCTAGAATATCCTAGGAATATTCCTTCATCACTTTTCACATCAAATTTATTTCTTCTAGATTCTTTTAAGATATAACACTTGCTACCAAATACTTTCATGTAACTTACAGTGGGTTTATAGCCATACCATAACTCATAAGGAGTCTTGAATGTGTCTTTCTTCAATTGTACTCGGTTCAAGGTATGAACTACAGTGCTGATAGCTTCCTTCCAGTACTTTATGGTGATGTTCTTTTCTATCATTAGAGTCCTTGCACAATCCATAATAGATCTATTTCTTCTTTCAGCTATTCCATTCTACTCAAGAGTTCTAGGAGCTGATACCTGTCTTTTGATTCCTCTTTCAATGCAAAAGTTGTTAAATTCATGGGAGATGAATTCACCACCTCTGTCTGATCTTAAGAATTTCAATCTTTTCCTTGTTTCCTTTTCCACTCTTGCCAAATACCATTTGAACTTTTCAAATGCTTCTGACTTTTCTCTTAAATACATAACAGTCATCATTCTAGAATAATCATCAACAAAAAGAATAAAGAATTTATCTCCAGTATAACTTTCTATTCCAATAGGTCCACATAAATCAGTATGCACAATTTCCAAAATCTCTTTAGACTGATAGTTCTTACTCTTAAAACTAGTCTTACTCATTTTGCCAATCTGACAATTCTTACATAGACCAGTATCAGGTTTCTTCAGAGTAGGAATTCCTCTTACCCTTTTGAATTTGCTTATTTTCATCATGTTATCAAAATTCACATGACATAACCTTTTTTGCCATAGCCAACTTTCTTCAATTTGAGCAATAAAACATGAATATTCACTGAGATCAAGATAAAATAAGTTACCTTTTGTTTGTTTGCCTGATCCAATGAGTTTTCCATTTCCATCCAGCAGTCTTGCTTGACTATTCATGAATTCAACCTTGAAACTAATGTTGATTAGCTATGCTACACTTAGAAGATTATGTTTTAGTCCTTCAACCCAATAAACATTATCACATATGAGTTCTTTGGTTAATGAGATTCTTCCTTTTCCTTTTATACAACAAGGTTTATTGTTTCCAAATCTTACACTACCACTATCACAGTCTTCTAGGTATTCAAATTTTGTCTTGTCACCAGTCATGTGATGTGAACATCCACTGTCTATTATCCAAATATCATCTTTTCTTATATGAGAGATAAGTGCCATCTTATCTTCATCATCTTCAGATTCATCTTTTATAGCAATAAAGACAATTTCTTCTTCACTATCATCAGAATCTTTAGCCATAAAATATGTTTTCTTACCTTTATCCTTGAATGATTTGAAATTCTTTTTGCCATAGTACTTGTGACCTCTCTTCTCTTCCTTGGCCTTCTTGTTTGGGCACCTAGCTGCAATATGTCCAATTTCTTCACATGAAAAATAGATTAAAGGAGTTTTACCTTTATATTTACCTTTCCCTTTAGAGTACTTCTTTGCAAGTAGTGCTTCTACAATTTCAAGATCACTATTAGAACTTTCTTCTGATATTTCTTCACTTTCTGACTGAACTTCTTTTAATTTCTTGCTCTTCTTTAGTGAAACCTTGGCTTCAAATGCTGACTCAATATTTTTGGAAATTGGAACATAGTTGTCATAGTTGTCTAATTCAAAGGTTGTCAATCTTCCAACTATAGCATCCAAAGTTATACTGTGGTTTGCTTCACATCTTCTTTCTTGAATAGCTAATACTCTTATTGCATAGATAGGGAGTAATGTTTTGAGTACCTTGCTTATAACAATTTCATTAGTGATTGTTCCTCCAGAAGCTCTGATTGCACTAACACTAGCTTTGATCCTTTCAACATATTTTGCAATGTTTTCATCTTCTTTCATACTCATCTTGTCAAACTGTCCTCTTAGGATTTTTGCTTTGGCTCTTTTCACATTTGCATCACCACCATATATTTTCTTCAGTTTGGTCCACATTTCATATGCAGTAGTGCATTCTTTAATTTCATCAAATTCTTCATAGCTGAGAGCTGATGCAATGTCTATCATCATGGTGTTATGATTCTTTTTCTCTGTAATGTCTTCAACAGTTAATGTGCCAGTAGGAATTGTGTATTCTTCATCAATGTATTTGCATCCTGAATCACCAATGGAAGCTAGATGAAGTCTCATGAGACCTTGCCATGCTGAAAAGTTATCTCTATTGAGCTTTGGAATTTCTCTCTTGTAAGACATCCTGATCTTTAGCTTAGGTCCTTGAAACCCTTCCTGCAAGCACCAAAAGCTCTGATACCAATTGATAGAATACGGATGAAGTGACTGAGAGGGGGGGGGGGTGAATCAGTTAACCAAAAAACACTTTTCCAATTAATTCCTTCCAGATCCGTTAGGATATCTTAATGAATATTCTCTATTTAACACTCGGTAAATAAAATTGCAGTAACTCGGTAGATGCAGACAGTATTAGCAAAATTATTTATTTGATATTCATCACCACTTGTATATGATTAAGATAACTATTAAGAACACAAGAGACATAAGATTTAACGTGGAAACCCAATATGGGAAAAACCACCAAATGTATCTAGATATTGATTTTCACTTTTTTGGAGTGATGCCTGGTTAGAAGCCAACCCGGTAAAAGGTTACAAAACACACTGTTAGGTGTGACCTTATTAGAGGATTTAATCACCCTGCTAGGAGTGGCCTGGTAAGAGGTCTTGAAAATAATTCAATGGAATTGTCACCTTGTTAGAGGATTTACAATATGGTTGTTAAACCAACTCAGTTAAGAGATTTAGAATTCACTGTTACAATGATAAAAAGGTAACAATGAAAATGACCTGTATAATAATGCAACTACCTTGCTGATTACAGATCTTTGTTCTGTATAAGTGGGATCCTTCCTGATTGAATATATCTCTGGTGCTCTTCAACAATTTCGCACACACCTTTCCTGTCTTTCTTCTATATATCTTCTTCTATTCCACACACTTATTTTTCATACTTGACCTTTTATTTATATGATTTTAGATTGGTCAAATCAACATTACTTAGTATAACCGTCGGCTGAAATAAGAAAACTGTATTTGCAAAGATCCTTCAAGGGCCGACAGTGCTTGGTGACCATAATGAAATTTTCTACAATCTTTTGGAGACTGAGAGAACTCGGTAAACACTGATAATCCTTTTTCTTTGATAACCGAGTGAACTCGGTAAATAGTGACTTTTCTCTGACAACCGAGTGAGCTCAATAAATGCTAACTTTCCTTTGACAACTGAGTGAGCTCGGTAAATGCTAACTTTCCTTTGACAACTGAGTGAGCTCGGTAAATGCTAACTTTCCTTTGACAACTGAGTGAGCTCGGTAAATGCTAACTTTCCTTTGACAGGCAGACCGACTGAGCTCGGTAGGTACTGAATGTTGCGGACTATGACATTGTGTGACATTAAAGACAATACATAATTTGAGTAGGAATTTTCTTTAGACAATTTTTTCCAACAAGTTGATGCCATAACAGCTCAAAATGATTGTTTATTTCTTCATATACACTTGTGTTGTGAATAGTGAGTTCTAAAAGTGGATTCAACCTTCTTTGGGTAGTGAGCCTTGGGTAGTGAGCCCTCCCTTTCTTCTTGACTCCTAATAGGGTCTATCCTCTAACAAGGAATATGGACTATAATGTTTCAATAAGCTCCTAATAGGGATATATCTTCTAACAAGGATAACTATACTCTCAGTACATCATTTGTGGGTGCTAATTCCCACCAGAGTTTTCCCGAGACCAAAATATTGTGTTATTGTGTCAGGATTAATTATGTTCATTGGATCTAATATTGATGCTACTTAATGTTTAAAGTTTAATAATCTTCCATACAACTAATTCACCTCCCCTCTCAGTTGTATTGTAGACTATTATTCATAATGAATGGTATCAGAGTTATTGGTCCTTAGAGAGAAAGCTTAACAACTTGAGGTGATCTTGGAGATGGTGTTCTATAGTAAGAATTGTCCAAAATTTGAACATGAGAACTTTGATAGTAGGAAGAACAAGATGAGAACTCACCTATTTTTTTAGGCATTGACTATTGGTTGATTACAAGGAACAAGGTAGATATAAAGTCTGTAGATGAGCTAACAACAACTACTGAGGATGAAAAGAAGATATTTTCCCTTAACATGATTGCAAGAGAAGCACTGATCAATGCACTCTCTAAAGGAGAGTTTACTAAAGTTAAACACTTGGATTCGGCATACCTGATTTGGGAAAGATTAGAAGCACTATATGAGGGAGACAAGTATACCAAACAAGAAAAGTTACAAAATTGGAAGACACAGATGGAGAAGCTAGAAATGAATGATAATGAAAGCATTAGGGCTTATGTTTAAAGGGTTACAAAATTTATAGTTAGAATCAGAAACTATGGAGGTGCTTATGATGAAGAAGAAGTTATTGCGAAGATCCTTATATCATTAAAACCTACTTAAAAGTTCAGGACTATGTCTATTCAAGAAACTATACCTCTGACTCTAAACTTTAATGGAGAGATGTTGATGTTGGCAATTTGGCTGAGTTGAGTTCATAGATGTTGTCATTATGGTAAGATATGATCCACATGAAGAGCCCAAAGGTTAGAGAGCAAGTATAGTAGAGTGCATTTCAAATTTTTCTAAGCATGAGACAATGTTTTCACCAGTGCACCTGGACACAATTTTGATTTGCGACATTGACTGGAGTAAGTTCAGTTCTTGTACAATTGAACATAGACTCTATGGTGACTGATGATGACCCATCTTAGAGCACAAGTCAGTACAACATGTACAAAAAGAGTTAGGGGTGGTTTTATTGAAGATAGTGTTAAGCCAACATGATAGAATATGAAGACAAAATTGGTAAAGAGTTAAGGGATTATTTTGTTTATCAAAATAATGACTTAAAAATATAAAGGGATGAAATCCTAGATTTTACCCTTAGATAAAGTCATTTTGTAATATGGCAGTAGACCATGTAAAGTTATTATCCTTAATAACTTATATAAATGTAATTGTAAATTATAAGAAAAATAAAATGATGTAATATGCGAGATATATGATAATGGTAGTGAAAGAGCAGTGAAGTGATATTGATGCAAGTAGTATAAGGTTATGTACCTTGACCTCATTTTGTAATTAGTGCATATTGTACATTACTTGTTTGGGCAGTGGGCTCAGCTGGTAATCACAGTTTGTACTACCAACTCCTCATAGGGTTGAGGCTTCTAATAAGGCCTATAGTCCCTTAATCAGAACTGATACACTATATGCTTGTAATAGACTCCTAACATGGTCAACATCCTTAACAAGATACTTTTGATTAGTGGATATTTATGGGTACCATCCCCACCAGAGTTTCCTCAAGAACAAATCATGTGTTATGAGTTATTTAGTTTTATTACTATGCATGTTGTTTAGCTTCTTATGTTATGCATGTTTAAAGATAATTTTTTATATCCATAATTGGGCAAAAGTTAAAGTTTGTAGAATACTGATTTAACCCCCACCCCCCTCTCAGTATTCCCTATTTCTAACAATTGGTATCAGAGCTTAGTTAATCATAGAAGAATCATTCAAGGAAAGCCTAGCAGCTTGAGTAAGATCTCTATGGATATGGATCAGCTATAGAAGAATCTTGGAGAAACTCTTGAAAAGATTGATATGCTTACTAATGAAAGAGACACTCTGAAAGGGAAATATGATGATGCAAAGAACCTCATTAAGAAACTGAAAAAGAAGTTGGAAGATCTGAAATCTAGAAAGGAATCTAAAATTCTTATTGAAGATTGTGATGACAATTTAGAAAAATAAAATGAGATCCTTAAGCATGAACTGAAGATAGCAAATTTGAAGCTTAGTTTGAAAGATGAAAATCTAAGATCTGAGAATAAAAGGTTGAAGATTGAAAATGAAGGGCTGAAATATAAACTTGGAAATGTAACATCTAAACTTGAGAAAGTCAATTTGTAGTATGTTGAACTTGAGAAGTACAAAAAGATTGTGAAAAGTGAATTGACTCAATCCAAGCAACAACTTGAAAGGCTATATTCAACTAGTGAGAAGATTGATGAACAAGCATCTTTTCAAAAACCATTCTATGATAAGACTAGTCTTGGATTTAACACTCTTAAAGAAAATGATGAAAGCATAGATGAGAAGAAGTCTAATGAGATCAACAAATATGAAGACACACCTAAAGGAGAAGAACCACCTAAGCAAGAAGAATCACCCAAAGGTATGCAAAGAGAATTCAATGGTAGATGTTTTGCTTGTAACACTATTGGTCATATGAAGAGAGATTGCATAGGTAAGCAATTTAAACCTCTTAATGGTTATTGTTATAATTGTCATGGATTTGGACATAGAGCTATTGAATGTAGAAAACCTAAATTTATTGAGAATAACAATAATAGTAGAATGTTTAGGAATACTAATAGTGCTGATAAGAAGCCGACTGATGATATGAATAGAAGAAATGGAGTAATATGTTATAGATGCAACAAAATTGGACACATTGCTAGAAACTGTAGATCATAGATTAATCCACTTGGACCAAGATATGGGAACAATGGAATTGTTTGTTAGATATACAACAAGATTTTGTAGAATGAACAATGGATTTTTTCATCCTAACCCTAACCCTAGAAATCATGAAAGAAGAAATGAAGATGCAGGAAATAGACATAAAGGTTGTTGTAGTAATGCAGATGAAGTGAAGTTTGTTAAAAGCACAGATCAAGGAGACATATTCAATAGTAGAGGTAATCAGAGAGGTGAAATATCAAGTGGTAAGAATGAATCCTTACCTAACCTATCTCGAAGCACTTAATTTATGAAAATTACACTAGATTAGGAACTTAGATTAGTGTAGAAGTAGATTTATGATGAATTAAGTCTTGTGTAATTAATGCAAGGTAGTTTATGATGTAATGATGCTATGGTTAAGAGCGCAAAGAAAAATATTATGTTTTGTGAGATCACAAGAAGTTTTGAGTTTTGTAGGTTAGGAGAAACAACTTTTTGGAAAGAAGCGGAAAAAGAATTAAATGTGATGTCAAATCTAAGTGAGATTGAAGTAATAAAAGGTTATAATCGGTATTATTTGATCATCAAAGTGAATTGAAGTGTTAAGGAGACCAAAGAGTAGTGATTGGAAGCATTTTGCAATGATTTGGTGAAGGATCTGAGCGTCGAATCTATGCAAGCCCTAAAATCATGAATTTGAGGTATTTTTCTTGATAGATCTTTGAATCAGTATAAGGGATTAGAAGCAATCATGGATGTATCTTTAATTCACAATGTCAAAGACAAAAATGGACCTAGAATGAAGAGGGAGCCAGTAGAACCCTTGGAAGATGATCCTAGGTTAGCATTATCATCTGTACTAGATGAAGTTTTTCATTTGGAGAATGTGAGAAATTATCTAGGATGCAAGTTAGAAACCATCAGTGATAGTGATTTTACCAATGAATATCAGAATATTTACAACCAGGATATGTCACTAAGACAAGGATATGATCATTTGAAGGATAATGAAATCATTAAGTATGCATTGCAATATGAGTTTGACAATGAAGAATGCACTAAGATTATCTTGAGGACAATACATAATGGAAAGTTTTGTCTAGGGGATAGAGTAATAAACATTATAGCTGACTTGATTCATGAAGTCATTGGATTATCTAAAGTTGGTGCTATTCATTTAAATGAGAAGAACATGAGAAAAATAGTCATGGATAACACAGGTTCAACCTATAATGGCAGAGGAATTGTAATTAGTAAGGTCAAACAAGATGATGTGAGATATCTATGCAAAATCCTAACCACTAAGTTTTGTGCTAATTCAAGAGAGGATGAAATGGTAGTATAAATGGTACACATAGCCTATTTAATGTGTGATGACAAGGTACCAGTTAATATGTGTGAAATTCTGAGAATACAAGTGTTTGAAAACTTGGAAAAGATCAAGAAAACAAAGTATGCACAATTTAGATTTTCATCCTTAATCACATACATGTTTTTCCACCTATTGAGAAGATTTCCTTACACCATTTCAAATGATTTGAATGATGAACACTCCACTATGGAAAGGATAAATAAATTATATATGAGACATTTTATTGACAAAGTGAATGAAAGTGCTATGTTAGTGATGAAGACATTTCAGAAATTGGTAACTAGCAGATCAAGGATTCCACAGTCACTTATGGAGAAGTATAAAAATGACATTTGTTTCATGGTTGATACTGACTTTACCTATATTGAAGCAGTGGAGCCTAGAATTAAGTTCATAGACCCTCTTGGCTATGAGATATCTGAGGCAGAAGAAGAAGAATATATCAGTAGGTTACTTAAGTGTAAGTTGGACACTCAGTGTAACAGATTTGGAACTTTTGAAGAGACCTTCAACTTTTTAAATGCTATAATTGAAGAGAAGAAATCTAAGAAAGGAGTTGACAACACTATTAAGAAAATATTGAAAGATTCAGGATTGACAGAACATGAGTTTGAGATAGAAAAGAAGATAGCAATAGTAATTAGAGATATAGGATAGAAAGAGGTCTTGTCTATACCACCATTTTCATTGAGTGTAGTACATCATGAGGCTACACAAGTCAAGGTGAAAGTAGAGGAACTAGAGATGGAACAAGAAGCAAGTAGACCTACTAGGTCTACCTCCTCCACACCTAGCAAGAGAATGAAAGAAATTTCTACTGGACCTAGTAAGAGGCAGAAAACCTTGGTGCCACTAGTTCCTAGAAAATTTATAGTAATTAAATATGATGACACTACTTTGGTTAAGAAGAAAGCATGGAAACCTAGAGTTGAGCAAGTGAATGAAGAGATTATAAAAGATGGAGACTTTACAAGAATGAACAAGTACTACAATCTTTATGATTATTCAGATAGACTTAATTTGGAGAATGCTATTGTGAAGCATATGATTTTGGCAGATAAGAAGTTTGATACTATTCAAGGTCAGATACCTGATGATTTGTACAACAAACTTGTAAAAAGGAAGCAAAGAGCGATTGAAGAAGACACTACTATCAGAGAGAATCTTGTAAGAAAGCCTTGTGATGTTAGAGATGATGTGCACCTTAAGAAGACATTGATGGCCTTAAGCACCCATCTAAGAACCAAAAGGAGAACCATTCTAATTATGGGAGGTAGATATGAAGAAGTTAATTCTGATACAGACCAGGCAATAATCAAGGTTATGACAAAAATTGTTGGAGAGCCATCAGTTGCAGTAGAGCAAGAAGGTGAAGCAAAACAAGAGAATATTCCCTCTCCTTCAGCTATTAACATTGAAGATGAAACCATGAATATTGAAGGAACAAAGGTCACCTTGGATACTGATGACAATGTATTGAAGAATTTAGAGAACATTGTTAACAATTCAGCTCTTGATGAACTGGATACAAAAGCATAGCAGATCCAAACTGTCAGTGAGGATCCTAAAGAGACTAAGATTTCAACCACCCCTTCCTACCAAAGAAGACATTAGTCTTACTCTTGAGACTGGAAAGAAGAATGAATTGGGATCTTTGTTTGAAGATTTAGGAAAAGAAGTTGATGATGATGATCAGCTGGAATTGATCACCTCATTGAATAAAATCATTGGCAAAAACAAGAAAGTAAAGAATCTTGAAGGGAGTCTGAAGGAATTAAATGAGAAGTTACAAAGCATTGCAACTACAAAGATTGAAGAGGTAGACCCTCTAGAGAAAGAAAAGAAGGTAATGAGCACTTTTGACAATGAATTTACAAATCTATTTGATATTGCAAAAGTGAGAGCTCAAGCAACTTATGAAGCAGAAATGCTTTTGAACATCAATCAAAATATCAGAAATGATATTAACAATCTTGATATCTATATCAAGGACTTGATGAAGCATTTGGGAATAGGAAAATATTTGTACATATAGTGTACAAAATCAAAGACTTTGACAGCTGAAGAACATCAAAAGATAAATATGAAGGAAGTAGAGATTCAGAATGAATCTAACCTTATTTCTAGCCCTAATGTGAAGGTTTGTGATATTGAGAAGAAAGTTCGAAAGCTTTATGATGAAATAAGAGTTCTAGAAGATGAGAGGATTAGAAAAATGAGGAGAATAACTCTTTTTAGAGAGCACACTTCTATGAAGTTAAGCATTATTGAAGAGCAGTTGGAAGAATGTCTTTCAGTGAAGACATCTTTTCAGAAGTTTAACTTTGAGAACCTTCAAGCAAGCCAAATAGTAGCTTATGGATTGAGCACACTACTCAATGTGGTAGATTCCATTAAGAAATCATGGGAGAAGGAGATCAACGCTATGAAGATTGATTTTGTAGATTGGGTTGCAAGCCTACTAGCTTTGTAATAATGAAATTAAGGTATAATATTTTTGAGATATAGTTTTGTAGCCCTCCCTACTTTATTTTGTCATTGTTGTCAAAGGGGGAGAGATATAGCAGAAAATTGATAGTATATATACAAGGATTGATAATCTTAGGGGGAGTATTTTATTAGAGATAAAAAAATTTGAAGAGTTATAAGGATAGTATATGTATCTTGTACTATGGCCACGATTTTGATACAATTTTGAGATTTTGAAGTTGTACACTTAGCCAATTTTCTCATATGTTGTATCTAATGAAAAAGGGAGAGATTGTTGGAAATTTTTCTGTGTTGAGTTCATAGATGTTGTCATTATGGAAAAATATGATCCACATGAAGAGTGCAAAGGTCAGAGAGCAAGTATAGCAGAGCACATTGCAAATTTGTCTAAGTGTGAGACAGTGTTTTCACCAGTGCACCCGAACATAGTTTTTGTTTGTGACATTGACTAGAGTAATGCCAATGCTCATGCACTTGAACATAGACTCTATGGTGACTAATTATGACCCATCTCAGAGTGAAAGTTAGTATGGCATGTACGAAAAGAGTTATGGTGGTTTTACCAAAGACAGTGTTAAGCCGACATGACTGAATATGAAGACATAATTGGTAAAGAGTTAAGGGATTATTTTGTTTATCAAAATAATGACTTAAAAATATAAAGGGATGACATCCTAGATGTTACCCTTAGATAAAGTCATTTTTTAATATGGCAACCGACCATGTAAAGTTATTAGCCTTAATAACTTGTATAAATGTAATTGTAAATTGTAAGAAAAAAAAATGATGTAATATGCGTGATATATGATAGCGATAGTGAAAGAGAAGCGAAGTGATATTGATGAAAGAATTATAAGGTTATGTACCTTGACCTGATTTTGTAATCAGTGTATATTGTAAATTACTTTTTTGGGCAGTGGTGTCAGCTGGTAATCATATTTTGTACTACCAACTCCTAACAGGGTTGAGGCTTCTAACAAGGCCTATAGTCCCTTAATCATGACCGATACACTATATTCTTGTAATAGACTCCTAACAGGGTCAACATCCTTAACAAGATACTTTTGTTTAGTGGATCTTTGTGGGTACCATCCCCATCGGGGTTTTCCCTTGGCCAGGGTTTCCTCGAGAACAAATCATGTGTTATGAGTTCTTTAGTTTTATTGCTATGCATGTTTTTTAGGTTCTTATGATATGCATGTGTAAAGATAATCTATTATATCCATAATTGGGAAAAAGTTAAAGTTTGTAGAATATTGATTCACCCTCCCTCTCAGTATTCCCTATTTCTAACAGTTGATTGCAAAGCTAACTACTTTTGAAGCTGTAGAACTAGGAGAATCTATACCTAAAGTTGAATATGCATTTAAGACATCTGCACACAAGAAAATGTCTACACTTTTGAACACCATTAGTGAAGACCTAAAAGAAGAGCTTGGTGAATATACTGAGGAATGGGAAAAGATAATGGTAGAAGAAAGAAAGATGGATGAACTTGTTGCACTAATTGCTAGGAGAGAAAAGAGAGGTAAGGGAAAATTTGAAGGAAAGTTACCCTTGAATTTTTTTTCATACAATAAGGTAGGTCATTTTGCATCTAGATGTCCTACAATAGTTCCTAAGTACAAACCTAATTTTGCCAAGATTAAAAGGGACAAAGAATGTTATTATGCTAGTGAAGACATTTCTGATGATGATGATTTAGATTATGAACAGATCAGATTTTTTTCTATTAGAGATGAGCCAGTGCATGAGGAATAAGCTTTAGTATCTCATGTTGACAAGAAAACTAAATGGATAATAGACAGTGGTTGTTCTTATCATATGACTAGAGATAAAAACAAGTTTGTTAAATTAGTAAAGTATGATGGTGGTGTTGTGAGGTTTGGAGACAACCTTCCTAAATCTATCATAGCAGTAGGATCTATTACTCTAGATGGAAAGACTAATACAGATAATGTACTTCTTGTTGAAGGATTGAAACATAACTTGTTGACTGTTGGACAATTAATGGATAAAGAGTTTCAATTAAGTTTTTTTAATGGTAAATTTTTTTTAAAAAGTAAGGAAGGTTGTGTGTGTGAATTTTGTACCTGTTCTGTATACACAACACTTCAGTAAATCATTAGGGGTTAGCAAAATCGAAATCGTGCAAAATTGAAATCTAATCTAACCAGGCGATTTACTGCCTTCTCATAGATGCGAGTATGATGCTCTCAGATTGTAATCGAGATCAGTGACTTGACTACACCTAAACGAAGGATTTGAATGCAATTCTAGATATGAAAATGAATGCAAATTAATCTATATTTTTAGATTTTCTATGCAATTAGGATGAAAACTTGATATGAATCTATTCTAGAATGAAAAATTGATATGCAATACTAATCTAACAATGATATGCTAAAACATGAATGATCTCACAAAGTTGTTTGATTTGCAAAAGAAGCTCCAATTCTTTAGACACCAATTCACTAGCATAAGTTTGCACAATTATGAGATGATTTGTGAAGAGCTGAGGCCTTAATTTATAGAAATCTAGGGCTTTGGATGTGCATGAAAGAAAGCCATAAATCACTCAAATAACTCAGGTTGATTTTTGAGTTATCGAAAATAAAGAGATAATTAAATCACAAAAACATGCAAAAATAGAGCTTTAACTCAAATTAGAAGTTTAGATCATCTTTAAAACTCAAAAAGATGTTGAGTTTCCAAAAGCTAACAATTTGCATTGATTTTCCAATTTTGAGTTTAACTGAATGTGCACATGGATAATTATGATCTAATAAATAAATAAAGTGATTTATTCTCAACTTAATTGATTTTTGAAAATAAATAATTGATTTATGGGTTAATCAATCATTTAATCAAACTTTTATTAAAAACCATATTATTAAATAATGACAATTTGCTTTAATTAATTAAATAAAGATTTAATCAATTATTCATAAGATATTGGATTTATTGTCAAAATTAAATAATATAATTAATAATAGATATAATTAAATTTAATTAAATAATTAAGTGGCAAATATTAAATCTAATTAATTAAATATGAAAATACTTAATTAATCAAACTTTAGGATAAATGTGATTTATCACCAAATAATCATTAAATTAAAGATAATTAAGATAATTAGGAATATTCCCCGATGTAGAATTTAAGATAATCAATTATGATTCGATGGTGTTTAGATGTGCCTTAGGTTAGGAATTTGATGTCGATTTCTTTTGATTTGAGGATGTAGGAGGTTAATGAACATATAGCCCATTTTTGGGGTATTACATTTTGCCCCACTTTGAATTACTGTGCAAAGCACAGTGGTTCAAAGGCAGTCTATGTATGATAAAGATATGGAACTGATTGAAAGATATGACGATCAAAAGATAAACCAATTCCAAGATAGAAACCGATTGAAAGATATGATGATTGAAAGATATGGAGATATTAAGTCCTGAATGACCAAAGATAGTGTTCACTATAGCAGCGATGAACTGATGATTTGCGAAAGACTGCCAAAAAGCCTGATTCCCAACCTTAGGATTGCTAAGAAGTGAGTGACCGATTCTAGACTCGATTGTCTTAGCAGAACTAGCAGGTATCACATCCGAACCCTTCAGTTGCCAAAGAACCAAGGAAATAACACTAATGAACCAATGGTTGTGAAAAGCTGATACAGATTACGACATTAGGAGAATACCAGATTGATATGGATCGATGAATCTGATATGCCCCAAGTGATGATAGATTTGCCCCGAGCGATGAGGAATTTTGATGAATCGGCAACTAGACGTGGTTGGTGTCTTGATTACTGATGAAAGATAATAGATTCCAGATAAAATTAGATTTACAGACTTTGAATGATGTGCAATACCATGCCCCCTTTGGGATTAAAATTGAAATCTGACAAGAAAAGTCAGCGTTAGAGTTTAGAAGCATGTCAATTGATTTGGGAATTGGTTGTACACGTTCGAGAATGCATTCTACATCGTTTAGAGGTCCTGGAGACCAAGTTTGACTAGGTTTGACCATGAGTTGACCATGGTTGACCAAGTTGAAATTTTGATAGTTTGATGTAAGATAATCAGTTAAGTTGAATGCTAGATTTTTGTGATTATTGAAGGTCAATTACGCAAGCAGTAGACCGTCCTAGTCCCAAAAATTTTAAATCGCAATTTTGACATATTAAACAATCTCATATTTGAATTTTGATCCTGAAAAAGGATTCTACTTGCTATTTCGTTGGAGGAACCTTCATGTTAGATTCAGCTCTTGTTAGATTAGAAGATGTGATTGAAGAATTGTTTAAGCATTGAAGTGTTGTCAAACATTTGTGAGATCATGCAAAGTGCAAAAATGCAAAGAAATGTGCAGAAAGATATGCAACCTAGGACCTAGGACCTATTCACTGATCATGTGTCAATTTGTTATCATCATTGAACTTTTAGGTAACTAGATAAATCAATACAATGTCCACTAGCCATGCAACCATAGACATATGAATATTGATTTGGAATGCTCAAGAACCAATACAACACCCACTGGTCGAAACAACCATGGACATATGAATATTAGTTTTATTTTTGGAATGTTGGATTAGATACAAGCACCAAGGCACAAGCGTCAGGATGACCTGAGTATCATGTCCATTTTGATATAGAAATTTGCATTTAACATCAAAACATAAATCAAACAGTCAAGAGATCATTCTAAATCCAGTGTGAATTACCTATAGTGACCCTTTATCGTTCACCTCCTTAGGCAAGATTGCATTTCATAGTAGGAGAAAGAACTCACTCAAAAACACAATAGTGAGATCAAACTTCCTTGAATTTTCTAGGTATCAATGGTCGAGGTACGCATGGCCATCCAATTCAAGATAGAGGCTCTTACAGTTGGACACCATATCAATCCAGAATTTCCAAAGTTGTTAGATTTTCACATACAAGCAGAAGACAAAGAAAAGATTATGCCCCCAGTCATCACCCTCTAAATCCTATAAAGGACATCATTGAAGAACTCGAAGGGACACAATATGCAAAAATCTCAATGCGAATTAGTAAGCATACAAGGAGATAAAAGCATGAAAAGCACAGATTGTTTTTAGTTTGTTTTGATGTGTTGTTGTAGATGCAAAATCCTTTCTGGAGATGAGACAGACTTGACTAACTCAAATGAAGCTTCAAAGGACTCTGATTGAACATGACATGTCTAAGATATATCAGAGGCCATAGGATATGACATTAATTGCCCCCAAGTCTTAAGCATTGATAGGATACAGACGCTTGAGCTGATGGTGTACAAACTGACTTATTGAAAACTGGAATGCTGAAACAAACTGGGAGATATGTACAAACTAAAGCAAGACTGAAAGCTGGGAAAGACCAAGATTGCGCTGATAGATGGAGCATTTTGGAACAAGTGGCACCTGTTTGCCAAGTTTTCACCATCTTGGCAGAGATTCTATTTTTGCTACCAAGGCGCCTGTTTCCAGGTTTTCACCAAGGCACTTTTCATTTTTTCATTTTTTTGTATTTTTCATTTTTTCAATTTTTTTGATATTTTTTATTTTTGAATATTTTTGTGAATCATCAAGGTGCCTATTTCTAGGTTTTCACCAAGATGTTCATGTTTTTCAGGACTTTTTCAAATTTTTAAGATTTTTTTAGGACATTTTACCAAGCACTGAATGCCTCAGGCGTAGAATTTCTTCAGATGGAGAACGTTGATTGGTTCTCGGAGCTGTTCTCCTTCAGTCGTTGAGAGTTGATAGGCACCAGAGCCAAAAGTAGCAGTGACAACAAAGGGACCCAGCCAATTGGGTTCAAACTTCTCCTTGCGCTCTTTATGGGATTGATGTTTTGGATTCTCTCTCAAGACTAGATCACCAACCTGAAATTCTCTGTGTCGGACTTTCTTGTTGTATCCTCTAGACATTCTCTTCTGATATACTCTGAGATGATTAAATTTTTCTTGTCTGTGCTCATCTAGTAGTTCAAGTTCTTACAACCTAGAAACTCTGTAGTCATCGTCAGTTACTAGACCATGCATTCTAATTCTCAGTGATGGGATTTCAACCTCAATAGGCAGTACCGCTTCAGACCCATAAACTAAAGTGAATGGAGTAGCCCCTATGGGTGTTCTGATACTTGTTCTGATATTTGGTATACTTGATAGCAACTTTTTCCATTACAAACTCCCAAGAAAGATCATATCATGCAGTCCCAATGTCTAGCAAGGTGGAGAACAAGAGGGATTGGCAAGCTAGTGGAAGAGATGGAAGATAAGAGAATGAAGGATAATGAAGGGAAGAAATCCTCAAGGGAAAACTCCTCAAGAATACCCAAGCTAGGGAAAAATCATCATGTAAAGAACATTTGGACAAGCAATGAAAGGATAGCATAGGATACATCACAAAAGTGTAATGCCAAAGAAGGAAAGGATGTAGTCCAAAGGAGTAGACATGTCAAGAGGCATCATAGCATCGTGTTGTACTCTTTCTTTCTTTCTTTTATTAGATCAAGATCAGAGGGGAAAATGATAGTGATAGGAAAAAATGAATGAAGGAAGATAGATATGAAGGCTAAATAGGAAGGGAATGAAAGCAAGATCATCATAAGATAGCTCACAAGATAGCCAAATGTTTGTGTATAGATCAACCTTGTCAAGATCAAAGAGAGAAGATGGAATGGATGAAATATGTAGAAGAACTATGCATGATGCCTGATTGCCAGGTTTTCATCATGGTACTTATCCAAGGCACCACAACGAAGTGGTTTTCACCATAGGATAAATTTATTTCTCTTTACTTTTGCTACCAAGGTGCCTGTTTCCAGGTTTTCACCGAGGCACATTTTCAATTTTTTTTTTTTTTTTTATATTTCTTTTCTCTGAATTTTTGGAAGAAGGCAAGCTTTTTAGATAGTGCTCCTTGAAAGGACAAACCATGATATAGCAAGGATTCAAGATGATATGCTCAAAGATGCTGATAGGGAAAGGGAGATGGAAGAGAAAAATGGAGGATAAGGTTTTATGTAAAGCGAGTGAGGTTGGAAAATAGGAGGAATAGGCAAATGAGGAAAAAGGATAGAAGGTAGAAGAATAATGCATGGAAGGATTGTGCAAGTGTAGATGGAAAGGAAGGCAAGATCAACATCGACACACACCTTAGAGAGTGGCGAGAGGATGGAGGAAACTTGAATGAAGGAATGCGTGAAGGAATATGGTGAATGTTTAGTAGAGGTTGTGGTTCAAGCACGTGGAATTGAGGAATGCTTTTGGAAGAAGATGAAGTGGAAGTCTTTGGAAGCTTGAATGTCAACTTCACTTTTTGTTCAACATTAGACTCTTTCAAGAGAGACTTTGGAATCCATATAGCCATAGGCTTTTTATCTCTTTTTGGTAATTTAGAGAGAATATCTTCAATGATGGATTTTGGAACCCATACTTGTCTTGTAGTTTTTTTCTTAAATATCTCTTTTCACTTTATGCCTCCATGTCGTTTAGAGGAGACATGGTGATCTTCTTTTTTTGATGGATTCTTGTATTGCTTCATTTTCTTGTATTGAAAATTCAAGTTACTTCCAAAAGACTTGGGACTTATGGAAGAAGGATGATATGACTGGTTTAAATGGGTGGGTGGATGAAAAGGATTCAAGGGTATGCATCTATGTTGATCTTGAGGAAAGATGGGAGATGGAGGGATATAAGGACCCAAGATGGATGGCGAATTAGGAGAGTTAGGAGGGGAAAGTGAAGGGACATAAGGACCCAAGATGGAAGGCAGATGTGAAGCCCTTAGTAGTGATGAAGAAGGTCCAATGATGGATGTGGAAGATGCAAAAGGATAATCAATAAGTTCATCAACATCTATATGGCAACCAAGGATATCAGCATCTTTAGAGTGAGCATTAGGATTTGCAATAGAATTCTGAACATCTTGAATATAAGCACCTTCTTTGATAGGATTGTTCAAAGCTTGCAAAGACTTAGGAAGAGTAGAAAGTGGAGGCGAACATGGAGTGGTAGAATAAGAAGATGGAAGACTTTGATCTTGACAAGGATCTTTGGATAGCATAAGCTCAGAATTTTTCTCTTGATTTTCAATAGGCTTAACATTTGAAGTAACAACACCATTTTTACCAACCTTAATGGAAGTATCATCTTTGGAAAGTGCAAGTGTAGTAAGGTTATTTTGATTTTCAATAAGCTCAACAGTGTAATTAGTAGCTTGATCTTGCTTAGGAGAAGGCTTTAGACATGGTGGAATGAATGGGAAAAGGGATGCAGGATCAAAAGAATCATGAAACAGATATGAGACATCATGAAAGGGATTGGATGACATGGAGGGTTCTTGATCTTGATCTTTCTTTGTGTTCTTTTCTTTATCATTTTTAGAGTCCTCTTGACATGGAGCCACTTCTAAGGACAAGGAAGCATGTTGGGATTGTATGGAAGACTTTGGAAGAGATGGTGAAGGACTAGCTGAAGTAGGCATTGTAGCATATGAAGGCTTAGGCTCTTTAGGTTTAGCATTATTGAAAGTATTTGCAGCCAAGTGAAGGTTAGCTTGAGTTTCTTTAAGAGGTAGCCCTAGAGGATAACTATAGGGAAATGCATGAAAAGTATCAAGGCTTGTGTCAGATGAAGGTTCTGTGAAAGATTTGAAAGACTCAGAAGCTTTAGGAAATGTACCAGTATTGGAGGAAGTAGGGGATGGAAGGGAACCATCAAAAGACAAAGGTCCAACATTAACATGATCTTGCTTGAGAGTGTAATCTTTATTGATGCAGGGGCATCCCTGATGCAAGTCCAAGACCATGTGGTAGCAGATGAAGGTGTGAAGATAAAGGCAACAAATCCTATCAATTGGAATAGGGCATCTAATTTCCTAAGATTACCATCATATCACCTTGGAACCTTCTGATGGAAAATATAGGATTGACTGATTAAAGGGTTCAAATAGAATAGTGTTTAAGATGTTTGGTTTGCAATAAAGATTAAGGATTGATTTTATTTCCTTCTAACCATCCACTTGTTGGACACAAGACCCATTGGTGTCTTATAAACCTTGGGCATCTTTTGGGTCCTTGGATGAAATGGTGCATAGTAAGTGTCTATTAGGTGTCCTTAGGAGTTTTTAGGAGTTTGAATATTAATAAGGTCTTTAAATTATTCAAAGCAACCTTTTAGCCTTTCTCGACACAAGTATTTGCAAAGTTGTAATGCAACTTTTAAAAGTTGTTAAGCATTTTGTTTTTGAAGTAGTTGAACGGCTATAACCATCAAATGGTTAAGCCAATGAGTCTCAGAGCCTAGTTAGGCTTCATCTGGTTGAAGAGATACTAGATAATACATTTGGTGAATTTTTCTTTCAAAATCAATAAAGATAAGACTGTTTCAGAGCCTTTTTTGTGCATTTCCTTCAAGCACTGTACAGTGTATGGATGTGAAAGGAAGGGCAGACTAGTGTGGAAGTTAGAGTATTTATATCTTATGCTCTGAGAGTTTATTTGGTAGATTCAAGACACCTTATATCAAAGTTATTCCTTTTTCTTATCTGTTGTTCTGTCAAACCCTCATTTTCAGGGTTATTGCATTCAAATGGCCTTAACTCACAAATAAACCATAGGATATCCTCTGTTCTTTGTAAAATGCAAGTTAAGGGGGTTTATTTTCATATTTTAAAAGCTTTGGAACATGATGCTAAGCCAGAGAATTTTGAGAGCAAGCCCTAGGTCAAGAATCTCAATGTTCTTGACTAGGAGTTGATGGATTATGCAAGATCAGAGGGTAGCAGCAAGTAAAGGACCTCAAACCTTATTGAATCCAGATCTTTAGAGCATGGTGGACATCTTCAATCTATGATCTTGGTTTCATGCACCCATTTTCAATGCCTTGTTTTGGAACCCACACCTAAAGGCATGCATTAGGTCTGCGGACTCAATAAGGACATTGATATGATGGAGTGGAGTCAGGGTCTGGGAGTTGGAGGATTGTTAGAAAATCAAAAAGGGTACTCAAAAAACATATAAGTTCATAGAGTCCTTTGTCAAATTGAAGAGTTATTGCTGCAAAGCAGGTTTTGGAGACCTACTAGAGTCACTAGGTCTATTTGTGATTTTGATGTTTTGGGTTGTTTGGAACACAACCAATGCATGATTCTACATGTTTTAGGGAATCTTAAGAGTTTTCAAACCTTTGATTGGGTTGGCAAAGCCTAGGATCAATAAAGTCTCTTTTGGTAGAAAATCAGGGAACTTGTCCCTAAAAGGAAATTTGGTCTTGATTGCGATTGAGTCAATAAGGTGTTAGGAGTATCTTGAAACCTTTGAAGTCCCTCTAGTACAAAGATTTTAAACTGGTCTGATAGAATCAGAGGCTAAATTTCTTAGGTGTAACATTTTGGTGTCTTGAAGTGGGTTGGGGCTTAAGACCAAGTTTCTTGCTGACCACTCTGCATCAAGTGGTATCAGAGCATCAGTTAGTAGGTCCTTGAGTAGGGAGAAGAAGTAGTTTAGAAAATGCCTCCTAAGGGACAAATGGCTAGGGAGATGGAAGAGTTGAAACAAGAGTTGGAAAGGGAAAGAAGGGAGAAGAGAGAGCTTGAAGCATCCAAAGAGAGGGAAGAAAGACAAATGAGAAGGGAGAGAATACAATTTATTGCAAGGATAGAAACATTGGAAAAGGAAAAACAAGAGATTGAGAGAAGGAATCATGTGGAGAATCATGAAGAAGAAGAAGTGGGAAATTCTAGTCAAGAGCATGAGATAGCAGATGACCTTGAAGAAAGAAGGTTTGTAAAGATAATCAAAGCAGTGCAAGGGAATGGGATAAAGAATCATGTTGATTTGCCACTTTACCAGGGAAGAATGGATAGTGAAGAGGTACTAGGGTGGATTGAAGCCCTTGAAAATCATTTTGATCTTGAGGATGTTGACCCTGACAAGAAGGTGAAAATTGCTAAAGCAAGGTTGAGAGGTACAGCATTAACATGGTGGACAAGTGTTCAAAGAGATAGAGAGGAAAGAGGGTTGAACAAAATTTCTGATTGGGATAGAATGAAAACAATGATTAGGAGTCAATTTCTACCCTCTGATTTAGCCATATAGATAAAGATGAAAAGAAACAATTTTAAACAAAAGGATATGGATGTGATGATGTACACTAAGCAATTCCACACCTTGAGCATAAGGGGAGGAGTGGAGGATGAGGATGAAAAAGTTGCTAGATACATCAATGGTCTAAAATATAGTATCCAAGATGAGATTGGCTTAAATGTTCCAAGAACCCTTAGTGAGTGCTTTCAACTTGCTGTCAGAGCAGAGGAGAAATTAAAGAGGAAGATTGATAGGCAGAGTAATCAGAGAGGAGGAGGTGCAATGAGAGGAAGAGGTGGCAGAGGTTAGCCTGATGTTTCAACAAATCAAGATAAAGACAAAGGTAAAGAGGTTGTGACTGATACAAAAGGAAACTTTAGAGGAGGAAGGTCAGGAGGTAGAGGTCCTAGTGTATTCACTGGTGCATGTTTCACTTGTGGCAAGGCAAGGCATCAGTCATATCAATGTCCTGAGAAGATGAAAGATAAAAGAGTGCATTTGGTCCAAGAAGAGCATGAAGAACATGAAGAAGAGGTGAGAAGAGTTCGTACTGTAGATCCAATTGTGGAAGGTGAATTTTTGATGTTTAGAAGAGGACAATCATCACAACAGTAGCATAAGGAGATCAAACCATCACTATTCAGAACTAACTGCCTAAGTCATGGAAAGGTATGCAAACTGATAATTGATTCAGGTTCCTTTGATAATTTAGTATCCTATGAAATGGTTAACAAACTTGGGTTGAAGAAATATCCAATATAAAGACCCTACAAAGCTTCTTGGGTTGGTGATGAGAGTATTGTGGTGAGGGAACAAGCAATGATAGATTTTTCAATTGGACCATACAAAGATCAGGTTGTTTGTGATGTTATCCCAATGAGTTGTTGCAACATTATCCTTGGTAGGCCATGGCAAGCCTCAAGGAACACCATTCACTTTGGAGCATCCAATGTATACCTTGTGCATAAGGATGGAATCAAATTTAAACTCACACCTTTGCCTAGTAAAAATGAAGAAAAGATAATTTGTTTTGGCAACAAAGAATATGTTGAGTTGCAGGATTAGAAGTATAGAGGTCCTGAAGTGGTTAAATTTACACTAAAACCTTCTTGTTTGTTTGTGAAGAAGGAAGACATTCAGCATTATGCTTATAAGCAGGTAGCAGTACATGGGATAGTGACAGAGAAAGGGGTGCAAATTGGTACAGTTTGGTGTCCAATGGAGTTGGAGATGAATAAACAAGTACACCAGGTCATAAGGGATATAGAACAGGCTCAGACAAGTGCTAAACAATAGCAACAATAATCCTTTTCACCAATGCAAGTGGACTATCTTAAGACAATAACTAGACATGTTGCCTTTAAGGGTAATAAACATAATCAAGTTTTTGTTTCTAATGAAGGTTTTGCAGGTTACTTTGATATCCCAGTTGAAGAATTGCAGATGAGGAATAGAAGAAGGCCCTCTAGGAGAATGGGTGGTTGAAGGATAATTCCACTAAACTCTTGGGACAAGAGTCATTTTCAAGGTGGGGTGTTTCATAAAGGGGCATCCCTGATGCAAGTCCAAGACCATGTGGTAGCAGATGAAGGTGTGAAGATAAAGGAAACAAATCCTATCAATTGGAATAGGGAATCTAATTTCCTAAGATTACCATCATATCACCTTGGAACCTTGTGATGGACAATATAGGATTGACTGATTAAAGGGTTCAAATAGAATAGTGTTTAAGATGTTTGGTTTGTAATAAAGATTAAGGATTGATTTTATTTCCTTATAACCATCCACTTGTTGGACACAAGACCCATTGGTGTCTTATAAACCTTGGGCATCTTTTGGGTCCTTGGATGAAATGGTGCATAGTAAGTGTCTATTAGGTGTCCTTAGGAGTTTTTAGGAGTTTGAATATTAATAAGGTCTTTAAATTATTCAAAGTAACCTTTTAGCCTTTCTCGGCACAAGTATTTGCAAAGTTGTAATGCAACTTTTAAAAGTTGTTAAGAATTTTGTTTTTGAAGTAGTTGAATGGCTATAACCATCAAATGGTTAATCCAATGAGTCTCAGAGCCTATTTAGGCTTCATCTGGTCGAAGATATACCAGATAATACATTTGGTGAATTTTTCTTTCAAAATCAATAAAGATAAGACTGTTTCAGAGCCTTTTCTGTGCATTTCCTTCAAGCACTGTACAGTGTACGGATGTGAAAGGAAGGGAAGACTAGTGTGGAAGTTAGAGTATTTATATCTTATGCTTTGAGAGTTTATTTGGTAGATTCAAGACACATTATATCAAAGTTATTCCTTTTTCTTATCTGTTGTTCTGTCAAACCCTCATTTTCAAGGTTATTGCATTCAAATGGCCTTAACTCACAAATAAACCATAGGATATCCTCTATTCTTTGTAAAATGCAAGTTAAGGGGGTTTATTTTCATATTTTAAAAGCTTTGGAATAGGATGCTAAGCCAGAGAATTTTGAGAGCAAGCCCTAGGTCAAGAATCTCAATGTTCTTGACTAGGAGTTGATGGATTATGCAAGATCAGAGGGTAGCGGCAAGTAAAGGACATCAAAACTTGTTGAATCTAGATCTTTAGAGCATGGTGGATATCTTCAAACTCTGATCTTGGTTTCATGCACCCATTTTCAATGCCTTGTTTTGGAACCCACACCTAAAGGCATGCATTAGGTCTGCGGACTCAATAAGGACATTGATATGCTGGAGTGGATTCAGGGTCTGGGAGTTGGAGGATTGTTAGAACATCAAAAAGGGTACTCATAAAACATATAAGTTCATAGGGTCCTTTGTCAAATTGAAGAGTTATTGCTACAGAGTAGGTTTTGGAGACCTACTAGAGTCACTAGGTCTATTTGTGATTTTGATGTCTTGGGTTGTTTGGAACACAACCAATGCATGATTCTACATGTTTTAGGGAATCTTAAGAGTTTTCAAACCTTTGATTGAGTTGGCAAAGCCTAGGATCAATAAAGTCTCTTTTGGTAGAAAATCAGGGAACTTGTCCCTAAAAGGAAATTTGGTCTTGATTGGGATTGAGTCAATAAGGTGTTAGGAGTATCTTGAAACCTTTGAAGTCCCTCTAGTAAAAAGATTTTAAACTGGTCTGATAGAATCAGAGGCTAAATTTCTTAGGTGTAACATTTTGGTGTCTTGAAGTGGGTTGGGGCTTAAGACCAAGTTTCTTGTTGACCACTCTGCATCATTTATTTTCAGCCTGAGAGTTCTTAGAGGGGAGATCCTTATAGTATTGACATTTCAAGCTAGCACGATGCATTTTATAGTCCTCAGTAGTAGTAGATAGATCATAATCAAGGTATTGTCCACAAAAGCCATCAAAGTCTCTTTCAAAATCAGAATCATATGGATCACCATCACGATCTATCCAATGTGATGGCCCATTTGTAGTAAGCAGGAATGAACGATGAGGAGGACTCTTAGGAACAGAGGTGTCATAGGTATCATTACATCATCTGTTGTCATAGTCATCATAGTCTCCAAAGCTAGATGTGTCACTCTCCGTGGAAGAGGTATCATATTGCTCAAATTTTGTCCAGGGGCATGGTGACATTTACAAGTCTTTATCAAATGGAAAAGGGTGAAGGGCCTCCATGGAGAACTCTTTAGATTCCTTCTCTTTCTCAAGATTGTCAAGCTACACTTGCATAGCATGCAGCTATTTCATCATAGCGGTGATCAAAATTTCTTCCTCATGTGTACTGATTCTTTGAGACATGTGTACTGATTCTCAATAGCTACTGCTCTATTTCTGAAACAGTGATTTGTTCAATAGACTCTGGATTTAGGCTGAAAAAGATAAGTATCTGGCAATTTTGATAATTTTCTGACAACTCTACAGAATTTCCCAAACGACACTCTACAGACTCGTACGACAGTTGGGTAGGAATGAAATGACAGTTGTAAAACTCGTACGACAATTGTAAGCAGGATTTGACTTTGCTATTTTGCTGGCATGGAAACTCGTACGACACTGGGTACTTGATCATACGATAGTTGGGTAGGCTTGAAATGACATTTGAAAACTCATACGACAGTTGAAATGCTCATACGACATTTGCAGGTAAGACAGGTTTTGTTCAATTTTCTGGCATGAAAACTCGTACGACACTAGGTACTTGATCATACGACAAATGGGTAGTACTCAAACGACACTTGGCAAAACTTGTACGACTTTTGATTCTAGAAATGAATTTTGACTCCAGAAAGGATTTTACGTCAAGTTTTTGCAAATTTTACTGTCCAGATTTGAAGATTATAACAGATTTGGTAGTCTTTAATAGCCAAGTAGATAAACAAACACGCAAAACAACAAGCAAGTGATGTCAAGCACGTCTGAAAATAATGAACAAGGGTAAAAGAAACCTTGCGCATGAACAATCAAGTGACTTAATTGTGCTAATCCCTGAGAGAGCTAATCGTGTATGTTCTGAAAAGTTTTACAATAACGCACAGATTCCTGAAAATGAAAATTTTGGCCTCTCTAAGGTTTTTAGTAATTGTTTGACTCTGCAACTTTTATGATTCAAAGGGGTGAACTCCAATCCCGGTGCACCAGGGTTTTGACACAGTCTGAGAACTTAATCTTCAAGAGCTGCTAGGGAGATCTGACAACCCAACAATGAACCATACCCATGGAGATTTCTTCCACAAGGACATTTATATAGCGGCTGTCACTACCATGGCAAAAATGGCTATTACCGCTTGAGGTTCCGTCAACGCAGTTTTCCCTTTGAAGGGATTTTCCGCTATGGTTAACCCTCTCTAAAGGTGACTCACACATTTATACCACAAGGGGACTTGGCTCCAGATTCAAGGTTTTGACACCTCTTCACTTTTAACCCAAACAAAGCAATCAAATGAATCCGACACGCTAAGACAAAGTTTTGTTTCACCAAGGTCTGTGATATCAACTCCACGTGATCTATCAACCTCTCCAGAGAGAGAATGTATCAATCCATAAGAGAAGACGCACTAACCAATTTGAATGTGAAACGCACTAAGTATCCTCCCCACCTACAAGGATTCTGTCGTCAAGAAGGATTTCGCTAGGAATCCAATCTCTCAAGAATGACGAATAGTGTTCATGGGGCCTAACTACTATGTGAGCACAGATGTATGTTCCGAAAGCAAATCTACCAAAAGCATCCAAAAAGTAGAAAGAGGAACACTTAACGCTTAAAGAAAATATGAGATGAGTCCACAAGGTGGAACACTTAACACCTCACACAAGCTGAAAATGAGTCCACAACTTAGAAAACAAGTGAGTTCCTAAAAGCACAAAAGGGTTGCCAAGTGGAACACTTAAAGCTTCTCTCCTGTTGACCCCTCCCCTTTAATGTGGCACTGACCTTGCAACCACGGGGTGGAATGAGGGGCCGGAAGATTCAGCAAGTCCAATAACCCAAGATAGCAATCAAGATCAATCACAAGTATTCTAAGACTACTTAATGAATCCTTAAGGGATCACAACCTAGTATCAAATTATGCAAGTGTGTAGAAATAAAAGCATAAAAAGAAGCACACAAGCTAGACACATGAGAGATTTATTTTAAGCCCAAATCAAAATGTTATTAGATGAAGGAGAATACCTAGTGATCCTCGCAACGCGCTTAGTAGATTTTACCTAATTTTTAGCAATTCTTGCACTTTTCCCAATCAAAACCAGCAGAGAGCAATCAAAAACAATGAATTTCAATTGTCAAAATTAGTAGTTAGCCAAAATATAAAAATCAAATCTGATACTCTGCTCTAAAAATTGAAACGACAGTCAAAAATTGGTACGAAAACTCATACGACAGTGGGTAGGTTCCCAGACGATAGTCCAGAAACTCGTACGACACTAGGTACCTGATGAAACGATAGTCCAAGTTCCAAACGATAGTGGGTATGTGATGAAATGACACTTGATAAAATCAACTATCGTACGACAGTGGGTCTGCTTCCAGATGACACTAGGTGTATACTGAAATGACAGTTTGCAAAACTCGTACGACACTGGGTGTCTGCTAAAACAACACTAGGTTTCTGATGAAATGACACTCTGCAAAACTCATACAATAGTGGGTGTCTGATGAAACGACACTCTGCAAAACTCGTATGATAGTTGTACGGACCGAAAAATAACGTCCTACTGAGAATACCACCAGAACAGGCAGCAGCACGGGAGTTCTGATAGAGAAATGATAGAAGATTGATAGAAATGAAGAGAAGCGCATTTCAGGGCCCCACGGTGGGCGTCAGAAATGTGTCTATGAATTTTGTACCTATTTTGTATACACAACACTTCAGTAAATCATTAGGGGTTAGCAAAATTGAAATCGTGCAAAATTGAAATCTAATCTAACTAGGTGATTTACTGCCTTCTAATAGATGCGAGTATGATGCTCTCAGATTGTAATCGAGATCAGTGACTTGACTACACCTAAATGAAGGATTTGAATGCAATTCTAGATATGAAAATGAATGCAAATTAATCTATATTTTTAGATTTTCTATGCAATTAGGATGAAAACTTGATATGAATCTATTCTAGAATGAAAAATTGATATGCAATACTAATCTAACAATGATATCCTAAAACATGAATGATCTCACAAAGTTGTTTGATTTTCAAAAGAAGCTCCAATTCTTCATACACCAATTCGCTAGCATAAGTTCGCACAATTATGAAATGATTTGTGAAGAGCTGAGGCCTTAATTTATAGAAATCTAGGGCTTTGGAGGTGCATGAAAGAAAGCCATAAATCACTCAAATAACTCAGGTTGATTTTTGATTTATCTGAAATAAAGAGATAATTAAATCACAAAAACATGCAAAAATAGAGCTTTAACTCAAATTAGAAGTTTAGATCAGCTTTAAAACTCAAAAAGATGTTGAGTTTCCAAAAGCTAACAATTTGCATTGATTTTCCAATTTTGAGTTTAACTGAATGTGCACATGGATAATTATGATCTAATAAATAAATAAAGTGATTTATTCTCAACTTAACTGATTTTTGAAAATAAATAATTGATTTATGGGTTAATCAATCATTTAATCAAACTTTTATTAAAAACCATATGTAATACCCCTCTAACCCTAATATAAGTTTTGTGTTTTTGAAAGAATTAAGATCCTTCGATGTTTTCTTACAGCTTAAGTTGTACATGATACTTGTTTGATCTATTCCTATAGTTGTTTATAATAATTTCATAAGCTAGTACTCAATGATTCTAATATCAGACATACTATCTAAAGGTATCATTTTTGTATGTATTTATCTCCATGTATGTATTGAGTACCTGCAAGACCTTTATGAACATAGTTAGGATGTTATATGATATGTACTGGATTGATATATATAAGTGGTTATTTATATTTTCTTCTATTAAGGTTACCTTGGATGAATCTTGTATCTCACTTGATGATTTGATTATGTTAATTTATTATTAGTATTGATAAGAGACTAACACAATGCTTGAGATTCTAACCTTCATTATGATGATGCTACATGCTTTGAGTGTATATATATACATGATGTGTTTTCATGATTCAGGACGAAGTCGTAGTTACTCACATAGCTGAGGTCCACACGATGTATCGATCCTGGTCATCTGTCTGCAATATTTTCTTTTATATGTATATCCGTGCATATGTATTTCTTCTTTGTGATGCAGGCTTGCAGGTACCGGGCATCGACTTCACTTGGCTTCACAGGTCTGAGCATGCCCTCAAATCCTCGATGGTTGTTGTTATGGAGATAGTACTAAGGCCCCTACATGAGTCTTCCTTTGTCATTATTCCAATTTGAGAATATTAGGGTTCCTTCTTTGTCAGTCAACCTTTGGGTCAAAAACCCAGATCCAACGCACCCGGTTGGGCATGGTTGTAGTTAGTGCCTTGTGACCACTTGAATTCATTTGGTTGTATGATTTGTTTACTCATTTTATTTATTTCTCTTTCTTGGTATGATTCTTAGTTAATCTTTCTATGTTGTGTTTCAGGAGTTTGGCTTGACTTTCCTTGTTGACTTTGGCTGACCTTGTTTGATCTTATGATTTTCTCGATATGTTTCATAGATGATTTGTATGGCCTCTTTGGATGATTAGATTTATTTTGAGGCATGTGATTTTATTCTACCTCAGTGTTATATCCTATAGCAATTATAAATAGGTAATAATATTGTGATCTATTACTTCATAATCTTATAGATTATAGTGTTTGGTATTTGGCATGTATCTATATAAATATAAATATATATATATATATATATATATATATATATATATATATATATATATATATATATATATATATATATATATATATATATATATATATATGGAAATATATATATGGGTGCACACATATATGTATTTATATATATATAATTTATATGTGATTATATGTTAATTATTGTAGATATTGTTGATGGTGTATATTTCGGGATTAATGTAAAGTATAATATTATTAATAATTAAATATTAAATAATGCGAGGTATATTATTCTCAATTGTTAATTATTAATAATGAGGATAGGTTATATATATAGATATTGATGTAATTAATGATGGCATATGCATATATGTTAGGATAATATTACATATGTGTATGAATGAATACAAATAATCTTTTATTGTATATTTGAGTAATATAGTTGTATGATATTAAGTTATTTTATAATACTCTTTAGTTAAGAGTTAGTTGGGAGTTGGTTGCTTTTCCTCTCAACCTTTGGAAAGCTATTTATATGCACTACTTTCTCATTTGAAGAGAGGAGATTTTGGGGGCTGAAGCATTGAGGAGAGGATGGCCTTACTTTTCATGGAGATTTTTGAGAGAAAACTTGGAGATGTGAGGGAGAGTTTGTAAGCATATGTCTTTAAGAATTTTTGGTTATCTTTGCTTTTGGGAGAGAGACATTTTTGTGAGAATTTCAGTAGTTGAGAGAGGGATTCTTTGCTATGGAATTACTTCTTTCTTTCATGGAGATTTCTGAAAGTGGATAGGGTTTGAACGATGCATCTCAAGTTTGGAATTGTCTTCTCTTTTGTTTCCTTCCTTCTTCGATTCAACCTTCGTAGGACATGAGGTATGGATTGAATATTTTAGTTCCTTTATGTGTCTGATAGATTATGGATCTATTTATATATTATCATTATTTATTATATCTTTACTTTTCATTTCTATGGTTATTTTAAAGTTTTGAGTTTTTGTTTGTAAGAATTGGCATGTGTTTTCCTAGGGTTTTTAGCAACCCATTTTTGGAGATCTATTATTATAATAATTTAAATTGAATCTAGGGTTTTAATAAATTGATTTTCTGGAAGTAAAATTCACAGATCTCAAATGGGCATCTCTCTGATTTTATTTTTAGGGTCGAATTAATGCCTTATTTTTGACATTTTGGCAGACTATGCCTGTCCATTCTTGATTCCAAATTTTCTGTCAAATGTATTCGTATGCTACAGGCTGATATGATTATATAGAAGTCTAAATTTGATATAAAAGATTATCCTAAGTCTTATCTTTCATTTCCAATTGGTTTGGAGAAATTTTATTATGTTTTGTGAAAATTACAACCATTTTAGTGAAGGCAGATCTGAACCCTAACCAGAATTTTCTGTTTTAAACCAGAAGTCATAACTTTCTTTCCCACCGTTGGATCTTCCTAAAAATAAAATTGAAAGTCCATAATTATTTTATCTAAATCTCCACCAAAGAGATTTCTTTTATTTTATTTTTTGTGGAAGATATGGATGACTGTTCTATGATGACTATTCTTTGCATTTAATCCTTGCTTGAAATAATTCAATTTAAGAACATCATTAAGTTTTAAGATTTCGTATGGTTACCAGAGGCTATTAGAATTTATTTTTGATTAATTGGATCTATTTATACTCTGAATATGTTTATAATATCACTTGGATGTCTTCTTATATGTTTGGAACATTCTGAATGCCATATTGGGTTTAGGGTTGTCAAGTGGACTAGGGACAACATATGTTTTCCTAAACTCAATCAAATGTTGTTATGGAATTGATATGAATTCTTGATGATGAATCTATTATGTTCTTATGATTTTTATATGTATGTTAGGGAACCTAAGTACACTAGGTGAGTGGCTCATAGTGAGGGGTCGGGGCCCTAAGTGGCTAGTACCAGGATAACCTACTATGAGTTATTTAATCAAGTGATAACCTAAATAAATGAATTGGGAATGGGAGATTATTGGAATGGGAAATTACACATTAATCAAGATTAATTATGCCTCGCCCATGCCTTTAGTGCTAGTAAAGACTAAGGATGGGAGTGGGAGAAGGTACCTATGCGTAGGTACAACTGAATGACCTTGTCTGTACGAGAGGCATTCGGTTCCGCATGTGCCTACTTGGGGGCCGGGGCCAAGAGTGGCTAGTACCAGGACAACCCAAGGGGTGAGGGCTATGCGATGACACTCACCTAGCTTGTAGCTTAGAGTCTCTATCAAATTTGATCATGCCTCTGGTATTCCTTGTGGTCTTCTTGTCTTTTCTTTTTTTGTTGTGACTTTGGGGAACTTTTATCACCACCTTAGGAATTTTCTAGTTGTTACCTCTTGTATGGGCCTTTGGTTCTATCTCCTAGCTTGGGGGAGTGGGCCTATTGGTTCCACGTGGTTGGGTGGTTAATATTTATATCGAGGTATTGATCATGATTCTTTGGATGATCCTAGCACATATTCCTTTCCAGATCTGCAGTTGAATATTTCTTATTGGATATTTTAATATGTTGAGATGTACTTATGTATTTGTATTCATGTAATTTTTAATCTCCTAAAAGGAGTCTTGTAGTATTGATTTAATCTCAATTCAAGGCAATGCTAAGGGAATGGGTAGTTCTAGGTAAAAGAAAGGGAAAAGAATGTGGAATATTGGACATGTTACTAGCATTAAAAGAAAGTGTTTATGTTATTTCTCCTATCCTCTTATGTTGTCCATATGTAAAGGAAATAATCTTAAATATAGTTATATATAATGATGTATCACAAAAATAATGTATTCTCTCTTGATGAAAGGATCCAAGAAAATTATTGAGAAATGATAGGTTAGTGATTGGAATTATTAACAATGAATGGTTATGAAACAATGCAATAAAATAGTAACTTGATTATAATGTTAATACTTGGTTCATGTTAATGAAATACCTAGGATAGTGCCTACCTTAATGAATATTAATCTCTTACCTAAATTATTAGAGAAAAGTGATATAAAGGATAGTAGATGTAGATGTAATCAATATGAATTTATGGAATGAGTTGATAAAAGGAATAATGATGTTGGATGATTAACCTATGTTTAATAAAGGAAATAAGTTAGGGACATTTAACTTGGTGCATTAAAATGAATGTAGATCTTTTAAGCTCATGATTCCGTGAATATCTTATGCATGTAAATGGTTTATATGATGTTGCTTTAGTAGCAATGTTAGGGAACCCGGGAGGACTTAAGTTGTATAAATATTACATTCAAGTAGTAGAAAATTATTTCTTCTTTTAGAAATATGAAGTGGAATGATGAATATTATTCTAGTTAAAATAAATAAATAAATTTTAAAAAAATTCACTACTTGCATTTTATAGAGGTTTTATGTCTTGTCCTCTTGGGTTTCCTGGCGGGGCGTTACACCATATTATTAAATAATGACAATTTGCTTTAATTAATTAAATAAAGATTTAATCAATTATTCATAAGATATTAGATTTATTGTCAAAATTAAATAATATAATTAATAATAGATATAATTAAATTTAATTAAATAATTAAGTGGCAAATATTAAATCTAATTAATTAAATATGAAAATACTTAATTAATCAAACTTTAGGATAAATGTGATTTATTGCCAAATAATCATTAAATTAAAGATAATTAAGATAATTAGGAATATTCAAGGAATATTCCCTGATGCAAAATTTAAGATAATCAATTATGATTTGATGGTGTTTAGATGTGCCTTAGGTTAGGACTTTGATGTCGATTTCGTTTGATTTGAGGATGGAGGAGGTTAATGAACATATAGCCCATTTTTGGGGTATTACAAAGCTAAGATGATTGCAACTGGTACTAAGTCCAAAGATAATGTATTTAAATTAAATACATCTAGAGCCTCTTTTTTAGTTGTGAAGGTTGATGACAGTTGGTTATGGCATAGGAGATTTTGTCATGTTAATTTTGATAAAATTGTAAAGGAAAGTATGAATAATGTAGTAAGAGATTTGTTGAAGATTGTGAAACCATCTAATACTATTTCCAGTGAGTGTGTCATGGGAAAACAGACTAGAAGCAGTTACAAAAGAAAAGCATATACATCAAGAGAGAAGTCAGAGCTAGTACACAAAGACCTATGTGGACCTACAAGGAAAAAATTATACTATGGTGAAAGGTATTTCATACTCTTTGTTGATGAATTTTCTAGATTGATTTGGGTTACTTATTTAAAGGAAAAATTGGAAGCATTTGATAAATTCAAGTTGTTCAAAGAAAAAGTAGAGAATGAATCATCTTTAAAGATTAAGTGTCTAAGGTTAGATAGAGATCGAGAGTTTACTTCAGACTTATTCAATTCATACTGCAAAGACCATGGAATAAAGAGATAGACATCTTCCCCTAGGACTCCACAATAGAATGGGATAGTAGAGTGAAGGAATGGGACTATACTTGACACTACTATGACAATGTTGCTTGAAGGAAATGTATCTCATGTACATTGGAGAGAAGTTGTTGGAACAACAATGTATACATTAAACAAACTTGTAATCAAAGAAGGTACAAGAGTTGGGTATGTGCAAGATCATGAGGGGCCAAATTATGCCCATAAGTGGCGATGAAAAATTAGAAAATCAGGGTTAGTCAACTTGACGTAAAAATTTCAACTAGCTATGAACCTAATATCAAAAAGTTGTAAGAATAGAATCTATACAAAATTGAATATAGTTTCTAAACTACTAGGCCTTTTTTGAGAAAAAGTTAGTATGATTGGTGAAAAGTATAGATTTCAATGTAGTAGTACAAAAATTTTAGGAAAAAAAAAAGTAGGTGTATGTCTGACCACCTTAATCATAATCAAATGATAATATTTTATTATAAGATTTTATATATAAGTAGTAGACTCATGTCTAGATGTGACGCATATTTTTTTGTAATTTTATTCCAAAAAAATAATTAATTATGAATTTTTTGCTACAATGTTTTCAGAATTAAAAAACTCCCGTGTTTGACCACCTTAGCTCATTCAAAACTTTACAAAATTCAATTTTTATTTTTTTTTCCTCATAGTAGGCGAAGCATAAAATGTGATGCATTTTTTGGATTTCAAAAATGTTATACCGTCTGAATGTTATAGTCATTTTTCAATCAGTATGTAAATCAGCACATTAGAGGTAGCTCAATTAGAAAATAACTAATAATTACTTACCGAATTCAAAATTTGACAGCAATTATATTGATAGAAAGCTGATAATCTCCTTAAGATACCCTTTTCATTTTATCAAATTCGGGTGAAAAAAATTCGTTAGCTACATTGTCAAAGTTTTGAACTGACATCGCCACTTTTTGGCCCCTCATGATCTTGCACATACCCAGTCCTTATGAATTATGGTTTTATCATACTCCTACTATAAAATATTTAAAAATATTTTGTAGTAAGTGTTATACCAAGAGAGATGATGAGATAGGAAAGTTTGATGCTAGAAGTGATGAAGGAATCTTTCTTGGTTACTCTATTAAGAGCAAGGCTTACAAATGTTTCAATCTAAGATTGAAGAAGATTATTAAAAGTAACAATGTAAGGATAGATGAAAAGTTTTAGATACAAGAAAGAATGCATGACAGTAATCCAGTTATAGAGATCAAAGAAGCTACTTCTTCTACAAAAGAAGAACTTGTTGAGATAGAATGTCAAAAAGAGACTTCTGGTGTTGACACAAGTGAGGCTATTGAGGTTCCTAAAAAATTGAGGTATGTAAATAATAACCATCCTAAAAATCAAATTATTGGCAATACCAATCAAGGAGTATTAACTAGATCAAAGGTTAGAGAAGAAATTTGTTTGATTTCTCAAGTTGAACCAAAAACTACAGATGATGCATTTGGAGATGAATCTTGGATAAATGCTATGAAGGAAGAGTTAGATCAGATAAAGAAGAATAACACTTGGGAATTGGTTCCTAGACCTAAAAACAAAAATGTAATTGGAACAAAATGGGTGCTTAGAAACAAAATGTAATTGGAACAAAATGGGTTCTTAGAAACAAAATGAATGAAGAAGGAACTGTTGTAATGAAAAAAGAAAGACTAGTATGTAAGGTATATTCATAGCAAGAAGGTATAGACTTTGAAGAAACATTTAATCCTATTGCCAGAATAGAGGTAGTAAGATTGTTCTTAGCTTTTGATGCACATAACAACTTCTAGGTGTATTAGATGGATGTGAAATCTGCATTTCTGAATGAGGATCTTGAAGAAGAATTATATATAGAACAACCTGATGGATTTCCTCTATGCAAAGATAGAGACATGGTGTGCAAGTTGAAGAAAGCCCTGTATGGGCTGAAGCAAGCTACAAGGGCTTGGTATGCAAGGTTAGACAAGTACCTACTTTGGCTTGGATTCAGAAAAGGTAATGCATACAATAATTTGTATTTAAGAACTAGTGAAGATGGAATCTTGACTATAGAAGTCTTTGTTGATGATATTATCTTTGGAAGTAATGATGATCTATGTAAGAAATTTTCTAAGGAAAAGGAAAGTGATTTTGAGATGTCCATGATAGGTTAAATGTAATTCTTTCTTGGATTGCAAATAACTCAAAATGAGAACTGTATCTTTATTTCTCAGACTAAGTATCTCAAAGAAATGATAAAGAAGTTTGGAATGGAATATTGTAAATGAGTAAGAACACCCATGGTGGCTAGTAATAAGCTAACAATTGATGATGAATTAAAGTATTTTTTTAGACCTTGTACTGATCAATGGTTGGAGGATTACAATATCTGACCCACACTAGACCAGATATTGCTAATGTTGTTGGAATTGTGGCTAGATATCAGGAAGAACCCAAAGAAAGACACCTAGCTATTGTGAAAAGGATATTGAGATATCTAAAAGGAACCATAGACTATGGCTTATGGCATGACATAAGTGATAGCTTTGAACTTCATGCTTATACTGATGTTGATTGGGTAGGAAATACTTATGATAGAAAGAGTACTAGTGGTGGTACATTTTTTCTTGGGAAAAATTTGGTTTCTTCGCTAAGTAAGAAACAAGATTATATAGAACAATCTACTACTAAATCAAAGTATGTTGATGCTACCATAAATTGCACTCAAATTGTTTGGATGAAAAAAATGTTGATAGACATTGGAATAACTTTTGATGAGCATGTGGTTATCCATTGTGAGAAAACCAGTAGAGTGAATATGTTAAAGAATCTGGTGATGCACTCTAAAACTAAACATATTTCTATCAAATATCACTACTTGAGAGACAAGGTGGTAGAGAAGGAAATTAAATTAGAATATATTAGTACAAAAGGGTAAATTGCATACATATTTACAAAGCCACTGCCAAAAGATACCTTTGAATATCTCATAGGTATGTTGTGGGTTCAAACCCCTCCTCATCACAATTAAATGATCCAGAGATGCATCAGTCTAGAGGTTTTCAGAGCCTTATCATATTTTGGACTAGATGCAAGGATCTACTCCTCAGGGGGAGTGGTCATGGAAGAAAGATGTTGAAGAGAATTTGATAACTCATGGAACCCTTTTCCATTGTTATCAAAGGGGGAGTGTTGCTATGAGAAAATCCCTAATGTATGGGGAGATTGTTTGGTGGTAGAACTTTGGATTGATATAACTTTGGGATGATGGATTTTCCCATATGTTGACATGAATGCCAAAGGGGGAGATTATTGGATATTGATAATGCATGGGAAGGTGATTAATACATTTAATATGTTTAATCACTATGTTACTAAATGGGAACTCATACTATTGTAATCTATGTTTTGTTACTGATGTCAATATATATTTCAGTGAGGAGATCAGGCTAGTTATCATAGTTTATGGACACTGTACAGATGTTTTAGATGTTGCAAAGATAGATGAGAGCTCAAGAAGGTGTTGTGATCTTATATCTAAGATCACATCAAGTAATGTTTCATATTGGATGAGTTACAAATGTTTTGGTGATGACTGGTCACTGACTATGACAATGAGAAATGACAGAGTTAGTCTCTATGTTTTGTGTATAGCTTACAGGCAATATGGAATCAATGTATATGAACTTAAGGGATGAAAGATAGAGTATTGAAGAATGTTCTATAAGCTATGCAAGGTAGGAAAAGAAGGATGACATCAGTTGTGGCAGTTGTTTTGGAGGTGATCTATTTGGAAGCTAACTATAGAGATGAACCATGTATGATGGATGGAGAACTTGAATTAAGGATGTCGGTCCTTAATTTTTTTAATGTAATCATTATATACTTGTTCTAGATACCATGTGTATATTAGAAAGGGATTATGTAATTGTTTGTAATTAGGAAAGCCTTATGGGCTGACCTATTCATGATAATTTTAATAAGGTATAAATAGAGAGGTTGTAAAAGTTGCGATCTTGTGTTTGTTGTATGTAGAGCAGAGGTATGTTGGTGGACTTCATTGGAAGTAATCAAGAAAAGCTAGTTGCTACCATAACAGTTCAAAAAGATTTTGTATTTCTTCATTTACACTTGTGTTGTGAACAATGAGTTTTGAAGGTGGATTTAACCTTCTTTGGATAGTGAGTCTTGGGTAGCGAGCCCTCCCTTTCTTATTGACTACTAATAGTGATCAAGATTAAATTGGGAAAATACTAAAATTTAATTTTTCAAAATTTCATATGTTTTAGTAAATTGCAATTTTGAGGGTCTTCAGCGCATTTATGGGCAAAAATGATTCCTGGAAATAGGGATGGGACATCGCTATTTTCAAATTTTGGTTCAAGATTATTTGAATACCTTTCCAACACATGAAACGGTTTGTAATTCGAAGCTAGGATGCAAAAGTTATGCCTTCTCCAAGTGGACCTAAATTTTATATATATATTTTTTGATAAATTTTGATAGTTTTAATAGTTTAATTGTAATAAACATTATGATGACTCTTCATTTCAATTCCAATGGATTTGTGTGACCCTTGGGATCCATCTAAGTTATATAAACTCCAATTTTGAATAGAATGGAGATAGTTTTTGGTTGGCAATCTTATCGTTCTCAATTTTTGTGTTGAATTCTACAATACTGCAGGTATCACACCAGGTATTGTAATCTAGTTTCATAAATTAGATCAGTGGTATCAGAGCAGGAATGCTCCTTTATGCCAATTTACACAAGGTCTTCCTACCAAAGATTAGGATTGGATACACAAGATTTGTCAAAATACCCACCTTTGAGATGCTCACGATCGAAGATGTCAGATGATGATGTTCAAAAGTTGGTTGAGGAAGCTTTAAATAAGCAATGAGAGGAGATGATGAGTCAATTTTCACTCATCCTATAGAAGAACAAATCCTCTGAATTTGAAACAGCATTTTGTGAAAATACCCCTTTCAAAGTGTAGGTCAATTTTGAGATCCCAAATTTCAAAGGAAAGGTTGATTCTAAAGCTATTGATAACTAGTTATCAAAATTGGATAGGTACTTTTCTATAAATAATTTCTCAGATGCAGAAAAGATAAAATTTTCTCTCCTCAAAGCTGAAACCCATGTGAAATTAGCATGGGAAACCAGAGTAACGAATAAAGAACAAGAATCAGTTGCTGAAGATGGTTTTATACTATCTCTTGATAAGAAGCCCACATGGGGAGAATTTGTGGAATACATAAAAGAAGCTTATCTTCCAAAGGATGTATATGAACAAAAATACATAGAATGACAGCTTCTTTGACAAAAGGGGGATCAGTCTATGCAAGATTACACCAATACATTCCATTCACTTTTAGCAAAACTCGGTATTGATGATTTAGAGAAGCATCACATTTTGAAATATCAGAGTGGACTTCACAGGCATATTAAAATAGAGATGGAATTTTTAAATATTGAGACATTGGCAACTGCCTATAAATATTCTATAAAAATTAAAGAAAAATCCAAGAAAAAAGGGAAGAGGGACTACTTTGCAAACAACAAGCCAAGGGTTGAAGGTGGCAATAAATTTGTAGGAAAATAGGTGAGCAAGGAACCTCATTCAAATTCACCCAAGAACACATGGTGGTCTACTAGAATGACACAAACAGACACAGGCATGTGGGTTGAGATGCATAAGTCCCCAACCCATAATACAAAGGATTGTCGAAGCATTAAAAATTTGATGATAGAAATACAAGGAGAGGAAGCTGAACCTGAATCATCACCAGTAGATAACTTTGAGAAAGAGGAGAATGATTCCATCATAAAAGAAAACCCATATGCCATAGTTGGAATTGCTAAAGTATTGCCCCGTCAAGATGAAGAGAGAATTTTTCAATCACAGATGTGGGTTGATGGAAAGCCTCTGCATTTTATTGTTGATAGTGGGAGTCAAAAGAATTTGATCTCTAGGGAGATAGTCAAAAGATTAAATCTGAAAGTGACAAGACACCAACAACCATAATCTATGGGATGGGTAAATGAGGGACAAGATATTCAAATAAATTAACAGTGTCATTTTCCATATTCAATCAAGCCTTTCAAGGATGAAGTGATATGTGATGTAGCACCATTGGATGTATGTGATGTCTTGTTGGGGCAGCCATACATGTATCAGAGGCATGGGGTGTATGAGTCCAGGCCATGTAGTGTTACAATCAAGCTTTGTGGGAAGAGGTATTGAATACCAGAGGTATGTCCAACACAAACTACTTCTTTAATTAGCGCTAAATAATGTAAATGCTTGATTGCTCAAACTAGAGCTTTTCTTGTACTCATGATTCACCCTGAACAAAAAAAGTTAGTTGTTCTTAATACACATACTAAGGTAATAGAGAATCAAAAAAATTAGATGGATAAAATTTTGAAATAATATCATAGTGTGTTTACACCACCAATGGGAGTACCGGCACACTATCAAGTCAAGCACTCTATTGATTTAATCCCAGGCACACCGCTACCACATGTGCCAATATATAGGAGGTCAGTTTTGGAAAAGGATAAGATTAAGAGACTAATTCAGGAGTTGATTCAGAAAGGACACATTCATCCAAGTGCTTCACCTTGTGGAAGTCCAATTGTCCTTGCTAAAGAGAAAGATAGGACATGGAGGCTTTGTATTGATTATAGAGCATTAAACAAAATCTCTGTTAAAAATAGATATCCAATCCCTCGAATTGATGACTTGTTGGACCAACTTAGGGGGGCTAAATTCTTTACAAAAATTTACTTGAAGTCTGGATACCACCAAGTACCAATTGATCTAGTAGATGTGTGGAAGACTGCATTTAAATCTAAGGAAGATTTGTTTGAATGGCTGGTCATGCCTTTTGGCCTAACAAATGCCCCAGCCACATTTATGAGATTGATGAATGATGTGCTTAGACCATTCATTGATTCTTTTGTAGTTGTTTATTTGGATGACATACTCATCTTTAGAAAAACTTGGTCTGAGCATTTGCATCATGTTGAACAAGTTCTTTCAACTCTGCAAAAACACAAACTTTATGCCAACATTGAGAAGTGTTCTTTTGGTATGCAGAGTATTCAATACTTAGGGTATATCATTGACACTAAGGGTGTTCATGTTGATTTAGAAAAGATTCAAATAATCCAAGATTGGCCATCCCCTAAAAATTTCACAGAGCTTTGCAGCTTCTTGGGCTTAGCCAACTTATATCGTAGAATTATGTATGGTTTCTCACACATATCATGGCCTCTTAATCAATCACTAAGGGGTGGAACACAAGTAAAATTTTAGTGGATAGAGGCAAATAAAAAATGCATTTGAGTTAAAGAAAAGACTATGTTTAACACTAGTATTGGTCCTTCCAAATCTACACCAAGCATTTGAGATAGAAACAGATGCATCTGATTATGCTCTTGGTGCAGTACTCACACAACATGGGCATCTTGTTGCCTATCATAGTGAAACTTTTTTTGATACAATACGTAGGTATCCCACCTATGATAAGGAGTTGTATGCCATTGTTCAAGCCTACAAACAATGGAAACACTATATACTAGGAAAGGAAACTGCTATACATACAGACCATAAACCACTACAATTCTTGCAAACACAAGGGAAGCTACAAAATGATAGAAATCAATGGTGGTTAGCCTATTCACAACAATTTCACCTCAACATTCATCATAAAAAAGGAAGCAATAAAAATGTGGTAGATTGTTTGAGTAGGCCTCTGATTGCAGGTTTGACAATAGTGTTGGATTCATGTGGTCATCAATCATCCACTTGGGAACAACTATATAGTACTGACCCTGATTTTCCTAACATCTATAGTAATTTGGTAGGACTAATTTGGTAGAAGGAAAATCTATCTTTGATTTTCACTTGCAGGATGGGTTTCTTTGCCATAATGGTCACATATGTGTACCCACCAAAGAATGGAAGAAAATGATATGGGAAGCTCACTATAGTCATGTTGCAGGACATTTTGGTCTTGGTAAGACTACTGCTATCCTTCAAAAGTATTTCTATTGGCCAAAACTAAAGCAAGATATCATTTCACATATACAAGCTTGTGTAGCCTATACAATTACAAAGCCAGCAAACTATAATTTGGGTCTATACTTACGATTACCTATTCCTGATAAGCCATGGCAGTCTGTTTCAATGGATCTTATGTCTAGGCTTCCAACTACTAGGCGGGGGCATGATTGTGTATATGTTGTGGTAGATAGGTTTTCTAAAATGGATATCATGGTGGCATGTAAAAAGATGATTTCTGCAGAAGATACTACCAGGCTATTTTTGAACATTAGTGGGTTCATTTTGGTTTTCCAAAAACCATTATTTCTGATAGGGATAGCAAGTTCATCAACAAATTTTGGTCAGCACTATGGGCTAAAATGGACACAGAATTGACAAAGTCCATAGCATTCCATCCCCAAATAGATGGGAAGATAGAAGTGGTGAATTGAATGATTATTCATATTTTATAGATGTGTCACTCAAAACATCCTCACACATGGGATGAAAGCTTACCCTATGTGCAACATGGCTACAACCGTGCACTCCATAGTACTACAGGGCATAGTCCATTTCAGGTTTCTCTTGGGTACCAGCCATTGGAACCTATGGATGTAGCAATAACATCTCTACACTCTAATAGTCCATTGAATGGTGACAAGGAGCTAGATAAAGTAGAAAAAATTCATTGATAACATTAGACACTTACAGCAACAAGTTTATGAGATATTGAAGCAGAGTAATCAGAAGTATAAGGAAAGGCATGATAAACATAGAAATTCTCATCAGTTTCAGGTTGGTGATAAGGTATGGTTACATCTTCAGAAAGAGCGCCTACATGGACCAAATAGGAAGCTTTGTCCTCTTCATTATGGACCATACAATATTATGAAACAAGTTGGTGAGAATGCTTTTGAACTTAATTTGTCATCCTTTTTGGGATTGCATCCAATTTTCAATGTGGAATTGTTGAGACCCTATTTTCCTCCTTTATTGGATATCTCCCAAGCTATTGAACACATTCAAGCTGTAGAGTTAAATCCCTCTACAATTGCTCCAGTCCAGTGTGACCATGTCACTGAAGCCATTTTAAAGACTTTGAGAAATCAAAACATTCCTTTGTATCAGGTGGTTCGAGCTGGTCAGCATTCTCATCAAGGCAAGTGGTTTACTAAGGAACAAATTGAAGAACAATTTCCTCATCTATTGTAGTAGATTAGTGCAATGGGTCCCATTTCCTCTTAAGGGGGGAGGAATGATCAAGATTAAATTGGGAAAATACTGAAATTTAATTTTTCAAAATTTCATATGGTTTAGTAAATTGCAATTTTTAGGGTCTTTGGTGCATTTCTGGGCAAAAATGCTGCCATGGTACATCATTTTTTTCCAAAATTTGGTTCAAGATTATTTGAATAGCTTTCCAACACATCAAACGGTTTGTAATTCAGAGCTAGGATGCAAAAGTTATGCCTTCTCCAAGTGGACCTAAATTTTATATATAGTTTTTTGATAAATTTTGATAGTTTTAATAGTTTAATTGTAATAAACATTATCATGACTCTTCATTTCAATTCCAAGGGATTTTTGTGACCCTTGGGATCCATCTAAGTTGTATAAACTCCAATTTTGAATAGAATGGAGATAGTTTTTGGTTGGCAATCTTATTGTTCTCAATTTTTGTGTTGAATTCTATAATACTGCAGGTATAACACCAGGTATTGTAATTTGGTTTCATAAATCAAATCAAATAGGGTCTATCCTCTAACAAGGACTGTGTACTATAATGTTTCAATAAGCTCCTTAAAGGGCTATATCTTCTAACAAGGATAACTATACTCTCAGTACATCATTTGTGGGTGCTAATTCCCATTGGGGTTTTTACCTTTAACAGGATTTCCCTGAGACCAAAATATTGTGTTCATTGGATTTGATATTGTTGTTTCTTAAAGTTGAAAGATTAATAATCTTTCATACAACTGATTTGCCCCCCTTCTTAGTTTTATTGTGGGTTGTTATTCCTAACAAACTAGTGATTATAATTTTTTGCATGGACATAAGTTGCCCATCATTCCCACACAAAGCCGTTGTTGGTCAATTTTCATATCACAGTGCAATTTTTTTTGAAAAATTCCTAGGTTGAAGAAATAGGGTTTATCATGTGCATAGGGCCTCAAAAAAATTTTGTTTACATCTGAATAACCCTATTTTGTTCTATTTTTTTGTTATCTTTTTGTTTCACTTAAGCCATTTTGTGTCATGTGTTTTAAGTCATTGGGTGGGGCTAGGTTATTTAAAAGGTTATTCTTCCTAGTGGGATTGCTGAAATATTTCCCTAAGTCTATAGTTCTTGATTAATTCAAATTTTAGCTAAGTTATGACGTGTGATAATCTTAGTCCAATCCTTTTTAATCCTACGATGTGCATGATCCTGCAATGAAAAGATGTGAAGTGTTTAACCTTCATGGCATCATAATTGTGTGACATTAGGAAGATGGTAGACCCTACTCAAATATCAAAATAAGTGATAGATGTCAGTTAGATCAAAGTCAATGCAATGGCTAGTGCATTTTTTCAATGGAAAGATGCTCAAAGGTTATTCTTCATGATATTCTAACCTTGTGATAGGTGTCTAGGATGACATCACAACACTATTTTAAACAAAGATAAAGATATGTCAAATCAAGTTGATGTTACAATTGTCACAAGACCATGATTGAAAGACATGATAATTTTTATCATTGCATCTTAACAAATGAATGTCATGTGTCTAAGATCTTTAGAGTTACAAGACTTGAATCACAAAACAATTAACTTTATCTTGTGATCCTGTTAAGTTGGAAGGGTTTTCTTGAAGTGTATGATATATTCGAGGACATAAACCCTAGTCTTAAGAAATGGCACCATGAAGGGATTTCACTGGTAAAATTGAGTACAAAGATAGGGTTTTTTATGATGATTTCTTGGTTCAATTGGATCATTACACCAATGATGTAGCAACAAGAAAGAAACTTATCCCTACTCCACCCTATTTGAAAAATGATAAGAGATTATATAATAAAAGTAATTGGTTGAGAGATGCACACAAAGGTGTAAGTGGTCTCAACATTTTTAAGGTCTAGTTTACCAAAGGAATTCATATGCTCTACATTGTAAATCATCAATGTTAGACATGATAAAATTGGTCATTCCAAGGGTCTTCATGGATGTTTATATGCTGATGCATGTTTCCAAATGATATGACCTAGTATCTATGGTTTTTAGGAAAAAAAACAAAGGAGTTCATATGCTCCACATTGTAAATCATGGGAGTTAGACATGAGAAAATTGGTCGTTCCAGGGGTCTTCATGGATGTTGATATGTTGATGCATGTTACCAAATGCTATGACCTAGTAGCTAGGATTGTTAGGAACAAAAATGTGACACCTCTTTTATCTATTAATATTAAGGAGACTGATTTGTTCTTCATATTAAGAGCACCTACTAAATACCATGAGCCTATTGATTTTAATAAATTGAAAGAAACTAACGAGGCTTAGGGAGTTTTTATTAGAAGTGACTCACTAAGGGATAATTTTTTGGTAGTTAGGGCTTTGATGTTAGTTGGAGCAATAAAACCCTAATCCTTTCTTGAAGAATTATTTCAAACCCCATGCCCTAGGAGTGTACATGTCTTTGTGCAAGAGTTTTGGTGAGGATGAGACTGATCCAATGCCCATCCATTTCATGTTTATGATGATTTAGATCATGCACCCTACTATAGGAGTCAATTTTTATTTTTCTCCTTATATTATTGAATGTATACATAATGGTTTGATTGGAATTTAGAAGGCCAAGGTTGATCAACCCTTTGGATGGTACTCCATGTATATGGACATGTTCTTGTTCAAGGAGTCATTTTTGAAAATGATATGGATTTAGTAAAGCAGAAAGATGGTGAAGAATTTCTAGTACAATTATGGAGTATGGATTTTTCCTAGGATAGAGTGGATGATAACTTCCTCAGATTTGACAAAGTATTTTCTTCTAGGCTAAGGTCACTCCTCCTCCATTAGAACCCTAGAATCCCAAATGTTTTCCTAGATTTCATTAGGCCCAAGGAGTTTTCTCCTAAGTTGAAAATAGTGCATTATTGGGGTGATGTTATTTTGTACCTTGTCTCTACTATAATTAGAGTTTATGGTTTTAGAGGTACCCCTCACTTTCTGCCCTACCAAGTGCCTATTAGAATTGGTGTTTCATATATTCTATGCTACATAGGTTATTTACAAGAGAGATTTGACATGGAGAGGAAGAGGCTCGATTTTTCTAGCCTACACTATGGCCTACCATTTTGTAATTTCTTAGGGGGGTTGGATTGATTTAAGAAAAAATTTGAAGCCTTGTGGCATGAAGACATCTATTGAGCAGTTCTTTGATCTTGATAGATTTTTCTAGATGTTTATAATGAGAGTAAAGGAAGGGAATGGTTCATCAATTCCATTTCCCAAAAGATATTATAAGGAAGTAGTTTTCTCTCCAAGATAAGGATGCAAGAAAGGAGAAGTATTTGGTTTATAAAAGAACCCCTGATTTTGTTAACCACTTTGATATTATATATAACCCTTTAGGGGACATTAATCCTTTTGGTGAAAAGATAAATAAATTGATGACATATTTTGAAGAGAACATGGGTGTCTTAAATGAGAAGAAGACCAAAGTGATTGAGGCCAATCTCGATCAAGCTAATATTGTGATGAAAATAATTGCACCTATACCTACAATTACCCAAGGAGTGATAAGGAGGTCTCTTGAACTAGTATTCTTTCTCTAGGACTTCCTCTAGGTACTTTTCCTGGCCTATTTAGGGTTCTTCAAAGTCCCTACTCTTATAGGGATTCTTCCTACAATCTCCTATTTGTCCAAGACCTCACCACCAAGTTGTGAACTCAACAATAACTCCTTGTACTCTCCATGGACTCATCTCTCCCAAGTCCATCTCCAAATACCACCAAATTGAAATTATTTTCAATTTAGATAGAAGGAATTATAAAGGTTCATCTTTAATGGTTTTGAGGTGTTCTAGGTTCCAAAATTATATGATCAAGATTTGATCTCTTCAAACTTAAGCAAAAAGGCTACAAGCCCCAATTTGGCCTAATTAGGTCTTCTAACTCACCTTCTGGGATATAACTCTGCAACCCTCCAAACAAGTTCCTAAAACAATTGGATATTCTAACACCCTTTTTGAAGACCGTGAATTTTTTTAGAATTTATAGACCTCATTGCCTCCGCACAACACCTTTCTATTTTTCTATCTATTTTTAAGGGCTAATGGATTTTCTCTAATCACTATGTTGTATTTGAGTCTACCAATCCCTAGATCCTCACATCTACTATTTGCAACAGTCAAGCTTCCTAGTCGGGTTCACTATGACTCACCTAGGGCTTGATAAAAAAATTAGTTTTCCTGCACACCTAGATACAAGAATCCATATTTACATTATGTATGCATTTCTATATCATTTCAAATAGGGTCATATGGTACTGTAGTACCCCTGTCCCTAGTTTGATTTTAAAAATGTTATGATTATTTTAGGATGATTATATATATGTTAGACGATTATTGATGCTTATGTTTTACTGACCCCATACATGCATGTGTATGGTTGATGTGTTTGTTTTATATTTTTTCTTGGCGTGCCTAATGTGGTTGAGGGATGAAGTCATAGTTACTTGCTTGTGAGATCCACACTATCAGTTGATCCCCGCCATTCTCTGCTATATATTTATATATGTATGTACATGTAGGTTTTGTATGCAAGTTTTTAGGTACCAGACAT
>BSBK01000812.1:1197500-1257500 GCA_027943335.1 Chamaecyparis obtusa | reverse complement strand
TGGTGTAAATAGCCATATTATACCTTTTCATCCTTCATTCCCACATTTTGGAAAGTCAAAATAACCTTTGACCACTTTGAACACTAAGGTAGCAATTCCATAAAGAAAGCCAAAACTATGCAAGTCTTGAGGAGGCCTATAAAAATACTTAACAAACCTTCCTAATCAATTTGTAGGCTTCAAACACATAGTTGGGACTTCTTCATAGTCCTTATTAATCAATGACTTGGCTAAGGTCACTACAAGACAAAAAACTTAGACTAGTATAGCCTACAGACCCTAGGTCTTCCTACACCATTTTCCCTCTGCAATATGAAGTCAAGTTACACTAGGGGTTAAGAGATCAAAATTGATCCCCATATTCTTTAAATTATTTTCTTCTATCCAAGTCACCTCAGACTCTAGTTTTTGTTTCCATTTTATGATGTGTTCCATGTAGACACCATGCCTTAGTTTCTTCTTGACCCTTTAGTCTTTGACATCTACATTCACATTAGTACTGTATTCTTATTTTATTACATTAGGGCAGCCTCTATATTTGATCAAATCTTAGACATTAAAAATAGGTGATATGGCTAGCTCCTTGGATAAGCCTATCTTATAGGAATTGTGACCATATTTAGCTAGGACTTTGCATGGTCCCACTCTTCTCACTTGTATCTTGTTGGGTATCCCCTTTTGGATTCTAGCCTTGTTGAGATGTGCCATCACCCAATCTCCAACTTCAATCTGTAATTATTTTCTCCTTTCATCCACTCTAGCCTTAAGATTTTGGTTAGCTTCTACTAGTGTCTTGTTTACTTTCTCAAGGAATTCTTGCATAGATTGAGAAAATTCTTTAGCATGAACACTAACTTCTCTTTGGTTTCCCAACTCTCAGAGTTCACACACGCCACTTGGATGGATGTCATATACTATCTCAAATGGTCTCTTTCCAATAGATCCATTGGCACTATCATTATAAGAAAATTTAGCAAGAGGCAATACTTAATCCCACATTTGCCCATATTCTTTTGTGATACACCTAATTAGGTTTCCAGTTACCATGTTAATCATGTCTATTTGGGAATCTGTTTGAGGATGATAATCTAAACCAAGTGCAAGGTTTGTACCCAATATTTTACATAGGGTCTTCCAAAAGAGCCCCATAAATTTCACATCTCTATTTGACACAATTTTGATTGGGAGGCCATGAATCCTTTCTACCTCTTTGAAGAAAAGATGAGCAATATAGCTTGCATCATGTGTTGTTTTGTAAGGAATAAAGTCACTCATTTTACTAAACCTATTCACCACTAAAAAAATAATGTCAAAGCCAGTAGTTGTCCTTGGTAAGCCTACTAAAAAATCTATGCTAAGACACTCCCATGGTTTGGTTGGGATTGGTAAAGGCTGGTACAACCCTATATTGGAAGATGTGCCCTTAGCTTTTTGACATACTACACACTACTCCACATACCTCCTAAGATCTCTTGGCATCTTAGGCCAATAATAGAAACTTTGTACTAGGTCCAACGTCTTATTCAAACCAAAATTCCCACTAAGGCTTCCATTATGCTTTCATTGTATGAGGTTTTCCCTCATAGACCCCTTGGGTACACATAGTTGGTTACCCTTAAACAACAAGTCATTTTGCAATGTGTATTAAAAAATGTCACTGTGAAAGTGATTCTCAAACTCAACACATACCTTATTCATTTGAGAAGTCTTCATCAACCTTGTAGAGTTCTTTGAATCCTTCTATGGAAATACTTTGGAGTTAAATCTCTTGGACATTGAGAAACCTCCAGGTAAGTGCATCTACAACTTTATTGTTCAAGCCCTTTTTATGTTTAATAGTGAAGTTTTAGGCTTGGAGAAACTCCATCCACTTGATATGTATATGCCTCAACTTGTCATACCCAAAAATTAGGGCAAAACACACACACCAATTTTTGTTTTTAGCAGAAAAGACAACAAGTCAACCTACTAAGGAACACTCAACATATGAAATGAAATGCAACAAAAAACACAATTTAACTCACAAGAGGTATCATGGCATGTGCTGGCTTGCCAACATCCCTTGAGTGTTAAACTACATTTATCTATACGAAACCCTAACTAGGTCTCTAAGAAACCCTATCCAGTTTTTAAAAAAGTGTCATTAAAAGGGATAAACCAAGGTGAAAATTTAAACTTACAAAATATTGAAAAGTCAAAGGTTGGGTCAACACACCCAAAAAAAAGGGGTTAACTCCAAATAAAGATTAATTGAATCACAATCATAACCCTTAAGGTTCCTAATGTGAACTAGGTTACCATCAAGGATCGAAAATACAGAACAATAATAAATAAATACATAGAAAGATAAAATAAGAAAAAGATAATAATCCTAAGTGAAAACTAAGGTTAAGAAATTATTACCCATTAAAATAATAATATTCAAATATATCAAATTTAAATATTATAAGTTCACTTAAGACATAAAGTTCCAAAGTTTATTAAATAAATTTAATTTATTCATTAAAAAGGACTTGATAACCATATAAAAAATATTAATCTTAAATTTGACATTAATGCTAAGGGAGAATTAATTTACCTAAGTCCCACCTTGGCCATTTAAATTAATCTCCCCTAAAATAATCTATTTATTATTAAAAATAATAAATTTAATTTAAATATTAAAAATAATAAATTTATCTCCAACTTTATGTTAAACAATAATAATATTTAATTAAAAATAAATGTTAAATTTTAAATTTGAAAATGGAATAAAATTGGTCATTCAATGACCAAAAATTTAAAATCCCAATAACTAATAACAAGGAATCCTTATAAAATCTCTAGGAAAAATAAAAAAATATTATTAAATCAAAATTCATAAGGTGACTATGTAAAGGGAACTATCATTAAATAAAAATAACCAGTAATTAAAGACTAAGCCCGAATTATAGGAAAATCATAAATATTAAAGTCAAAATTAAAAATGTCTCCAAAAGCCAACCCTAAACCTAAGGATTAGGCCTAAAAATAAAACTTGGCCAAAACCCTAATTTCGCCATTTTATTGTTGTAAGTTTGGCCTTGGATCAAGGGTGAAGAAATTACCAAGATTACTATACACACAAGTATACATGTGTGTATACACACACACACAAGTGGGTATATATACATATCTACGTATTTATATATGCCATAGGGTTTCAACAAAAGAGTATATACATATTTAAACAAAGATTTACAAGGCTACACAAGTGGAGTCTTCAACAACAAGGAAAAACCCAACAAGGTAAAATGAAGAGCTAGATAAATCTATAGTTTTCCACTTATTGTTTGTTATAAATTTCTATTTTTAAAAATTAGAATTAAATATCTATTGTAAATCATAAAGTATTTCTCTGTTTTGTTTTATCAGTCATCTTTATTCTATAAAATTTATTTTTATTAACTAATGTTGCAATTTTTTTTTGTTTTATATAGTACTGAGAATGTTGTTTCTTTTATAGCTTATTGAAAATATTGTAAATAATTTTTTTTTAAAAAATCTTCTTATTTAAATTTTCCCACAGGGAAGTTAGGTATTGGCTACCACAATAAATCGGTCTGCAAAAAGTTGCGTAGAGGGTGGGGACTTCCCTCACCTGCACCCCTCTCAAATGGGTATGTCAGGGGGGGAGACCACCCAAGCCCTATTGACCATAGAGGCTCACTTCCCAACCTAGGCCATTACCTTGCCGCCACTGAGATCAGGGAAAAAAAGATAGATCTTGGTACAAACATGCTTCAAACACACATACATAATAAAAACCAACAAACACATATTACACAAAAAATTCCCTTCTCATCGATTTTACGTAATGGGTCACCTTGGACCCATAAGAGGGGTGAAGGTGGAAAATAACCCAACAAGGGGACACCATCAAAATATAAAACCATGCCTTCATCAAGGCCCAATACCATATACCGTTGTCTTCACAAGGCCATCACAAAAACCTCATTCCTTCCATTTTCCATATACAAGTAACAACCCTTATGACTCCCAAATATGTAGATAACAAATGATGGCAACATGGAGCCCATACATCCATGTCTCATCCTCTTCCTCCATGAGGAAGGAATCTACACTAAATGATAATTCCAAACTAAATCCCTTCACCCTCAAGGCTCTCTTCCCTCCCAATGGTGATTTTAGCCTTGCACACCCCAACAATACAAGAACATAAAGACAAAACAATCAAATAAACTTAAGTGATAAGCCATGGAAGGCAAGCATAAAGCTTCAGAAAAACCATATACAACATCATACAAACATCTTCATAAACATACAAGTAAATAAAATAAGTCTTACATGAGAGGCAAGGAACCTTTCTCAAAGCTATGGAAATGGGGGTTGAGAAGAGCTCCCTTCCATAAACCTTCCTTTGCTAAGTCCACCAAAAACTGGCTAAGTCCACTAGATGTCTCCAAAATTGGAGAGTGTACAATCAATGTATCAAATTGCTCTCCATCCCACTACAAGGAAAACACTATCTAACATCTTACCTAACCTAAAAGGTGATTGGATGCACTATCCAAGGGTTCTCTCTCCAACAAGAGGGAAATTCAAAATTGCAAGAGAGGAAGACATGGAACACTTCCCAATTTTGTTGCATTCTTAAAAGGCATTTTTAGAAGAGGTAAAACCAGGACAAAAACATCTTATTGGTCAAAGTTTGACCCCCAACCCAAAGTGTACCTATGGGGTTATCTTATTTTAACCCTAACTAGTTCCTAGGGCTTCATTTAACCTCTCAAAAGTCCACTAAGAGTTGACCCCATGAAAAATTTAAAATAATATTTCTTTCCAAGGCTCAATAACTAAGATACTTAACCTTGGGATTCTACAAGGTGACTCAAAGGTGGAAGACAACCAATAAAAAACTTACTTGGCCATGCCAACTCACATACATATGTGTCAATTGACACCAAGTAAAGTTACAACACATCACTACACACATGGCATGCCAAGTAGACATAAATATAAAATAAAAATAAACACAATTTAAATAATACATTCAAACATTACTTTACAACATTATTACATAACAACTAGGTTATTTATCCATTTGAATTTAATGTTGGCTTTATAAAATTTTCACATGCATCCCCTTATTTAATCCATGGTCAATTTCCTACATACTAGATAAAAATATCAGTAGCTCATGAAAGATCAAATGACATATACATATAAAATAGATCATAAATAATCACACTCAAATACATTATATAATCCTACTGCATCCGCACTACATCACAAGAAATTGACATAATCTTAAGAATACATTTCTTAATTTCAAATCAAGTTAATTTAAGAACACATAAATATATCAATTAACCTAATTTATTAACCATGACCATCTCACATAAAAATTTCTTGCATAAACATAGAATTAAGGCATAATATTCAAAATTAAATAATTCATCAAATACAATAACATCAAGACCTAATAATCAAAGCATGGAAATAAGTCCTAAACCATCATCCACATAATCATAGGTCATCACATAGTATCAAAAATATAAAATCCCTGGCCAAATATTCTAACATAAAAAAATAATGTATCAACATGATAATAATAAGGTGGAGATAGTCTTCTATGAAATGGTGATATTGTTGGCATAGTGGTCAGCACTCCCCTTGGGATTTGTGACATGGCTTAACTGCCTCATGTGTCTTCTATAAGTCTAGTAGTTATATTGGGCATTAAAAGGTCAAAATTTTAGTACAATGGAAACCACTAGTTGTAACAAGTGGTATCAAAGCTCAGTCATAGGTTTGAATCTCCTCGGGTAGTGCTAAGGTGGAGATTATTGGCATAATGGTCAACATTCCCCTCAGGATTTGTGACATGGCTTAATTGCGTCCTGTGTCTTCTATAAGTCTAGTGGTTGTATTAGGCATTAAAAGGTCAATCTTTTGGTACAATGACAACCACTACTTGTAACAAGTGATAGAAGAGCTTGGTCATAGGTTCTAATCCCCTCAAGTAGTGCTAAGGGGGATATTGTTAGCATAATGATCAACACTCCCCTCAAGATTCATTACTTGGCTTAACTGCCTCCTGTGTTTTCTATAATTCTAGTGGTTGTATCAGGCATTAAAAGGTCAATCTTTTGCTACAATGACAAGCACTACATGTAACAGCTACTAGGTGAGGCCTCACAAAAATTCTCTTGTGTATTGATGTATCTTAGAGCTTGGTTATGTGTATAAACTACAAAATCCTTGGGAAAAAGATAGTTCCTCCACTTATTAAGGCCTTGAATCAATGCATAAAGTTCTAAATCATAGGAAGAGTACGTTAATTTATCTTCATTTAACCTTTCACTAAAAAATGCAACAAGCCTCCCTTCTTGGTTGAGGACTACTCCCTTAGCTATGTTACTTGCATCACATTCCACAATAAAAAACTTATCAAAACTTGGCAATACCAAGATGTGTTCTGTTGTCACCCTTTGCTTCAGCTTCTCAAATCCTTCATGAGCCTTCTTGGTCCATTTAAACTTCATTTTGACTAGGATAGTGTTAAGACCCTAGATGATCATGCACCAATGATCTTATGTGTTACAAAAAAGGGAAGGGTATAATGTGATGAGGCCCAAACAAGGTATAGATGATAAGGGAAAAGGGATTGAAGAGACGCCACCACCACCTCATCTTCATGTACCATACAAGAGGCCTGCATCTGAATATCTAGTTAGATCCTCACCAAAGATGAAAAGGGTGGAAGAAGTTGTTTATTCTAGTTGGTAAGAATACTCACCTTCCTAGTCCCCACTATATTTAGTGAATGCAAACGAAGAAAAAAAAATAGTGGTTCATCTTGGAAATGTTGGAGGTATTATTTTGATAGAATATGAATTACAAGAAGGGATGTTAGAGGAACCAGCTACCCCTCCCATAGACCTCACAATTTAAGAATTTAGGGGAAAAGATTTTGACCTTGCCATCAAGGATTCTTGTAGAGGGTTTTTGTCTAATGAAATTTTTGTCAGATCTAGGGCCTATGTTCAATTTTATTGGAGAGTGATCATCTCTAATTTTGAGAGAAGATGTGAAAAGAGAAAAACATAACAACCTGATAAAGAGGACTCTGTTATTAAACAAGAGATAAAGAAGGATATGTTTAAAGAATTCAATAGAATTACCCCTGAGGAGGGGAGGAAGATGATAATGGATGCAAGGGTTTTGAACTCGCTAGAGTGGGACATTGTTGATGTAGTGGTTTTTTTATGCTGTCAGGAAAAGAACTAATACTACATACAATACATAGGAGGAATCAATAGAAGCGTCATATGGAGTTGTCTTCAATGATGACTATGTTTCTCTTTTAATGTGGTCATTACAAAATAAGGATAAAATAGAAAGGGGTGAGGGATCTAGCATAGATCTAGTAGGTGGTTTGATGCTCAGGAAGGTAAGTGAGACGTCATTGGTGGAAGCAACTAACATGACTATTCAGGAAACAGATTTTGTAAGGGCCAAAACACTAAAAGATAAACAAATTATGGAGGAGCTTAGGATCAAGTTTGAAAAGCTCATGGAAGCTTATTATAGTGAAAGGAAAAGAAACAATGAACTGATGGGAAGACTTGCGAGGCTTGGAGGTACATAATCTTTACAATTTGAAGAAGGTGAGTCCTCTACAAGAATGATTACATCATCCCCTCCACCACCATCAAGATCAAGCCCTATAATTTATATATTAATCCCCCATCTCCCATGGCTTCTGATGCTCAATTTGAGGAAGAATTTCAATATGATAAGGCTATGCTTAAGGGCTTAGAATTAGAGGTTGTAAAAAGATACGAAGAAAATATCAGCGATACAATTATGCACCTTCTTAATTCTTTGATACAGAGATTCTTTATTATAGGGTTTCAAATATTTTTGATATTTTAAATTATTTTAAATAGGACAAGACTAATTTGGATAAGATCTTACATAAATGGATTGGTTGGGGAAAAAAATCAAAGAAATATATTTAGTGGCTAAGGAGTAGAAAGAGAAAGATACAACAATTAAGTAGACTTATGATCACATTTCAAGTATGTTGGAATTTTGCATTGCTAGGGAGTCTATGCAGAGAGAGTCTAGATCTCTCCTTTAAAAATATTTTACAAAGAATTTTGATTTATTCCCTTCTATTCTAAAAGGCTTAAAATACCTTAGGGTGAACCCACAATAGTGGATTAACACTTTTTGGGAGGAAAAAATTCGGCCCGAAAAATGAATTCGGCTAAAAATTCATTGATTATTTTCAATAGAAACTACAATGGACTTTCGATCATAAGTACAAAACTTATGATCAAAAGTCCTTAGACATAATACTTTCGATCAAAAGTGACTTTTGATTGAAAGTATTATGTCACTTTCGATCGAAAGTTAATAAAGCACTTTCGATCGAAAGTCTTTAGCTAATGACTTTTGATCAAAAGTCATAAATTAGGGTTAAACTTTGGAGTAAATATAATCACTGAAAGTGACTTTCACTATCACTTTCGGTGATAGTGAAACCCATGGACAACTTCCGATTTTGCAAACACTATTTCGAGGTATTTTCATATTTCATTTTTATTATTTGTAGTTTTTGATAGATGGATAAATAGTATATATGCATATATACATGTATATATATGCATAGATACATGTGTATATATGCATATATATATGTATATATACATGTATACATGTGTGTGTGTGTGTGTGTGTGTGTGTATATATATATATATAGATACATGTATACATGTGTGTGTATACATATATATATATATATATATATATGTATGTATGTATACATGTATACATATACATATATATATATATATATATATATATATATATATATATATATATATATATATATATATATAATATATATATATATATATATATATATATATATATATATATATATATATATATATATATATATATATATATGTATATGTATACATGTATATATACATATATACATATATATGCATATATAAATGTATATATGTATGTATATATGTATATATGCATGTATATATTTATGTATACATGTATATATGGATATATATGTATGTCTATGCATGTATATATGCACATATACATATGTGTACATATATGCACATGTGTATATATTATAATATAGATTTTTTTTTATTTAATGTTTTTGATATACATGTGTATTGATTATATATAGATTTTTCATTATTATATATACATGTATATACATGTGCATGTATGCATGTATACATACATAATACATACATACATACATACACACACACACACACACATGTACATATATATAGATTTTTATGTATACATGTGTATTTACATGTATATGTATGTATGTATACATGTGTATGTAGATAAGACCTAGATAAGACTAATTAAGACTAATAGTCTACCTAATAAGACCTAGATAAGACTAATTAGACCTAATAAGAATAAGAAGACATAATTATATACCTAATTAGACCTAATGAGTATTGTGACCCATTAAGACCTAATTTTTAACCTATTAGCACCTAATATGAGTAATAAGACCCAAATTAGGACCTAATATCATTAATAGGATGGGCCTTAAAGATGTAATTAGATGTAATAAGACCAATTAACACCTAACAAGACATGTAACTAGTCCCAAGTATACCTAATATGAGTAAGAGGACCCCTTAAGACCTAATTAGATATAATAGCTGACCTATTATAACCTAATATGTTCAATTTAGTAATAAGACATAAGATTACCACTTAAGAGCTAATTAGACCTTTAATTTAAGACTAATTAACACCTAATATCATGAGTAATAGGACCTATTAGTACACCTAATATGAGCAATAGGATCCCTTAGTCATAATTAGATATATTATGAGGTCTAATATGGATAATATAACCCCTAAGGCCTAATTAGACTAATTAACCCATAACAAGACATAATTATACCTAATTATGCTATTTAATGTACCTAATACATGTGAGTAATATGACCTAATATAAGTTTAATAGGAACTAATATTGAATAGTAATAGTGCCTAATTAAGGACATATTTATGAACTTAATAGGACCCCTTTGGACATATTTAAATTTTTTAACCCAAAAGTTTTTACCCCTAAATTTTTTAAACCTATTAGGACCTAATTAGACCCAATTAGATGTATTATGACCTAATTAGACCTATAAGACCTATTACAAGGGAATGAGACCTAATTAGCACCTAAATAGACCCAATTAGACCTATTAGGACCTAATTCAACCAAATTAGACCTATTAGGACCTAATTATACCTAATTAAACCAATTATGTCCTAATTAGACCTATTAGGACCTATGATAGGTTATATGACCCCATAAGACCCCATTAGACCCACTATGAGTAACATGACCCCTTATGACCTATTAGCACCTAATTAGACCTATTAGTACCTAATTAGACCGAATTAGTTGTTATGACCTAATTAGACCTATTAGGACCTATAATAGGATATATGACCCCTTTAATACCAAATTAGATCCATTATGATTAATATGACCCCTTAAGACTTATTAGCACCTAATTAGACCCAATTAGACTAATTATGATATAATTAGACCCAGTTAGACCAATTAGGACCTAATTACACCCAATTACACCTGGTTATACCTAATTAAACCTATTATGACAAAATTGGACCTATTAGGACCTATGATAGGTTATATGACCCCTTAACACCCCATTAGACCTATTAGCACCTAATTAGACCCAATTAGTTGTTATGACCCAATTATACCTAATTAAACCTATTATGACCTAATTGGACCTATTAGGACCTATGATAGGTTATATGACCCCTTGAGACCCCATTAGACCTATTAAAATGTAATTTAAACATTTAAATGTAATCTATGTAATTGATTTTACTTTCAAATAATGTAGTGAAATGTGCATAGTATTTAATTTAATTTTTAATTAAATTAGGAAAACATACATATATGTAGACTTTATTTGATAGTAAATAAATCTTTCAGGTACATACATATTCTGGATCTATTAGACATATTATTGCACATCACACATGGCAGATGCACTGATTCTCCCTGTAGAACTATTTGCATGCACTAATAGAGACATTGAATGGTTGCAATAATCTATAAATAATCCATCTAGCTCTAGTGTCTATAAGAGAACATGTCAATCCATCCTTAATAACTTGATTTTCATTAGGGATGACATTCATGGTACCACTCCCTATGCCCTAGAAATTATAGAGGCCATACTTGAGAGGAAAGGATGATGTAGAGGAATTCACAATCACTTTGTTTTTTAAGATCTCCCACAAATCGGCTTCTCAAACTGACTTACTTCATCGATTCACTAATTAGAGGCTCAAAATCCTCATAAGATTCCAAGAATACTTGTGTGATTCCCAAATATTGAACAATGTTCTTACATCTACAAAGCATGACAACCGCTCTTACATGGACTGTGTTGGCATTCCCCATCTGCACTTAAACCTTCACTCAAATCAAACTCCATTCTCTTTTCATAAACTTCTTCAATCTACACATTCTTTGATCTTCCCCAAAGCCAATACATTATACCAAATTGATAAAAGATTGGTATCATAGTTCTTACAAAACTAGTTTACATGCTGGTCAATTTCCATTTCCACACGAACATGTTGGTCAAGCTCAAATCATGGTGGAGCTCGCTGGTCACTATAGGAAGGATATTTGGTTGTACTAAATACACACAACTCTACAACCATATCTCTCAGGCTGACTCTAAACATGCATATCAACTCCTTCACCCTGCGGGTCATCACCATGCTATTAATAGTCACCACCTTGCCTCCACCAAACATCATTAGCTGAGGTTGAATCTCTTACAGGCTTTCACCACTATGCACATCCTATCATACCCCAAACCTGCATGTATGATATGGTCATCATCTTTTCTATGACGTAGACTAATATCAATCAGGCCATGCCACTCATCTCAAGAAGTAATAATAGTTTCTTGAAAAAGAAACCACGTCCAATACTTAATGCCTACAAGCCTTTGTAGTCAGGTTTCAAAGACATGAAGGTCTTTGGCCCTTTCTTTAGGAAAATTGGTGTTTTGTAAAATCGTCCCATACTTAAAATCATTCAAGAAATAGTATCAACACTATTGGTTAACAAAACCCGATACTAGTCATAAAGAGCCAATTCATTTACAAACTAAAATCTATCATGGCAATTGCCAATGATCAAGAAGATCCAATTCATAGCGTGAATAAACATAGCTCAGGACTTTAATTTCCCAATTGATTCTTGAATTAGTTACACAATGATAGATTAGTATATCAAAACATGACCTGATACATTGCACTATTAAGCAACCAAACAATAATCAACTGAATTAACAATGAATACTCAAAACATGAAAATGAGAGAGATGCAAAGATTTACAAACACCAATTTCATGAAAACCGAAATACACTATATTGCAAATTGCAAACTGCATACATATTATGCTTGGCTCTCTGGCTAAAGGCCAGAGAGCTAACTCTTCTCTCTCTTCTTTTGGGCTCTCTCTATTAGCTATATCTTGTAAACTCTCTACTCTCCTCCTATGTCTTGATTCGGTTACATTGCCTCCCTATTTCAAGAGATTCTAAGGTAGTTAAAAAAAACTAACCTATTTGCCCACAAACTTAATGCTCTTTGAAACATTCTCATGATATTTTTAACAAAATACAATAAAATTTTAGGGATTTTAACCCTTTCTTTCCATAGTCCCATGAATTTCAAAAGGACTCAAACATTACAAAATTTTGAACCTCATAATATTAATGGGTCACGATGCTCCCACATCATTGGATCTAGTCTTTCTCTTAAGGAGGTACATGCTTTAGTGCCTAAAGCAACCTTGAAAGGGGATGTTTTCCCATCTTATGTAGATAAAAATTATGTGAAGGGGTATCTGGTTACCAGGTGTGAGGATCCTACTATATTAGCATTGATATACCCACGATTTCTAGCTACCCATTGTTGTTTTCTAAATAATGACCAAATTCCATTATACTTTACACAATAGATTTTTGTTGAAGTTCATTTAGGGAGGGCTATTAATTACATTTATTTTCTAGAACATCTAGGATAGGGGCATGGTAGGCTTGCTAATAGAGATGCTTTTCATTGAGCTGATCAGCAAAGACTAGTACACAGGGCCATTGTTGGTCAGAGGGTGCCTGCTATAGCTCCTTCATTGGGTCCCATTGTAGATGATGTTATTCATAGCACCTAGCTTTGAGTTGCAATTGATAGTGTGGGGGACATTGTAGTAGCTGCCACATCCATATATAGTGATCAAGTTGGTCAGTACCTGATGTCTCAATGACACTCTAGATCATTAGGTGGAGCATCGTCTAGTAGGAATGCATATGACATGTACACTGCAACAAACATCCCTTCACTTTCTATCCTAGAGGGACTTACAAGAGAGATGAAATGTGTCACATTGCCTTGCTTGGCTAAGGATCTATTGGATGCATATGCATTTATAGTAGCAGAGAATGATATCCCCATATCAGAGGTTAGGTCTCATGTGGGTACTGTTAGATATGCTCAGCCACATCCTTCTCACCTAGACCATGGCCATAGTGGTAGTGATCATGGGGATCCACCTACTAACCACTCTATTGTTGCACAGGGAGAGGCATAATGTACAAACCCTTCAGTCAGTGTAGGGTACAATTCTTTGATGTTGGCCTTGATGATGTTGATTTTAGCATGACCACTACAAGCTATCTAGATTTGTTGACACATGATATGACTTCCATGCCATCTCATTTGGTTAGTCCATTGCATTCATCATTAGAGAGGCATGTGCGGTCTACTCATGTTGTAGATGCAAATTTGAGCTTGGACCAGACACAACAAAATCTTGATACCTTGGTTGATAGGATTGAGGCTAGGGAATCCGAGTACTATCAGTTTCCACCACCTACACAAGTGTGTGTGTGTATATATATATATATATACACATGCACATATATATGATATATTTTTTTTTTCTACCATGATATGCCTCTTGTTACTCCTTCTTTGGGTATTAATCATGTACATTGTTGGGACTCACTCGATGATGGCATCGATAGTGGATAGGTGATTTTTTAATTTATTATCTATGTGTACCCACTTTATAACATGTTTTCTTGTATAATATTTTAAATCAAGCTTAAGATATTTGTACAATTTGTTTATATATTAATTTATATATCTCTTTCTTTGTTGGGATATACACATCCTTCACATCATGATAGTCACTCTGGGTGTGACCGCTTAGTGAGGAGTTGTCATGATGAGTCCTAGGCACTTTCATATTTTATCTAGACATATTTCATATTATGTATATATAAATTCACATGTGTTTGATGAACTATATTTCATTTCTAGACTCTACAGGACCGATTGATGTGTTTGATGTTACATTTCATTTCTAGACCCTTTTGATAGAATGTTTGACACATGATTGATTATATATACATACTTTCAGTCTAGATACATGTATATGTGTGATGAACTTGTAAATTTTAAATACTTTCAATATATTACATACATACATGTTTAATTTAAATTTTATGTTTGATTTCAATAGATTACATACATGAATGATGTTTGATTATACATCTTTATAATGAAAGTTATGAATTCTGTAAATTTGACACATGTATGAGCTATATAATTGAAGTCACTAGATGTTTGATTGAATCTTACTTATATTTAAATGTACATTCGATAATAGTTGTGCACACACTTTTAATTTAATGTTGTTGTACTTCAAGTAGAGTTTATATTTAAACATGCACATCTTAATGTAACACATGCAAATTCAATACATACACACATTCAATTCAAGCTCCATTCACAATGGGCACTAGTAGGAAATAATGGAGCTAAGAAAACCTCTAGTCTTGCTCATGAAAAATTTAGTTCAAATCATATTTCATGCATGATTTAGTCCACATCAAGTGGTTCATCTCTCTCTCAAATAACATTTAATATTCTCTCATGGTCATCAGTATCAAGTCTCCACTTATGAATGCCATGTCCCATCATAGGAACAAGAGATAGGATGGTAGCAATTGCAAGATGACTATACTAATAAACCTTATTGTTAGGTTGATAATCAATAAAATGAATCCCATGTTTAAGAATTTTTGTTTGCTTCAAATATGTTCCTTGCATGACAACTAAACTTGCACAAACAAGTTCAACAATGTTAAATATATATATCTAGATGTGATAAATACTAACCATATAAAAAAACTTAAATAGAGTACTAGAACCTATGGGAAACATAATTCCATCACTTTTTTTATTCTATGTTAGCTTCATCCTCTCCTTGCAGCAATGTAATAAATAGTAACTAACACCTTCCACATTTCCAAGATCTGCTACTACTACAAAAATATGTCATGCATTTAAAGTAAACTTTTAATTTTATGAAATTGTAAATATAAATTAAAAAAACTTTATTTAAATGAATTGAGTTTATGAATTCTTTTTAACAAGTACATAAACACACATGTACCAATTTTGATCAAACCTAAAATATGGTCATAATCTGTAGAAATCAATGGAATGTCATCAAAGCTTTCATCTTGAACATCATTTGTGTTTGTAACATCTAGTGGAACCAAATTCCATTCACTAACATATCCACATTTTTGGTTGATACATTCGTCATAGTTTGCAAAAATGCAGTCATAACAAAAGCATAAATAATCTCTAATGTACAATGACCACACATTACTATCCGTACTCATAACTGAATGTAGGGATCTTGTTTTGTCTACTCTCTTGCATCCATGGATTGATCTTTTATCAACACTTGAACAATAGAGAGGTCACATGTAAAAATTAAATACATATATAAGTTAACTCAAACAATGATCAATAAATTTAAAATTAGTACCTATTATCTCCTAGAATACTCAGAAGGGTATGACTTGATCTAATCATGATGATGTGTTATCATGATTTGGCACCATAAAATGCATCTTGCACCACTCAAATACATCATGAGCATTAAATTTATATGATATCCCTCATAGTCCAGTTGATACTTTCTTAAAAGCACATTTGATACAAGCTCATGTACCATCATGCTCTCCCTTTCCATGTCCACTCTCAAAGAAACTCCAAATATGTGGTATCTTTTGGTATCGATGATATCTACATAGTGCATAAAATGGCCTTACTAGTTTAAATTGTACTACACATCCATCTGACCAAACAAAATGCTTTTCAATTTTGATGCCTTTGTTTTCCAAATATCCAATAAATGTCTTAAAGCAATGCTTGACAAAATGTATGTCATGCTCTTTATCATCACTAATGTAAAAGTGTTATTCTTTCTTTATGACTTGTGCCTCATATGTACTTTCAACACCATCCAAATCTAATTGTGCATGTCAATAGGACACATGTACCATGATAATCACATGCTTTGTAACACCACCCAATAACTAGGTGATGAAACCAAAATAAAACCAATCAAAATACATACATCCACATAGAGAATTATTTATTTATTTATTTAACTTCCACACAAACTGAATATAAAAGTTAACAAGCTATTTTACATAGTTGTCCATACAAAATTCTAATTACAAAAGAGTTACATCAGTACTCTTAATTGAAATGCTTCATATACAAATGTAGGAGATCTACCTAAGTTTTCCTATATGATCTATACACTGCCCTAATGATCAACAGTATTGCCAAAATCTATTTTCCATAAATTTTAACAGCTGCCAACCATTGACCCAGATTCATAGTTTTATCCATCTAGGTTCCTGAAATAACAAACAAGAACACAACACCACAAAACAAATAGGGCTCAACATATTTACATAAATCATAGAACCTCCAGAAAACACCTGCAATTCATTAGTATCATCATGATCTTATATCATAAACCATAGAATACATTTGTGCCAAAAACTTCTCTATCACATTACAACAGTCACATGATAAAGCAGACAAGATGGCATGATAAAGAGAAATAACTCATAGTCAGAATTCCAGAAAGATGATGCGCATATATACTGAGATGTTTAAACACTGAAGAGTCATGATTTTGCACCCATGGTTGTGCCCATGAAAAATCTTACAGTGCAAGGTAGTCTGTACTCCCGTTAATAAACATAACAGTGCACACAGCTATCTGTTAATCCGTCTAATAACGTAACAGTACCTTATGCCCCATACTCCATTCTAGATCATGCAAATCATAGACATAGGGGAGGTCAAATTATCTTTTTAAATGTAAACCCATCCCAATTAATTTTCAAGGTTATCACTTGTTCACTGAATTGGTTCTCCCAATTCAGCCATCTCCATATGTGTTCATCTTCTGAAATTCTTCACAAACACAGGCTAACTGAAATATCCAGACACACTTATGTAAAAATAACCAATTTATTATTCCACATAAACAAACAGTTCTGGTATTGGAATAAACTGGAAATATACAACATAATCCATAGAATGCCATCACATAATTCTCAACTACACTACTATTTCAATAGTAGAGTTTAAGAAAGATTTCAGTTCCGACATCTTTAGTGCATTTTAAGTTTAGGTCACACAAGATACATCCAATTGTCACCCATGTGACTAATTTCCCAAATTTAATGTTACTATATTGTAAACTAATGTTCTGTGCACACAGCACCATTAGTCCTATTTATATAAACACTAAATTTGGAACATAATCAAATGCCCAACAGTAATAACTCACATAAGTAATAATGGTACTCAACACATATTACCAAATCAAAACATTTTATAACATATCATACCTATTTGACAATAAAATAAAACTGTTAACCATATTCTGTCCAAGAAGTAACACAAATTAAACACTTATCGAAAATAATGATAAATCAAATTGAAAAATCTATAGATAGAAAATCTCAGATTCATAACTAGTACAGTCACATTTTAATAGACAACTACATTTAAGCTCCTCAATTACTTCTAAGAAACTTTGAACAGAATTACAATAACTTCGAAGAAACAGTACATAGACAAATCAATAAGATTCAGAATTAAAAGACAATAACCCGAATACAAGATCAACTAAATTATGCATCAAAACCACTGAATTAAACTATATATGTTCGAGGTTAAATACCCTTACACCACAATGTTCAATTCTATTTTTGGCTTGAACCTAGAATAAAAGTTTAAACAATTTAACTAATAATGGTTCACACTATAGTTATGGTTTAAGCCTCCACAAAATAAACATTCTGCACACTACTTTGAATCTCTGCTAAATAGAGAAACTATAAACAATTCTACACCTTCAATAGGAAATACATTTCCAAACATTCTTACAAAAAGAGATCACACTGAACGATTTAATTTCATAAACGCATTACATAAAATTAGTGCTGACAGCTACGGTCGTTCTTGTATTACTGACTGTCACGGTATTTTGAATAGGGAACGACAACAATCTAAACCATGATTGGACTTTCAAACAAAGGAGATACAATCATATGCCGATCACAACACTAGTTCAAAAATTAAGGAAATTCTTAAACGAAAACCATACAAAATGAAATGCAATCTCCTTTTACTATTTTCCCACCAAGTATCCTCGCATTCATGCAACCTAATGCTTTCATTGGAACTAAAAACTTAACCTACGATACACATCGACTATATAATAAATCGAAACAACCCTTTTATCTGGTGTTATCGAGTTTTCTTAAATCTCATTTTATTCCAGTATCCCTCAAAATGAATACATTTGAAACTACACAGCAGCACTAACATATAATGTTCCCTAAGTCTCTGTTACAGTTTTAACCTTCTACAAACCTTGGAAACAATCTTATACACATTAAAACTGAGTTTCCCTAAATTCTATCACCACATAATGATACCACAGGATTCCGAAACCAAACTTTTATACACTTCCATCTAAATATTTCATCATTCCACAAGCACGATATACCCACATAGAACAATCTATACATTTAACAATATAAATGAAAAAGCATAGCACAGAGGAGAAAAGGGTTAGATGCTGGCCCTGACCTGCATAACCAACTTTCGAAACAAAATCCAAGCTCCGGCCACCACAGAAGCCTTCAAACTAGTGGAAGATAGCAAACTCAAAAATAGGACACAAAGAAACTACGCTGCCATCGAGATAAACAAATGGCACCCACAAATCACAAGAGACAATAGCCCACCATTTCCTCATACTGGCCGCACTAACAGCCATGAAAATAGCCAACATAACCACTACAATAAATAGAGAGAGAAACCCCCACAACATGCAATCTATCCTCCGAAAACCATAACCACAATGGCAGACAAAAAACTCAAGAACAGGGATAAGATCACATTAATTGCTCCTTACTAGCCGTGACCAGCCTCCCACACTTGGCAAGCTGCGAGCCAAGTAAGGTACCAGCTCAAAGTCCAAACTCACCAATGCACTGAACTTGCGCGTGCAAGAAATAACTCCCCCAACAAATGTCGAATGCCAATGCCACCTTAGACTTTACCAATCCCAAAGCTCGGCAACCTTACCAACACATCTGACGATACTACGACACAACTCACAAAACCGCCACCACACTCATGCATCTTCTTCTATGAATATGGGGAGATCATAATATATTTATCTTTATATGTACCTAAGTGCGAATTATCATTCACACTTAGGTGCATATATATTTATATATGTATAAAAAATTTATATATATATAAAATATGATCGCCTCTTATTCATATAAGAAGATGTCCCAATCATAGATATATTGTCCATTCTAACACGGTAAATATATATATATATATATATATATATATATATATATATATATATATATATATATATATAATATATATATATATATATATATATATATATATATATATATATATATATATATATATATATATATATATATATAAATATAAAATGAGAATCAATTACTAACTGAAACACTAACATAATACCAACTGATACATTAACATAATACCAACTGATACATTACAATTTATAAGAAGAACAAGTTCTGAATTCAGAGTCACAAATAATACCAATATACACGAAACAAAATGAACGTTCCTTTCATAACATCACTAAGCAATAACAGAATTTCTACCAATGATAATTATAACAGAATTACATAATAAGCACAATGGTTCAACAGAAAACCATTATGATCTGAGAAACCAAACACTCAAAATGAGTCCACAAAGTAAACAGATTATAACATTAAGTCCTTATGACAGACAACTGACACACACACACATACAGTGCTTAAAATAGTAAGAATAGAATCTAACAAAACATACTAACTAACAAAGTTTAATCAACTATCACAGAGTTTAAGTTTTCCAGTCTTAACTAAAACAGATATAACATCAAAAATACTACTACTAAAAGCAGAATGAAATAGGGTCAGGCATGACACCCTCCCGCACTAGTCCTTGACTTCCTCCTGGAAGTCAGCAAAGAGGAACGGATGTGCTGCTCTCATCAGATCAGAATCTTCCCATGTAGCTGAAGACTCATCATTTGGATCCCATTGGATCCTTACCTGCCTTATTTTTTTGCCCCTTAAATCCAGAGTTCTGTCTTGAATAACCTGAACTGGTTCCATCATAATCTGGCCATCTATTACCTGTAGATCATTCCAATTAAGAACATGTGCAATATCAGGAATATATTTACGTAGAATAGAAACATGAAAAACATTGTGAATACGAGATAGTCCCGGTGGTAGAGCTAATTTATAGGCAACTGGTCCAATTTGCTCCAAGATTTCAAAAGGGCCCACAAACCGTGGTGCAAGTTTAGATCCTTTCCCATAACGAATAGGACTCTTCCTAGGTCTCACCCTAAGAAACACTTTGTCACCCACCATGAAATGATGATCAATTCTATGCTGATCAGCGTACTTTTTCTGTCTGTCCTGAGTAGTAAAAAGGTGTTCTTTGATTCTCTTCACCTGCTGTTCCATTTCCAGCAATAGCTCAGGTCCTAAAAGTACTCTGTCATCCAAGTTATCCCAACTCAAGGGTGTTCTGCAAGGCCTTCCATATAGAGCCTGAAATGGAGCCATCCCTATAGAACTGTGGTAACCATTATTGTAAGCAAATTCCACAAGATGCAGATACTCCTCCCACTTATTCTGCCTGTCCATGACGTACATTCTGAGCATGTCTTCCAAAATTTGGTTGACACGTTCAGTTTGTCCATCCATTTCAGGATGATAGGCGGAACTAAAATTCAGTTGAGTACCTAAATCCCGTTGCAAAGACCTCCAAAATGCAGAAGTAAATACTGGATCCCTGTTAGAAATTATCTTTTTGGGAATCCCGTGCAATCTGACCACTTGCTCCATATAAATCCTAGCCACCGAAGAGGCATTGTAGGTAGACCTAATCGGAATGAAGTGAGCTACCTTAGTCAAGCGGTCCACTATAACCATGATTGCATCATGCCGTCTAGCAGTGAGTGGTAACCCAACAATAAAATCAATAGAAATGGTATCCCACTTCCATTCTGGAACACTATGAGACTGTAGTAACCCCGCTGGATGTTGATGTTCAGCCTTAACCCTCTGGCATTCCAAACATCTTGCCACAAATTTGGCTACATCCCTTTTCATTCCGGGCCAATAATAATGCCGCTTGAGGTCAGCATGCATTTTCTTGACACCTGGATGAGCTGAATAAGGTGCTTTATGGGCTTCAACCATGACCAAAACACGCAGGTCTCCCATATCTGGAACATAAACACTACCCCGATAGATTAATAGCCCCTCAGAATTGATGGAATATCCCTCAAACTGACCTTCCATCATGCTTCCACTATCAATCACGGCCTTAACTTCAGAATACCACTGATCTGCTGATAAATTCTGCAGAATTCTCTCCTTCAAATCCACAGTTAAGATCAAGGAAAAAATCTCGTGACGCCTCCTACTAAGAGCATCAACTACTACATTTTCTTTTCCCTGAACATATTTTACCTCAAAATCATCCTCACACATAAACTCCATCCATCTTCGCTACCTAGCATTGAGATTGGGCTGTGTGAACAGATACTGAAGACTTCTATGATCAGTATGCAACTCAAAACGTTGACCAAGAAGAAAATGTCACCACTTAGTCAAGGCGTGCATAACTGCTCCCAATTCCAAGTCATGAGTGGGATAGTTAACTTCATGATTCTTGAGTTTCCTAGATTCATAGGCTATCACCCGACCATCCTGCATCAAAACTACTCCAATGCCATCTAATGAAGCATCCGTACATACTACAAATTCCTTCGAAGGATCAGGTACTGCCAAGACAGGAGCACTAGTCAAGCATTCCTTAAGCTTACAAAATGCTACCTCACACTCTTCCGTCCAAGCAAACTTTTCCTTTTTCCTTTGCAAAGAAGTAATAGGATGAGCAATTTTAGAGAAATTGGACACAAATCTTTGATAGTAACTTGCCAATCCCATGAAACTACGGACTTCTGACACATTGGTTGGAGCTGGCCAATTTATAATAGCCTGGATCTTGGAAGGATCAACAGCTATCCCATCCCCTGAAATGATATGACCTAAATAGCAAATCTCCCTCTTGAAAAACTCACATTTCGCTAAATTAGCATAAAGCTTGTTCCTTCGGAGACAATCAAGAATTTGCTCTAGATGTGGCTCATGTTCTTCAACAGAGTTAGAATACACCAAAATATCATCCAAGAAAACTACAACAAATTTGTCCAGGTACTCCCTAAGTACATTATGCATCAAATTCATAAAGACTGAAGGTGCATTAGTCAGCCCGAATGGCACTATGGTAAATTCATAGTGTCCATATCTGGTACGGAAAGCTGTCTTATGAATATCTGACTCCTGGATTCTAAGTTGGTGATATCCTGATTTAAGATCAATCTTTGAAAAGATACGAGCACCCTTGACCTGATCAAACAAGTCATCAATCCTAGGCAAAGGATACCTGTTCCGGATAGTGACCTTGTTCAACTGTCGATAGTCAATACAAAGTCTCAAGGAGCCATCCTTCTTCTTAACAAAGATAACTGGTGCACCCCAAGGTGATACACTAGGACGTATCAGTCCTTTACCCAAAAAGCTCTTCTAACTAAATTTTAAGTTCATTCAATTCTTGCGCTATCATGCGGTATGGAGCTTTGGAAATTGGTTCAGTTCCTGGTACTAGATCAATTCAGAAATTGATTTCCCTTTTAGGGGGTACGCCAGGAATTTCTTCCACAAAAACATCAGAGAACCTCTACAACACTAGATGATCAAGAGAAGTGTCTCCTGCAGCAACATCCTCCAAATCATTCACAGTGATAGCAAATAACTTGTAGCCTTTTCGGACACACCTTACCAATTGTTTGGCAGAAATGGCAGAATTTTGTATGGACAACTATGTAAAACAGCTTGTTAACTTTTATATTCAGTTTGTGTGGAAGTTAAATAAAAAAAAAAAATTCTCTATGTGGATGTATGTATTTTGATTGGTTTTATTTTGGTTTCATCACCTAGTTATTGGGTGGTGTTACATTTGGTATCACCTGCAATTCATTAGTATCATCATGATCTTATATCATAAACCATAGAATACATTTGTGCCAAAAAATCTCTATCACATTACAACAGTCACATGATAAAGCAGACAAGATAGCATGATAAAGAGAAATAACTCACAGTCAGAATTCTAGAAAGATGATGCGCATATATACTAAGATGTTTAAACACTGAAGAGTCATGATTCTGCACCCATGGTTGTGCCTATGACAAATCTTACAGTGCAAGGTAGTCTGTACTCCCATTAATAAACATAATAGTGCACACAGCTATCTGTTAATCCATCTAATAATGTAACAGTACCTTATGCCCCATACTCTGTTCTAGATCACACAAATCATAGACATAGGGGAGGCCAAATTATCTTTTTAAATGTAAACCCATCCCAATTAATTTTAAAGGTTATCACTTGTTCACTGAATTGGTTCTCCCAATTCAGCCATCTCCATATGTGTTCATCTTCTGAAATTCTTCACAAACATAGGCTAATTGAAATATCCAGACACACTTATGTAAAAATAACCAATTTATTATTCCACATTAAACAAACAGTTCTGGTATTGGAATAAACTAGAAATATACAACATAATCCATAGAATGCCATCACATAATTCTCAACTACACTACTATTTCAATAGTAGAGTTTAAGAAAGATTCAGTTCCGACATCTTTAGTGCATTTTAAGTTTAGGTCACACAAGATACAGCCAATTATCGCCCATGTGACTAATTTCCCAAATTTAATGTTACTATATTGTAAACTAATGTTCTGTGCACATAGCACCATTAGTCTATTTATATAAACACTAAATTTGGAACGTAATCAAATGCCCAACAGTAATAACTCACATAAGTAATAATGGTACTCAACACATATTACCAAATCAAAACATTTTATAACATATCATACCTATTTGACAATAAAATAAAACTATTAACCATATTCTGTCCAAGAAGTAACACAAATTAAACACTTATCAGAAATAATGATAAATCAAATTGCCAAATCTATAGACAGCGAATCTCAGATTCATAACTAGTACAGTCACAATTTAATAGACAACTACATTTAAGCTCCTCAATTACTTCTAAGAAACTTTGAACAGAATTACAATAACTTCGAAGAAACAGTACATAGACAAATCAATAAGGTTCAGAATTAAAAGACAATAACCCGAATACAAGATCAACTAAATTATGCATCAAAACCACTGAATTAAACTATATATGTTCGAGGTTAAATACCCTTACACCACAATGTTCAATTCTATTTTTGGCTCGAACCTAGAACAAAAGTTTAAACAATTTAACTAATAATGGTTCACACTACAGTTATGGTTTAAGCCTCCACAAAATAAACATTCTGCACACTACTTTGAATCTCTGCTAAATAGAGAAACTATAAACAATTCTACACCTTCAATAGGAAATACATTTCCAAACATTCTTACAAAAAGAGATCACACTGAATGATTTAATTTCATAAACGCATTACATAAAATTAGTGCTGACAGCTACGGTCGTTCTTGTATTACTGACTGTCACGGTATTTTGAATAGGGAACGACAACAATCTAAACCATGATTGGACTTTCAAACAAAGGAGATACAATCATATGCCGATCACAACACTAGTTCAAAAATTAAGGAAATTCTTAAACGAAAACCATACAGAATGAAATGCAATCTCCTTTTACTGTTTTCCCACCAAGTATCCTCGCATTCATGCGACCTAATGCTTTCATTGGAACTAAAAACTTAACCTACGATACACATCGACTGTATAATAAATCGAAACAACCCTTTTATCTGGTGTTATCGAGTTTTCTTAAATCTCATTTTATTCCAGTATCCCTCAGAATGAATACATTCGAAACTACACAGCAGCACTAACATATAATGTTCCCTAAGTCTCTGTTATAGTTTTAACCTTCTACAAACCTTGGAAACAATCTTATACACATTAAAACTGAGTTTCCCTAAATTCTATCACCACATAATGATACCACAGGATTCTGAAACCAAACTTTTATACACTTCCATCTAAATATTTCATCATTCCACAAGAATGATATACCCACATAGAACAATCTATACATTTAACAATATAAATGAAAAAGCATAGCATAGAGGAGAAAAGGGTTAGATGTTGGCCCTGACCTACACAACCAACTTTTGAAACAAAATCCAAGCTCCGGCCACCACAGAAGCCTTCAAACCAGCGGAAGATAGCAAACTCAAAAATACGACACAAAGAAACTACGCTACCATCGAGATAAAGAAATGGCACCCACAAATCACAAGAGACAACAGCCCACCATTTCCTCATACTGGCCGCACTAACAGCCATGAAAATAGCCAACATAACCACTGCAATAAATAGAGAGAGAAACCCCCACAACATGCAATCTATCCTCCGAAAACCATAACCACAATGGCGGACAAAAAACTCAAGAATAGTGATAAGATCACATTAACTGCTCCTTACTAGCCGTGACCAGCCTCCCACACTTGGCAAGCTGCGAGCCAAGTAAGGTACCAGCTCAAAGTCCAAACTCACCAATGCACTGAACTTGCACGTGCAAGAAATAACTCCCCCCAACAAATGTCGAATGCCAATGCCACCTTAGCCTTTACCAATCCCAAAGCTCGACAACCTTACCAACACATCTGTCGATACTACGACACAACTCACAAAACCGCCACCCCACTCATGCATCTTCTTCTATGAATATGGGGAGATCATAATATATTTATCTTTATATGTACCTAAGTGCGAATTATCATTCACACTTAGGTGCATATATATTTATATATGTATAAAACATTTATATATATATATAAAATATGATCGCCTCTTATTCATATAGGAAGATGTCCCAATCATAGATATATTGTCCATTCTAACATGGTAAATATATATATATATATATATATATATATATATATATATATATATATATATATATATATATATATATATATATATATATATATATATATATATATATATATATATATATATATATATATATATATATATATATATATATATATATATATATATATATATATATATATATATATATATATATATATATATATATATATATATATATATATATATATATATATATATATATAAAACGAGAATCAATTACTAACTGAAACACTAACATAATACCAACTAATACATTAACATAATACCAACTGATACATTACAATTTATAAGAAGAACAAGTTCTGAATTTAGAGTCACAAATAATACCAATATACACGAAACAAAATGAACATTCCTTTCATAACATCATTAAGCAATAACAGAATTTCTACCAATGATACTTATAACAGAATTACATAATAAGCACAATGGTTCAATAGAAAACCATTATGATCTGAGAAACCAAACACTCGAAATGAGTCCACAAAGTAAACAGATTATAACATTAAGTCCTTATGACAGACAACTGACACACACACACGTACAATGCTTAAAATAGTAAGAACAGAATCTAACAAAACATACTAACTAACAGAGTTTAATCAACTATCACAGAGTTTAAGTTTTCCAGTCTTAACTAAAATAGATATAACATCAGAAATACTACTACTAAAAGGAGAATGAAATAAGGTCGGGCATGACATGCTTTGTATTGTAGTATTCTACTTGAAGTTGTTTTTGAGATACAAAGGAGTAGTTCTCTGCAAAATCAACAACTGATAAAATTATTCCAATTGGAAAAGATTCTTTTTGTATTTGGAATTGTTCTGCCTACCATTTAGCAAAAAAAACATGATGTATGTATGGTTGAATCAATTTATGAAAATTCTCCATAAATGTTGCAACAGGTATCTTGTCTTCTACATATTCCAAACTTGTTGATTCTTTCCCAACTTTTGTTTCAAACTTTATGTACTTGTATCTCTTACATTTTATCATCCTCATCATGTCAGTATCTTCAAGTCTCAAAGGAAATTTAGCCAAATCCATGCATGTTTGACAAGTTCCTCTTATGCAATATATTTTAGGTATTTCATGATCAATTGATTTGTTACATAAGATTGATGTTATGAATTGACTTGGATGTTTAGGAAAATCATTTTGAGAACCACAACTTTCTGCTATCATCTTTCTAAACCCTTGGTAGTAGAGATCAAATTCAATATGATATCGACAACAATGAGTTTCAAAAGATTTATTTACCTTTAAAAAAAATGGCTTTAATATTTCAAACATTGTTTGTCTAATCTTAATGTTAGGATTTGAGTTACAAAATGAGAGATACAATTCATGTTGTGTGGTGTCCAACCAATGTTTTGTGTGCTGGAAATATTCCTTAGGCCCAGTCCTCTTCTTGATAATGTCTCTTGTATTTGGTGAAGGATGAGTATGATTAGTCCAAAATGACATAACTAAGTTCCTAACTATTTCATTAATGCTATCAAACTGAGGAGCTCTACACATTAGTGCCCAATTACCTTCCAATGTAGTATCATCCAAATTGATTCTTCTTTTCAAATAGTGTGTCATTTTCTTCCTACTGTACCTAATCTGAGATGAAAGTGAAGAAATTTGTCTTCTTTGGGACATGTTTTTATTTAAAATAGATGTTAGTATCACTCTTCTTTAAATGGACCTATCTATAGATCTAGTTGTTTTTCCAATGGAATGCAAACCTTCCTTAACATTGTCAACAATATTTTTTTGTACATTACTTGATTTTAACTTTTTCAAACTTGCATATACATGCAACAATTTTAATTGCTCTTTTAACTCATCTTTAAGAAGTGTAATTGATAACAATTAATTTTTTTCAAGTGTACCAAGATTCTAAAATTGTTTCATTATTTGCTTAGACTTTTTATTCAATGCCCTCTTGGTAATATTTATTGGTTGTATAGCATAATCTCTCAATTTTTCCACATCCATTTCAATTAAATGATCTATGCTTTTACGATTAATTTTTCTCTTCAACTATTGGAATAGACTATCATTCACATATGTTTTTGCACTACCACTGCAAATAAAATAAAATAAAAATATATTAATATCTCATCTTAAGGGGACCTTCATGAAATAAGTATTTACAAGCTCTTAAACATGTCAAACCTATAATAACTTATACACTAATGAGAGAAATGCATACTTGTTTGACCTTGGGTTAACTCAACTTGGGATGCCCCTTGTCCAACATTTTCATCATCAAAGGCTACATGTACACAACAAAAACAATAACTTCTTAAGGGGAAAGACCCAAAATGTATATTCACCAATAAGAGACTAAATCGACATAGTGAGAGAGAGTCAGTGAGAGAGAGAGTGAGATATGTACTTGTTTGATATTCTAAGATTTGTACTTGTTGAGCTTATGATGATCCTTCTCCAACTTCTGAAGGTTGGGGTTGTTAAGCTTGTGATGACCCTTCTCCAACTTCTGAAGGTTGGGCAACTTGTTGAGCATTTCCTACATGTATGAAGTATAAATTATTAAACAAAAACTTTTGAATCTAATTGGGTCTAATTGACTCTAAATGGGTCTAATTAAGTGCTAATTTATTCTAATTGAATCTAATTGGTCCTAATTGAGTCTAATAGGTCATATTAGGTCCTAATTTCTCCTAATTGAGTCTAATAGGTCATATTAGGTCCTAATTGAGTCTAAAAGGTCATAATTGGTCCTAATTGAGTCTAATTGGTCCTAATTGAGTCTAATTGGTCCTAATTGAGTCTAATAGGTCCTAATTGAGTCTAATTGGTCCTAATTGAGTCTAATAGGTCATATTAGGTCCTAATTTGTCTTAATTGAGTCTAATAGGTCATATTAGATCCTAATTGGGTCTAACTAGGTTCTAATAGGTCATATTAGGTCCTAATTGGTCCATATTAGGTCATAATTTGTCCTAATTAAGTCTAATAGGTCATATTAGGTCGTAATTGGGTCTAACTAGGTTCTAATAGGTCATATTAGGTCCTAATTGGTCCTAATTGACTGTATTTGGTCCTAATTCAGTCTAATAGTTCATATTAGGTCCTAATTGGTACTAATTCAGTCTAATAGGTCATATTAGGTCCTAATAGGTCCATATTAGGTCCTAATTTGTCCTAATTGATTCTAATAGGTCCATATTAGGTCCTAATTTGCCCTAATTATGTATAATAGGTCATATTAGGTCCTAATTAGGTCTAACTAGGTTCTAATAGGTCATATTACGTCCTAATTTGTCCTAATTAAGTCTAATAGGTAATATTAGGTCCTAGTTGGTCCATATTAGGTCCTTATTTGTCCTAATTGAGTCTAATAGGTCATATTAGGTCCTAATTGGATCTAACTAGGTTCTAATAGGTCATATTAGCTCCTAATTGGTCCTAATTGAGTGTAATTGGTCCTAATTGAGTCTAATAGGTCATATTAGGTTCTAATTGGTCCATATTAGGCCTTAAGTTGTCCTAGTTGAGTCTAATAGGTCCATATTGTTGGAAATAGGAGAGATAGATACTAAGAGGGGAGGGGTCAATCAGTATCCTCTAAAACTTTTACTTAGATCCCTTCAATACTGATTATGCATACTATAATTACTGACCAATATAACTTGCATCGAATTGCATAAAATAGTAACATAGATAACTATGAAAGTAAACATTCATGAAACCATCAATGAAAACACATAACACAAGTATTTTGGTAATGCAAAAACCCTTGTGAGAAGGCAAAATTGTGGTGGGGATGACACCCATAAATTCTTCACTAATATGCAGATAGAAAGAGTTTTCTTGTTAAGGCTAAAATTGTGATCACTTTTGGTGATCTTACCCTATTAGGAGTAACAAAGGATCAGCTAGATCTACCTAGTTATAGGATTTAGCAAAATAGCTAAGTGTGCACTCAGCTAGGAGATTTACAATAGGACTATCAAATCCACTCGGTTAGGAGATTTTGATAACTCTATTATAGTTGTTAGAAAGAAATAGAAAAGTATATCTAGTCTAATTGAAAACTAAATTTGTCTTATACTAATCATCTAAATACCATTTAGATATCACCTTACATGTGTATATTTTCTTCTCTGTGATGCTCATTTGCCTTGTTAATTCTGAATACTTTCTCTAAATACAATTCTTTTTAGTTCTGTCTGTTCTTCTCGGTTCTATCTATTCAGTTCTATCTAATAACCTTTAGACTCGAAGTAGAAAATAGCTTCAAGTGCTTACAACAATATTCAACAACCTAAAATGATATGAACACACTAAATTTATAGTGTTCAAGTTTTACCGCATAAGCAAAAATTAGGTTAAGCAAAATTGATAACCCTAACATCTACGGTGTACAAAAATAGTTAAGATCAAATCTTTCCATTGAGATTCTCATCACATTTAATGAGTATCTATACATTATATGCTTCCTTGATCTTTCTTACACATGTGTCAATTTTTTATAACCGTCTGTCTTGAAAATTGGGCCTTTACTGATTCCTGGTCCGTTTCTATTTCCCTCGGTAAATGCTTGTCTAGATTGCTCAGTGTTGTTTGGAAGGCTCGATATATACTGGTCATTGGTGTCGGTGTGTATTATGTTTGGTAGACTATTTGATGCTTCGGTGATTACTATTAACTAACTATTCTATGAAGCATTACCGACTCCCCTATCTCCTTGTATTTATCGACTAGTGCAGTATAGATAACTGACTAATGTATACGGAGGATTTTGATACTAAGTGACAATAAATGCTCAATAGAGATAACAATCTCCCCCTTTGGCATTAGTATCAAAACAAAAATGTATATACAAAAATCCTTATCTCTCCCGACATATACATTACAAAAATTTGCTAAGTATAACAAGTACTCCCCCTTTACAATAATCTCAGTAGTGTGTAAAGTATACAGAGCTATATATCAAAATGAATATCTATTTGCATATACATTTTCTTTCCCCCTTTTTGAGTTTAGTGCCAAGAATATAATGTATACTTACAGCTTATCAAAAATGTTCTGATGGGTTTTCTTTAGTGAATCTAAGAGGTTGTCCCATTCCTCCTTCAAGTTAGTAAGAGCAAGTTGCTCATAACTGACTTGAGCACACATATCCATAACATTATCCAACATTGAGAGTTTTGGTGTGGATACCAATGTTTGTGCCTTGTGGATATGCTCATAAAAAATCTTTAGGTGTAAAATGAGTTCTTTCTACAACTTAGTAACCTAGTCTATTATATGCTCTCCTTTGTGTCTGAGATCTATGATCAACTACCTAATTTCATGTATCCTTAAGATATTCTTTGCTAGATCTTTATGCTCGGTTGATGCAGATTGTGTGCATGAAAGGATTTCCTTCTCTAAAGTTTCTATTTGTTCATCAATCTCAGAAGTGAACGATTCTGCATTGCATAGTTTTAACAAGGTCTTATAAATGTAACTTGTAATTATCTGAGAGTTAGATATTACCTTTGATAACTATACCTTGTTTAATGCCACCTCCTGGCATAACTTCTCAGCAAGTTTATCTTGTACTTTTCTCTCCACTCTTTCTTCCATCCATTTCTTAAAATCAATATCTGGCTTCTAGATTTGTTCGGTAAGTGTAGCCAGTTGGTCCATAATGGGTTTGTTCTCATCAACATCTACATCAGGAATGACCTATTATAGAATGTCTCAAACACCAGTGAGTATGTCATTGTTCCTTTTAGTTTGTTTCAGCTTCTCTTGTGCTTCCTTCCTTTGACATAACTCTCCATATTGCCTCAATTCTTTGGGCTAAGGGTTCTTGGATCACATTGAGGGATTTATATGATCTCATCAATAGTAACTATCCCTTTACCTTTCTTCTTTTTCTTGCCTCCAAGAGGTGAGCTCCTTCATACTATTACAGTATCTCCATCTTTCAGAGTCTCCTTCCCTATAGACACAGTTTCATCCTTCTTTTGCTCTTTGGTGCTCATAGGTGGAGCGTCGGTTGTTGTGTCTGGAGGGTTCACCTCTGTGTTATCATTGGTAGCCTTGTTTTCACCTGTATCCTTGGGTTCTAAGGACTATGCCTCTATAGTAGGCTGATTTGTATCTACAATTTTCTGAGTGGCTTGTGTACCTTGTGTATCTTCAGCAACCTTATTTTCTTCTTGTTTCTTTTCCTTGGATGTAATCTTGGAAATAAGTTCTATAGTCTTAGCTAGCATCGGTAGATTTTCTAGTAATGATGTTGTCTCATCATCTTTCAATGGAACTATTGTTACATTCTTGTCATCTTGATCATCAAGATCACCATTTGTGATGTCCTCAATGAGTACATCATCATCAGTTTTCTTCTTCAAGTGGATCTCTACTAGATCCAGTGCATCCTGTGACACTTTAACTTCTTCCTTCTCATTGGTGATATCAATTACCTTGGCAACTGATATACTAGAGTCTAGTACCTACTTTCCCTTACCAGTATCCATGCAAATGCCTTTATCTTTTGAATTTTGTCTCTTCCTAGACAATTTTAGAAAAGCTTCCTATTCCGCTTTCTCTTCTACTTTCATAATAGATGACTGCAATGAATCACATTCGACATCCATGTCACTTACATTTTCATCCAATATTTGCAATGCTTGATTCTTGACTAAGAATCTTTGTTGGTACTTTGTCAAATATTCATTTGCTTCACCAAAGCTCATAGTTGTAGCAATACAAATTAATGACCTTTCCCATTTCCTTCTCTCTATTTCTAGTGCAGTAGCCCATTCCACATTGATTCTATCATCTAGTTCTTTCGGTAATTGATAGGAAAATTCCATTGGTACCTATTTGAATTTGATCATCATCTGAATGATAGCATGTTCCATCTTCAATTTATCTTCTGTTGACATGTTGTCATATTTACATAAAGCTAGATCATTAAGATTCCCATTCTCTATTATTTCTTCTATTAATTCATCAAGAGTACTAACCTTGTGCTTTACAATCTTGAATTGATTTTAATCATCTTCAGTCTCTTCAGTGCCATTGGTAGCAGGAGCATGTTTTACCTTCTTTTTTGGTGCACCAGCTGCTACCCTTGTCTTTCTTTTCTCATACTTCCTTATTGGTGTAGCTGCCCTTCATTTTTCCTCTATTTTCTCTGGTGGTAATGTAGCAGCTTGCAGAAGATCTTGTCTTCATTCCCTTTCTTATAGATACCTCTCCTATTTGTTTATCATCGATAGGAGGAACCGATGTGTCATCAGATTCAATTTCTTCACTTTCATATGGCTTATTTGCTAACTCTAGCAGACCTTTGGTTACAGTGTTAACCAGTGATACATTAGAATCAGCTACTTTACCAAACTTTGCTTCTAAATCTTTTCTCATTTTCTTCCCTCGCCTTGACATCTTACCAATAACTATGTCGGTATTAATTCTTGATTTGGCCTCTTCGTAGGTGCCGAACCTACTGGCAGTGATGTCAATTGGGAGTGCAAGTAGTGCATTTATAGATTTTACTGTGAAATCATGACTTATTTCATATCCCATTGGTGCTAGCCACTTTTTCCTAGGCTCTATAGCCTTTATCATACAATGGTCTGTGCTCACAACACGACAAATATAATTCTCAAATTTCTTCACCAATTCACTCGATATTCTACTTCATTGATGCATTCACTCCTGAAAACCTTTGAAGTAAGATTCAAACTCTTTATCCATGTTGTCTTCAAGATTCTGTATAAACTCACTTATTTGCTGAGTGATTGATTTGTCTTTCTTCCATACTACTTTATCGATACTAGGGATAAATTTCTATATATAAAAGAATAAGCAAACAAGTACTGACCCAAACTTACAAGTGTTTGATTTCTTGGTCCTTATAACATTCATGTTATCTATAAGTTGATGAAGCAAGATATCAGCTAGATCAACTTGGTGATCTTTCTTCACAATTTTATACGCCATGTCCACAGCATTTGTCAGTACACTATTCAACTGACTAGATTGAAATATTTTGTAACCTATCACATGTGTAGCGAACTTGACCATAGGATCCCTAATCTTTCCAATCTTTAGTGCTCTACCATCCCATTCAGCTCCAGTGTTCTTTTCAACATTCAGTCTCGATGAGCTACAAAATGCTTTTTCCTTGTCAGAAGTAGGATAACCAGTAACCCTACTTATCATTTTCTTCATGACCTCGATCGGTTTGTCTAGCCAAAATTTCCCATCATGGAATCTGCTCAATACTATCCTTATCCATTCAGTTTTAAATGAGTGTAGAAAATGTCGAATGTTTAATAGTCCAATATTTTCAAGTTTCTAAAATTCTAGTTTCACTTTTCCATTAAGATCACAAACATTCTGAAATGCGGCAACTGTCTCAAAGTGCCCAACTTCACTGATTTTGCAATGAATGTAAGCCCTAACATCCTCTATCAACAAAACCCTATCTGGTATGCTTGAAAATGTGCCCATTGAATCTATTTTAGATGCAACCCTAGGATGCGGCTTAAATTTGCCTTCAACACAGTGTGTCCTAATGATCAAATCTACTTCCTCTTCAACTTGTTGAGATTTATTTATAGCAGATGTAGATGCCATCAAAATAAACTAGGGTTTTGGTAATCAATAAGTACATAGGTGTTTAGATATCAAAAAACCTACTTGAGTCATCGAAGAAATGTCATCAGTTTGATGCGAAAGTGCTTTGAATCTCTCTGAAAAGCTTTAGCTCAAACTCTGCTTTCTCTAGAAATCTGTTCTCCGATGCTCGCAATGTGAAAATGAACTTGATTTCTTGAGTATTTATAGACTTCTACAAATTCTTGCTCAAACATTCATAATAAATGTGTGACCTAACTTTAAAGTGCAAAATAGCTATCGACTCAGTTAACACCTGATATCATTGGTTTGCATTATTTCCTTGGTTAACCTTGCATTGCAATTACCGACAAGTAATCCATTCTCGGTCTTTCTTTTACCGACTATACAACATTGTTAGCTCATGGAATATAAACCATAATGCATCTTCATTCATGCTGATTTGGTATTAATACATCATATATGAGGAACTATATGAAAAATATGATCTTTTAAAATATCAGTTCCCTACATACATTTTTCATCTTAAGTGGAGTTACCGATGTCACCCAATCCAGTGGATGAGGTTTCACCAACAATGTTACTTGATTCAGTAGCCTCCTTTGTTGACTTCTTCCACATAGTATTTCTCATCTTCATGATATTTGCAATGGTGTATCCACTCTCAAATACATAATCTTCATCTGGTACTCAGTCTCTACAGTCTTTGCTTACATGTCCAACTTTTTGACAGTGCATACATGCCATTGGGGTACTCGCCCAATATCTAGAATTTCTTATCCGATGTGCCCTGTAACAATTAGCAACTATATGTCCATACTGACCACATGCAGTACAAATGGTCCATGTATTATAATTCCATACATAAGAGTTACCTTGTATTTTCAGTTGATATGGCTTCTTTTGAGTTTGCTGCTTAGGTCCAATCTTGTTTCATCTTTGCTTTGCATTCACTTGTAGTGTGTCCAAGTTTGTTACAAGTGTAACATATATTACCAGCAGTAGTCTTTTTAGTGTAGTCCTTTTGTCTAGATCTGCATTCATGTGCCTAATGTCCATACTTTCCATAGCCATAACAATAAACATCAAATCTTGTAGCAACAGTAGGAGGATTACCTTTAGCTTTGCTTCTACATACATTTGAAGTGTGTCTAGGTTTTCCATAGTGGTAGCATGTCAGCATTTTGGATTTTTGACCTTGATTAGTGTTGGCCTTCTCAGCTTGTTTTGATGATTCACCTTCACCAGTATAACCTATATCGGCTCTGCTTCCAAATATTCTCTATTTATCCAGGAAATCATCAATCTTCTTGGAACTTTCTTCAGCCAATATTTTCATCTCATTGTGTTGTTGTTGATTTTTTAGGTCATTTCTCAATTTTTCATTTTCTTCTCTCAATCTTGCAACATCTTCTAGATTCCTTAATAATTCACTATTGATTCGGTTTACTTCTTGATTTGCAATCAGTACCTGATTTGACACTTGAAAGTGATGATCAATAAGCCTTTGGATTTCACTTTCTTTATCTTGTAGTTGTTTAGTCATCAGTCTTCTATCTTCAATGGCTAGGTTTCGGTCTTGTTCAACTTGTCTTGAATTGTTCATTATCTCCACCATTCTTATCATTTGAGATTCTTGTCAAATCTGAAGAGCTTTCACCTGATTAGATAAATGTTGGTTCCTTTCAGATAAATCATTGATTTTACTTTCAGATCCATCAGAGATGCTTCCTGAGCTAGATCCAATATGATCAAATTCATCTTCAAAAGGTTCTTCATGATAACCGATTTCATTTTGAGAAATTGCAATATTCTTTCTTTGTACCAGTAATTTCTTCAATTCAGCCTTGGCTTGCTTGTACTGTTCAACAAACATCTACAGTTCTAGTTTCTAATTCTCAATAGACTTGTCAAGTTTGTATCTCTCCATGACTTAGATCTTTCCCTTTCAGTGGTTAAACTATTTCAACAAGATAACTATGCTCTGATACCAATTTTTGGAAATATGAGAGATAGATACTAAGAGGGGAGGGGTGAATCAGTATCCTCTAAAACTTTTACTTAGATCCCTTCAATACTAATTATGCATACTATAATTACCGACCAATATAACTTGCATCTAATTGCATAAAATAGTAACATAGATAACTATGAAAGTAAACATTCATGAAACCATCAATGCAATCACATAACATAAGTATTTTAGTAATGCAGAAACCCTTGTAAGAAGGTAAAACTATGGTGGGGATGACACCCACAAATTCTTCACTAATCTATAAATAGAAAGAGTTTTCCTATTAAGGCTACAATTGTGATCACTTCTGGTGATCTTACCCTATTAGAAGTAACAAAAGATCAGCTAGATCTACCTAGTTATAGGATTTAGCAACATAGTTAAGTGTGCACTTGGTTAAGAGATTTACAATAGGACTATCAAATCCACTCGGTTAGGAGATTTTGATAACTCTATTACAGTTGTTAGAAAGAAATAGAAAAGTATATCTACTCTGATTGACAACTAAATTTGTCTGATACTAATCATCTAAATACCATTTAGATATCACCTTGCATGTGTAGATTTTCTACTCTGTGATGCTCAGTTTCCTTGTCAATTCTAAATACTTTCTCTGAATACAACTCTGCTCGGTTCTGTCTGTTCTTCTTGGGTCTATCTATTCGGTTCTATCTAATAACCTTTAGACTTGAAGTAGGCACTAGCTTCAAGTGCTTATAGAAATATTCAACAACCTAAAATGATACAAACACACTAAATTTATAGTGTTCAAGTTTTGCCACATAAGCAAAAATTAGGTTAAGCAAAATTGATAACCCTAACATCTATGGTGTAAAAAAATAGTTAAGATCAAAACTTTACATTGAGATTCTCATCACATTTAATGAGTATCTATACATTATATGCTTCCTTGATCTTGCTTACATGTGTGTCAATCTATTGTAATTGTGTGTTTTGAAAATTGTGCCTTTACTAATTCCTAGACCATTTCTATTTCCATCGGTAAATGCTTGTCTAGATTTCTCGGTGTTGTCTGGAAGGCTTGGTATATACTAGCCATTGGTGTTAGTGTGTATTATGTTTAGTAGACTATTTGATTCTTCAGTGATTACTGTTAACCAACTGTTCTGTGAAGCATTACCGATTCCCCTGTCTCCTTGTATTTACCGACTAGTGCAGTATAGATAATCGACTAATGTATATGGATGATTTTGATACTAAGTGACAATAAACACTCAATAGAGATAACCCATATTAGGTCTTAATTTGTCCTAATTGAGTCTAATATGTCATATTAGGTCCTAATTGGGTCTAACTAGGTTCTAATAGGTCATATTTGGTCCTAATTGGTCCTAATTGAGTCTAATTGGTCCTAATTGAGTCTAATAGATCATATTAGGTCCTAATTGGTTCTAATTGAGTCTAATAGGTCATATTAGGTTCGAATTGGTCCATATTAGGTCCTAATTTGTCCTAATTGAGTCTAAAAGGTCATATTTGGTCCTAATTTGGTTTGACTAGGTTCTAATAGGTCATATTAGGTCCTAATTAGTCCATATTAGGTCCTAATTTGTCCTAATTGTGTCTAATAGGTCATATTAGGTCCTGATTGGGTCAAACTAGGTTCTAATAGGTCATATTAGGTCCTAATTTGTCCTAATTGAGTCTAATTGGTCCATATTAGGTCCTAATTGGCCTGAATTGAGTCTAATTGGTCCATATTAGGTCCTAATTGGCCTGAATTGAGTCTAATTGGTCCATATTGAATTTAATAGGTCATATTAGGCCATAATTTGTCCATATTAGGTCCCAATTGGTCCTAATTGGTCATATTAGGTCCTAATTGGTCCATATTAGGTCCTAATTGGTCCTATTATGTCCTAATTGGTCCTAATTGAGTCTAATTGGTCATAATTGAGTCTAATAGGTCATATTAGGTCCTAATTGGATCTAATAGGCTGTATTAGGTACTAATGGGATCTATTTCATTTTGATTGCATCTAATTAGGTCCTAATTGGTTCTAATAGGTCATATTAGGTCCTAATTGGTTCTAATTAAGTCTAATTAGGTGCTATTTGGTTCTAATTGATTCTAATTGGGTGGACTAATATGTCATATTAGTGAGGTAATTAGTCCTAGTAGGTCCTAATTAGTCCTAATAGGTCCTATTAGGTCCTAATAGGTCCTATTAGGTCCTAATAGGTTCTATTAGGTCCTAATTGGTTGCAATTGAGTTTAACTGAGTCTAATTAGTTCTAATTAGTGCTAATTAGGTCCTAATATGTCCTAATTGGCCCTAATAGGTCTTAATTAGTCCAAATAGGTCCTATTAGGTTCTAATTGGTTCTAATTAGTTTTAATTGGTCTTAATTGGTCCTAATTGGGTATAATTGGTCCTAATTGACTCTAATTAGGTGCTAATTTATTATAATTGAGTCTAATTGGATTTTAATAGGTCATAATTGGTTCTAGTTGAGTCTAATTAGGTGCTAATTGGTTCTAATTGATTCTAATTGGGTCCTAATAGGTCCTATTAGTCCTAGAATAGATCCTAATTAGTTGTAATAGGTCCTATTAGTCCAAATAGGTCTACAATTAGGTCTAGTTATGTCTAATAGGTACAATATCACATTTACATTAACATTAAGACAAGTCTTGACGATCAACTTAAAATATCTAGAGAGAAATATCTTAGACATACCTTGTTTCTGATGATCATATCTTTTTCGTGATTCTTCACATAGTCTTTGTTGAGTCTCTTCTAAATAATGTCGTGTACTTTTGTTTAGCCTTCTCTTTTTATTTCCCATCACAACTTAGAAAATTATTCTGTGCTAAAATGTCTTCCTTCTCCTAAATGCGAATTATTTTACAACTTTTGGATTTATGAAATGAAAAAAATATACATTTCTTTATACCTATTCCTTATTAAATGAAAATGCCACCAAAAAGGCCAACATAGGTTTGTATTGAAAGTCAAAGTTAACTTTCGATTGAAACTAATTGACGTTCTATCAAAAGTAGTTTACTAATGGTGAGAAATTTCATTTTTTTGAAAAGTACTTTTGATAGAAAGTAATTTCGATTGAAAGTCAAAAGTTTTGATTGAAAGTACTTTCTATTGAAAGTGTCTGGTTTAGGCCATGGTTGCAAGTTTTGAAGAAATTTTGAGAATTTCATGGCTTCGGGCCTCAAGCACATTGATCAAATGGAAGAATAAGAAGACATACATTTTCATATAGCAAGTACTTAGAACTAGCTTTCTAATGATTATATACTTGACTATTTTTAAATTTATTATGTGTATGGTTTTTGACGTTAAATGAATGTAGGTTTTTTATCAATTATAAACCTCTGAGTTTGACGTTCAATGAAAAATAGTAAAAAAATGAATTTTTTTTGGAAAAATAATAGTGCCCTCTGTATTTGAGTCTACTTTCTATTAAATTTTTTTTTGAAATTTGATAAATACACAATAAGTTATAAGCTATGTAGTCAAGGTACGTCAAAATTATGGTTTAGTCAACTTCAAACATTAGTAAAATATGCAATAATAGTGATAATTTCATGAAACCAATTGCATGCCCTTTGTATGGATGTTAACAAACTAAATTCGAAAGAATCACATTTATATCTATTTTACAAAAAAAGTTATGTGCTATGAAAACAATGTGACTATTTGAAAATGACGTTTTCAACACCATATGAGTTTTCATGGGAGAAAGAAAAAAGTATTCAAATAAATTAAAATATATATATATATATATATATATATATATATATATATATATATATATATATATATGTATATGTATATGTATATGTATATGTATATGTATATGTGTATATATATATATATATATATATATATATATATATATATATATATATATATATATATATATATATATATATATATATATATATATATATATATATATATATATATATATATATATATATATATATATATATATATATATATATATATATATATATATATATATATATATATATAATATATTTAGAATCTAGAAAAAAAATCCTAAAAGACTCTAATTTACTTCATCCTCTGATTTTGAACAGTTCAATGACAATATGCATCTGAATCTGAAAGTTTTTTCTCAAAATGTAGAGTTTAGTGTCCATTCAGGAAAAAAAGTGTAACCCATTATTGTGGGTTCACCCCTTAAAGCCCATGAGGAGTGGATTGAGGAGTTGGATGCAACCCTTACGTCAAGAATCAACACTGTTGTAATAAATGATGACAATTATTTGTTTGGAAGGGCTGTTGAAGAAATTATAACTACAAGATTTGATTTTGATTCTTTTGGAAAAGGATAAAAAAGTTGAAGGCGAAGTGGAAACAATTGATTGAGAAAGAACAAAAAAAATTTCGGCTCGAGTGGCCTAATGATTTTGTGTTCAATGATTGGGCATAAAAATTCATCTAGGAGTGACAAGTGGCTAAATGGCACTAAAACAAAGACAAAAATGATGCTCCTTTTTCATCAGCCTCCTTGCTTTCTATTGGAGTTAAAGTTTTGATGGTGACAATTTTGTCATATTGTAATATACATTGTTGTATCCTATTACAATGTGACATGTGTTATCTTCCTAGTTCTACAGCTTGTTTCAACCCTATGTCTATAAAGGGTTTCCAAGACTCAGAAGAATGGTCCAAGTTTCTTTTTGTGATAGAATTTTTGTGTCATAGATGGTCGGCCTAAACAATGAACAATGTAGAATATTTTCATGTTTGTATTTGAATGCATGATTTAATAAAGAAAGTTGATAGTTCTTTTCTTCTAAGTTATTTTGTCAAAGTTATTACAAAAAAATAGTGAATGTAGCTGTCTCAAGAAGATTAATACAAAAGCGTTGTAGGGATATTTGTGTCTAAATCTTGTCTCATCTTATTATGTTTTTGTTGATTTTATGAATATTTGAGCATGTCCTAAATTTTATTTGCAACTATTTTTAAGTTGTATATCTTCCCATTGTTTCTATTAGTTCAAAAAACTGAGTAAATGCTTCTATGATTTGATAAGGTCACTAAAATATAATAAAGGATATTGTAAGCATGAGGTTTTTTGATAACAATTTATACATTTATTTAAAAAATGAATAAATAGATCATAATTTTCATTTTGGTTCTATGACTCTATGATAATAACAATGGGTAATGCACTGGTCAATGTTTAAGTAGTCAAGAAAATGTTCTTATGTTCATTCTTGAAAATAAACATCAAAATTCAATTCAATCATTTTTTAAAAGAAGAAAGGTTTTAAGTATGGTCTTCTCTTAATACTGTGATCTGATAGATGAAATGTTTGTTGGTTTTAGATCTATTTAGTAACATCTAGTAAAATAATTTTTAGTGATTATATCTACTTTAAGGGGATTATAAATAAGGAGTTCTGAAGACAGTTGTCAAATCCAAGGTGTACCCACCTTGGTTCTATAGGGCCAAAAGTGTAGAAGGAATTGTTACCTTTTTAGTTGGTCCAAGGTCAAATAAAGTATGCTAACTATGGAAAATAGCTAACACCTAGGTGTACTTTTTTTGTTGTCTCTTGGTTATTTAAAACTAACTAAATCAAAAGAAAAAAAGATCTTTGTTTCTTATGACTTAAAATGAAATTAAAAACTCAAATATGACTCAAATGGATCATGTCATGATCCTTGACCTCCTGTAAAGTTCTTGTGCTTGGTTCTCCTACACCAAAAAACCCTCTTTATGTTTGGTTTTGTCCAAGCTAATGAATGTGTGCTCATAAACCTTTCTCAAGCTTCAAAGGATGTGGGAGGATTTTTGCACTAAGACGATATGGTTTTATGTTTTGGCTCTTGAAATGGTATTATAACTTCTCTTATGATGGTGGATGGATTTGTGAATGGAGAAGGGCAAAATTTACTGGTGACAATAAAAATGGATGGTCAAGATGAATACTTGGGGAGTGGCTAAGATATGTTTGAAGGAGCGAACATGGATTATTATTCTTCAAACTCATACTCTTGTGATAAGTTTCATAAGGAGATAGATTTAGAAGGGATTAGGGTTTGCAGAGACATGCCATAAAGGCACATCTTATCTCAAATCCTCAAAGGTCAAGCCTTGACAATTGTGACCACTTTCAGGAGTACAAGAGGGGACAAGGATGTAAGAGAATATGTTGTATCCATATGGTTGGGGATATAAGAAATATGTTGTAAAAATGGTCAACACTCCCCTCAGGATTCGTGGCATGGATTAACCACATCTTGTGTCCTTTATAAGTCTAGTGGGTGCATTAGGCATTAACAAGTTGATGTTTTGGTGCAATGACAACCACTACTTATATAAAGTGGTATCAGATCTTGGTCATGGCTTCAAATATACTAAGGTAACATTGAGGAGGAGATTATTGCCAAAATGGTCAGTGCTCCCTTGCATATTTGTGACATGGCTTAACTACCTCATGTGTCTTCTATAAGTCAAGTGGTTGTGTCGGGCATTAACAAGTTGATCTTTTGGTGCAATGACAACTACTACATATAACAAGATATGACATGAGGGTTGACTCAGGTTGGCTTTGGATTTTTTAATCCTCATGATTTAAATTTGCCAAATGTTTAGTGGGTGATTAAGTTTATGTTAAGGGCAATTAGTGAGAAAGTGGGATATTATGGAAGATTTGATGGGAGGAGAGATAATGAGTGGAGGGGATAATTAGTTAATCAAGGTTAATTAACTATTTAAGAGAGGTTAGTATGTGTGAATAGGTTAGGTTAATTTAGGATCAAGGGTCAAGTGGTTGGGATAGGATAGGTTAATGGTTAAAGTTAGGAGCCATGTGCTCAAATTGATTAAAAGGTGTTATTTTAATCAAGAGATGAAAAGTAGTTTATGAATTAATTTAAATAGATAATTGTATATATTTAAATTAATATAGGAAGAGGGTTTTATTTTGTTAAATATTTATGGGTTTCCCTTAGATTAATTGGACAATAATTAATTAATTAGATTAATTAATTAAGGGGATGACATAGATTAATTAAGTAATAAATAATTAGTTAATAATGTCCTGGGAGAGAATTATATGTGATTACAAATTTATGTAATTAGATCTAGGTGTCTGCATTATCATTAGGTTTTCAGTTCAAATTTTGTCTTATTTTATAATACTTATAATAGCGTTCCAAATTTAACTCATGAACCATATAATAGTAGGTTGTACTAAAATGGAATGTCAAGAGTTTATTTCAAGACATGAGTAATTCTTCTCCACTAGTGTCAAATGTGTGTAATCAACCTTCTATTATGTGTGTACCTGAAAGAAATGTCCATAAAGAATGTAAGGTTACTGTCCTTAATAAACTACCATCCAATAGTTTGAATAAGATTGAGTTTCAAATTTTAAGTCAAAAATATGTAGCCCTTATAAAGTCCATGGGCCATGCTCAAGACATGATTGATATACATACAAGGAGGAATATATATTCCAATAAAGATCCATTTGCAGAAACAAAAATGTAGCCTTGTAGTCATAATGATTCAAGTACAAAATGTAGTGATGTTGGTCATATGTGTGCAAAAGTTGATGGCCTTGTTGAATATAACTTCAATACTAATGATTATTCTTATGTGCCATCATCAAAAGATTTGAGTCAATTTTTTTTGTCCTCTTTTTTATGCTGATGTGTATAGATCAGGTTCAGAGACATTTATATTCTATGAACATGTCAGTGAACTGCAATGTGTTAATGATGACTTTGAAAATGTTATAGCTCTTCATGCCATTTATAATAAGGAAGATAATCATTTTGAGTTTTACCTTCAAGATGATAGGAAAAAAACTAAGATAGAATCATTTACTTCACAAGAAGATGATTATGGTATGGAAACATTTCTCAAGTGTGTCGTAACATAGGTTTCTAATGAAGTCTTTTGCAATAGTGTTTTTAATCAGAAAAATGTTTATAATAAGGGGACTTTCTATGAAAAAATAGATGATAAAAATCTTGCAAATTTGTATGAGCTTACTTTTGAGAGTTTTCATGAAGATATATCATATGACATAGATATAAAATATGATCACAAACTTGAACTAGAGATGAAAATGTTTGTGTTTAATATGAGTGTTGAAGAGATTGACATGAATCATTGCAAAGATGCCAAGGACATAAGTATTTCTGATTGTAGAGAGTTGGTATCTTTTCAAGTTGAAGTTAGTAATACTGGTAATGTTTTCAATTTAGTAGAAATGAATATCAAGAAGATATGTACCATCATGTGGATATTTGCAATGGTTTTCCCTTAGATCTATTTGGATTCCATCTTGAAGCCTTCCATGTTGAAATGGATGAAGGTTTAGGATTTACATTATATTGTTTGTTTAAAGAAGAATTGCATACCTTATTGCAAAAGTGGAATATAAGTAATATTGATATCTTGTTTCCAGAAGATGTTGAAAGTAATGAATGTATATCAAAGGTTGATTATCCTAGTGAGTATGTCTATTGATATGATTTTTAGGAATAAAAATCCACAATACAACTAAGAGGGGGGGTGAATCAGTTGTATGATAGATAATTAAAATTTAAACTTTGAATAGCAGAAATTTTAGATCTAATGAACACAATGAATACCAACACAAAAACATAATATTTTGGTCTTAGGAAAGCCCTGTTAAAGGTAAAACCTCGATGGGAATTAGCACCCAAAAATGATGTACTAAGAGTATAGTATCCTTGTTAGAAGATTTATGAATGTTAGGATGTTATTGAAACATTATAGTACATAGTCCTTGTTAGAGGATAGACCCTGTTAGGAGTCAAGAAAGAAGGGTGGGCTCACTTCCTAGGCTCACTCCCCAAAGAAATTTAAGTCCACCTTCAAAACTCACTATTTGCAACAAAATTGTATTTGAAGAAATACACAATCTTTTGAACTGTCTAACAAAAACTATCTTTTCTTAATCAGTTCTAATGAACTACACTAGTAATCCTCTACTCTAGATCCAACAGACACAAGCTTACATCTTTCACAATCTTCTTTACATCACATAAATTCTCACCATATCTTTTCCAAAAAAAGATCTTACAAATATACCCTATTACAATCTACATGATCAGGTCGGCCGATTAGGCTTTCCTAATTTGATTAAAAATTACATAAACCCTTGCTAAGATACACACCTTATCAAAAAAAAATTATACAATAATTATATTACAGCACTTAAGGACTGACATCCTTAATTCATATTGTCCAAACAAAGTGCATGCTACATCTCTGAAGTGAGCTCCCCAATAAGTCTTCTCCAGATCACATGCCATAACTGAAGTCATCCCAATGAACATTCTTCAATAACTTTTTTTTCATCTCTTAAGCTCACATACATAGAATCTATACCTTCTGTAAGATATACTAGAAACACAGAGACTCACTCTGTCAGCTGCCACTATCACTAGCCAGTAACTAGTCTTCACCAAAACATATCTAACTCATCCAATATGCAACATTACATGATACAATCTTTGATATAAGATCAAAACATATTCTTTTACTCTCATCTATCTTTGCACATCTTGAAACATCTGTACAGTGTCTAGACACTACAACAACAAGCCTATACTCTTCACATAAACATATGTTGAAATCAATGATAAAACACTAATGACAATAGTAGTAGCTCTAACATCACTCAACATAGTGATTAAACATATTAAATGTGTCAACCACTTTTTCAATGCATTAGATATATCCAACAATCTTTCCCTTTGGCATTGATGTCAACATATGGGAAAATCCATTAACCCAAGGTTTTATCAATCAAAAGTTTTGTAACCAAATAGTACTCTCATAGTATTCCTTCATACAATCTCTCCATATAGTAGTGATTTTATCATAGAAAAACTTTTCCTTTGACAGTAATGGCAAATGATGCCATGAATCGTCAGCTTTTCTTCAACATCTTTATTCCATGATCACTCCCCTTGAGGAGTAGATCCCTACATCAAGTCAAGAATATGATAAGGCTCTGAAAACCTCTGGATTGATGCATCCTTGCATCATTTAATTCTTCCTAGGAGGGGCCTGAACCTCAAGAATACCTTTGAGATATTCAAAGGTATCTTTTGGTAATGATTTTTTAATGATATCTACAATCTATTCCTTTGTGCTAATGTACTCCAACTTTATTTCCTTATTTGCCACCTTGTCTCTCAAGAAGTGATACTTGACTGAAATATGTTTAGTTTTAAAGTGAACCACCAGATTCTTTGACATATTCACTATACTAGTGTTATCATAGTGGATAACCACAAGCTCATCAAAAGTTATTCCAATGTCCTTCAACATTTGTTTCATTCAAACAATTTGAGTGCAATTAATAGCATCAATGACATACTCTAATTGAGTAGTAGATTGAGCTATACAATCTTGTTTCTTACTTACCCATGAAACCAACTTCTTTCCAATGAAAAATGGACCACCACTAGTACTTTTCCTATCATCAATATTTCTTGTCCAATCAACATCAATATAAGCATATAAGCATGAAGTTCAAAGCTATCATTTCTATCATACCATAAGCCATAGTCTATTGTTCCTTTTAGATATCTCAATATCCTTTTCATAGTAGCTAGTTGTGTCCCTTTTGGTTCTGGCTAATATCTAGCCACAATCCCAATAGCATTAGTAATATTTGGTCTATTCTAATTTAGATATTGTAATCCTCCAACCATTGATTTATACTTGGTCTGAGAAACACATTTTGATTCATCATCAACTCTCAGCTTACTGCCAGTCACCATGGGTGTACTATTGGTAAGTTGACTATACTATTGTATATGACTACTTATAGTGTTTTCATTATGGCAACAAAGTCATATAGTGTTTTTTAGTTAACACACATTATCAGAAGTTCAAAATTTGGCTAAGTATAGAAGACTAGACAGTTAGTAGAGTACCAAAAGGTCAGAGCATCAGCGCATGTGTGTATGACCTAGTTATGTTATGCGCCCTTAATGTTAAGCTTATATGTATGTATTCATGCTAATTATCAGAGCACATGATCAGATGAGACAGTATGACAAAGATACAAACAGTTGAAGAGGTACAACTAGTGAATGCTAGAACATAATAGAGTATGTAGTCGACTATTGGTAATTTGATTAGCGATGATAATATTGTTTTGTAAAGGCTATGTGCCTATTTTAATTAGGTTATAGATGTGTAATTATTTTTGTTTGTAAATACGCTTGAGCCAATTCACTTGGAAGCATTGTATGTAATCGGTTATAGGCTGACCTAGTTAATTGTTTTGGTAGTGCATATAGATATTAGATGCACCTTTTTAATAATGAACGGTAGAGGAAATAGAATTGAGATAAGAAGAGAAGAAGTGTGCAAAAATTAGTTAAGATGTATTAGAGCTTTGAAAGAGGTCAAAGCATCAGCGCATCAAAGGAACTAATCTGACAAGCAGTGCCATAGCACTAGTTCATTCTATAGATATAGTGTGTATCTGAGATCAGAAGGTTGTAGCCTTCACCACTTGAGCAGTGAGCTCTAGGATAGTGTGTACCCACCCCTAATAGCGTTAATTGTAAAAGAATCCTAACAAGGTCTGACCCTTGAATAGGTCACTATATTAAAAGAATTGTAAAGAAGAACTCTTAATAGGGTTGTAGATCTTCTAACAAGGATCATAAGACACTAGTGCAGTTCTTAGTGGGTGTCAATTCCCATCGGGGTTTTTACCTATTTGGGTTTCCCCATAATCATATTGGTGTTATTTGTTGTGATTTTTTATCTTGTTTTCATTAAATTTTATTTCAATACTTAAGCAATCAATTAATTTTCAAGAAGAAAGTAAAAACATAAATATAGTGAACACTAATTCACTCCCCCCCTCTTAGTGTTCCCATCCCTAAAAAATGGTATCAAAGCTATGGTGCTTAGAAAAGAAGTTTAACCACTTGAGGAGATCATGGATAAGATAGAAATGAAACATCTAAAAAGGAATGTTGAAGCTCCTCTTGAAGACCTTAACAGGTCTGAAAAAGAAATTGAAGAACTAAAAGAAAAAGTTAGTGATGCTCAAGCAATCATCAAAAGATTAAAAAAGGATTTGAAAGATTGTTCCACAAGTGATATGGAAAAAATGGTAAAAAAGATAAATGATGACAACATATCTCTAAAAGATCAGATTGAAGAGCTAGATGAAATGCTAACTAAAAATTAGGAAGTTTATGACAAACAGATCAAAGAGAACCTTGAACTGAATGAGGAATTGAGGCAAGCAAACATGGAATTCTTGGAGCTAAGAAACATCAAAGAAATTTTGGAATCTAAATTGAAAGAAGCCAAGAACCACATTGATAAATTACACACTAGTTATGATTTGATAGAGTCCCAATTATATGCATGAAATCTTAAAGGAGATACTAGTTGTATTGGATTCAATGAAGCACATAATCAGATAGATAACATGTCAGCAAGGATGAAACTACCAAAAGACTCTACTAATGATAAGAAGACTAAAAATTAGACTAAAGATAATATTGAACAATCCAAAGATGAGCGCAAACCAATAGACCAAACTTGGTATGCATGTAACAAGCATGGACATATAGCAAGGAACTATAAAGAGGTAAGACTTTTCAATGGTTACTATTATTCATGCAATAAATTTGGTCATAGAGCTATGAATTGTAAAACAAGCTAGAAGAAAAAGACTCAACATAAGCAGAGAAATCAAAATCAACCAAATACAAGAAGTTCTCATAATATTACATGTAAAATTTGTAACTATAATGGTCACTTAGCTAAATAGTGTAAAATGGTAAACCATGTCAATGTGTCAAGGAATTTAAGGCCTCCAATTATTTGTCACTCTTGTAACAAGACTAGACACATCTCAAAGTTTTGTAGATCAAGAATGCAAAGTCAGGAAAGCCCTACAAAGCCAGAAAAATCAATATTGGATACTAAAGTAGAAGTCCTGTTTGGGAAAGTTTTACAATATGTCAACTTGATTTGGATAAAGGAAAAGAAGGATAAGGTTGATGACAATGTATTGGATGCGTCCATAGTGGATGCACCCTCTACATCTGGATTAATGAACCTCGGGGTCATAGGGGGAGCTAATTTTTCTCTAGACCCTTGCATGGCTAGTATAGTCACCCTAAGAGTATGTACCTTTGGATTTAACATTTTGGAGACTAGTAGAACCTATGTGCAAGAGCACACTACTTGATTGATTACAAAATCAAAGTTGAATATTTTCAATGAAAGTATTATTTATGCGACAAGCATTAATGGCATAATTTTCCACTTTAAAGTACTCGAAGACTTGTAGATCACTCATTTCATTTGATTTTAAGAGATTGGAGAGCACCAAAGCCCTACTATTGATTGTGAAGGATTGAAGTGTGATTCACCAATGAGGAAGTGTATTTGATTGGTTTTGGAAGCCTTAATCCATCGTGACCATTCAGAAGTTCTTGGAAACCTAATTGAAGTGATAAAAAAGTAAGTTATGGCTACTCCTACTATGTTTGATGTTGCAGAGAAGAAGAGATACATTTTCAAGAGGCACCATTTCAAATCTACCCTTGATGATTTAGAAGGAGGATTCTCCCAAACCCCTATGGGTGTTTTGCATGTTGAAGACATTCGTGCATACATTTACTATAAGAAGGAACTAGTAGGTCTTGACAGAATTAGAGCACATATTGAGACTATGATGAAACCAAATAAAACCTTCCTTGATGAGTTTGGGCAATTTGAAAACCATCTCATAGTTGAATATGCTATGACATATGAGTTTTATGAGTCTAAATGGATAAAGTTATTACTCAGCAAGATTCATGATGACCTATTCTAGATAGGTGAAGTACCAGTGAGATTCACAGGAGACCTAATTCATGAAATGATATGCCTCTCAAGGATAGGTGTCATTCTTCTAGTGGGTAAGGATGTAAGAAAACTAGTTGAGAAAACATGTAAGTCAAGAAGTGATAGGCATGGAATGACAATTGAGCCTATAGAGGAGAAGGACATCAAATTGAGGTCTATGATATTGGGTTATAGGTTTTAGCATACCAATAGGGTGAATAGTGTGTTTGTGGCCACTATTCCTGTAGTAATAAGAATTGTCAAAGAAAATGGTAAGTTCAATTTGTGTGAGATCTTGCGCACACAATTGATAGACAATATTAGAGCCATTAAGCATGACAAGACCAAAATATTCAGGTTTGGGTCTTTAATCATATACATGTAATTCCACATACTTGGAAACATGTCAGATTTTAATTTCGACAAGAGTTTACCCAAAATGCCATAGATATCCCCCAAGGCATCAGTTGATAGAAATCTAAGAAGCTACATGGAATTGTAATTGAAGACATTCAGAATCATAATGTAGATGAGGTACAGAATACTAGAGAGTATTATTGAGAAATACAAGGACAACATTTTATTTATGGTAGACACTGATATAACTTGTATCGAAGTAGTAGACCCTAGAACAAAGTGGATTCATCCACTTGAATATGAGGTGAAGGAACCAATCCTAAAAGCATATGCACAAGTATTTCTATCAGCACTTAAGGACCCTAATGAACCAAGATGGGGGACTTATGAATAAAAGACAAGAGAAGTGTAGTTTTGAAAAATGCAACAACTAAGAGGAAAGTAGCTAAGGTTACTTCTAAGATACTTAGAATTCATGGAGTAACATAGGTAGACCTTGAAAAAGAAAGAAAAGAAAAGATTTCTTTGGGAATTGAGAGCGCATCTGCAGTAGAAGCAAAATCTGATGATCATAAGATGAAAAAGGTTAAGATTGATAAAACTAATCAACCAAAGGATAAACAAGAAAAAAAAGATGTTACCCCTCCTATGCCCACATAAACAATTGATCTTACAGCTCCTCCTGAGTATAAGACAACGGCTAAGAGGAAGAAAGGGACAGGTCCAAGCCACCCATCCTTGTGCACTATAAGAATTCAAAGAAAAAGCACACAAGAACCTCCACAAGTAACTTTCAGATCTAGCCTAAAAGTGTTGAGTACAAGGATAATTGAGGAAGGAAGAATTGATCAGATAGGAAAATTCTATGGGAAATACAATGAGATTGACAAATCAGAGATTCATGGAATGATTATATAACATATGCTAAAGTTTAAGAAGAGAATCCTAGAACTAAAGATAGTGATTCCATACAATGTATAGAACATTTTGGAATTCTTAAAGAGATAGGAAATTGAGGAACATCTAAGAATAAGACAGAAAATTCTAGATGATAGCCTCCTGGTATGTTCTCTAGAGGAGAAAACTTTTTTGCTAGATCTAGTGAAGACGCACCTCAAAACCATGTCTAGAACACTAGATATCATGGATAAGAATTATGAGTTGGTTGCAAAGGAAACATAGAAAGCCTTTGAGAAAGTTTTTTTGAATAGGCACATGTACCCACCTACTACGTCCATAACTCAAGTTCCCACAAAGGTAGCCAAGGAGTTAGAGACCAAAAATATACCAATGATAGGTCCTTAGGATCAAATGCATATAGTTGTAATACCTACAAAGGCAGTAAAGTCTGCACCCATGACAGAGACACTAAAAGATAACACTATCATCATTAACAATGTAGAAATAGCCATGGTGGCCATATATAGAGACCTAGATAAGTTTGAGGAAGCTTTTGTGAGAACAAAACAAGCTGAAATCCTTTGTACTAACAATTCACCCAAGTTACAGGAAGAAGTACTAATAGAAGATCTAACTAGTAAAGAAGAAGAAAAAGAGATAGAAAAAGAAGAAGACAAGGTAGAAGAGGAGAAAGGAGAAGAAGAGATAAAAGGAAGTCAGAAAATAGATGAGCCATCTATAGAGATAAAAATTAGAGTAAAGAAAGAAGTGATGGATAACACTCCTATCATTCCATTACCTTATGTATCATTGTTGTCAAGTTTGACACTAGAAACCACTATCTTAGACTCTTAGGGAGAAGAAGACCTGATTAAGATCAATGTCCTAGACATGGAGAAAGAAAAAGAAAAATAGGTGATGAGCAATCCTTTGTTTGTTGAATTAGTAAAAATTTTGAACAACCTGTTACCTTAAAACAAGAAAGTGTCTAAGGTCCATTCAGATGATGATGTAAGCACAATTCTTTCAAACTTCAAGACTAATTTTTCTAGCTTGGAAGAATCTGCATCCCTAGTTGCAGAAGAAAAATATATGAAGAAGATGCTAAGTGAATTAGTTAGCAACTTTCCACTTGACCTAAGTTCACTAAAGATTGGTCAATCATCTTTAAAGGAGTTTTCTACAAAAGGAAGGAAGATCATTGCAGAATGTATGGACCAAGATAAGTTGACTGATGATGATTTCAAGAAGATCCAAGAGGCAGAAGTAATAATAGAATAAATAAGGAAATTAGTGGAAGATCCCTCCACTGATGTCAACATGTTTAATAATGTGTGCCAAGTACAAATAGACAAGTTTAAAAAAGTTGAGAAAGAGGTGTCTAAAATAAGAGCAAGGAAGACATAGCTCAGGAATGCTCTTGCACCCTCTCTGGATATACTAAATCAAAACATCAAGGAGATTGATGCCACCATGGTGACATATGATCAAGGTCCTAGCATAGACTTGGAGAAGATGGAGAAGCTACAATATGCATTATCCACCCATTTACATATTGTTAATGCACTGATTTCATTTTGGAAGAAATAGATCCAAAACTTATAGATAGCATATCTGGATGTCCTAACACTATAAGTACTTGTAGATACATTTTTGAAGCACCTTTGTCATTAATGTCAAAGGGGGAGTATTGTGTATACAATATGGAGTCCTAATGTCTTATATGTAAATAAGGTGTATAGTATAGAGTCTAAGGGAGATATAAGATAAAGTGTGTTACAAAGTTTTTTGTATAAGGGTACGGTTAGTAACTTTGCTATATTATTTTGTTTCCATCAATGAAAAAGGGGGAGATTGTTGGAAAGTTGAGTATACTATTGTATATGACTAATTATAGTGTTGTCAGTATGGCAAAAAAATCATATAGTGTTTTTGAGTCAGCGCACATTATCAGAAGATCAGAATTTGGCTAAGTACAGGAGACTAGATAGTTAGTAGAGTACCAGAAGGTTAGAGCATCAATGCAGATGTGTATGATGTAGTTATGGTATGTTCCCTTTAATTTAATCTTGTATGTATGTATTCATGCTAAGTATAAGAGCGCATGATCAGATGAGACCGTTTGACAAAGATACAAACAATTGAAGAGGCACAACCAGTGAATGCTAGAAAAGAATAGAGTATGCAGTTTGTAATACCCCTCTAACCCTAATATAAGTTTTGTGTTTTTGAAAGAATTAAGATCCTTCGATGTTTTCTTATAGCTTAAGTTGTACATGATACTTTTTTGATCTATTCCTATAGTTGTTTATAATAATTTCATAAGCTAGTACTCAATGATTCTAATATCAGACATACTATCTAAAGGTATCACTTTTGTATGTATTTATCTCCATGTATGTATTGAGTACCTACAAGACCTTTATGAACATAGTTAGGATGTTATATGATATGTACTTGATAGATATATAAGTGGTTATTTATATTTTCTTCTATTAAGGTTACTTTGGATGAATCTTGTATCTCACTTGATGATTTGATTATGTTGATTTATTATTAGTATTGATAAGAGACTAACACAATGCTTGAGATTCTAACCTTCGTTATGATGATGCTACATGCTTTGAGTGTATATATATACATGATGTGTTTTCATGATTCAGGATGAAGTCGTAGTTACTCACATAGCTAAGGTCCACATGATGTATCGATCCTGGTCATCTGTCTGCAATGTTTTCTTTTATACGTATATCCGTGCATATGTATTTCTTCCTTGTGATGCAGGCTTGCAGGTACCGGGCATCGACTTCACCTGGCTTCACAGGTCTGAGCATGCCCTCAAATCCTCGATGGTTGTTGTTATGGAGATGGTACTAAGGCCCCTACATGAGTCTTCCTTTGTCATTATTCCAATTTGGGAATATTAGGGTTCCTTCTTTGTCAGTCAACCTTTGGGTCAAAAACCCAGATCCAACGCACCCGGTTGGGCATGGTTGTAGTTAGTGCCTTGTGGCCACTTGAATTCATTTGGTTGTATGATTTGTTTACTCATTTTATTTATTTCTCCTTCTTGGTATGATTCTTAGTTAATCTTTCTACGTTGTGTTTCAGGAATTTGGCTTGACTTTCCTTGTTGACTTTGGTTGACCTTGTTTGATCTTATAGTTTTCTCAATATGTTTCATAGTTGATTTTTATGGCCTCTTTCGATGATTAGATTTATTTTGAGGCATGTGATTTTATTCTACCTCAGTGTTATATCCTATAGTAATTATAAATAGCTAATAATATTGTGATCTATTACTTCATAATCTTATAGATTATAGTGTTTGGTATTTGGCATGTATATATATATATATATATATATATATATATATATATATGGAAATATATATATGGGTGCACACATATATGTATTTATATATATATATAATTTATATGTGATTATATGTTAATTATTGTAGATATTGTTGATGGTGTATATTTCAGGATTAATGTAAAGTATAATATTATTAATAATTAAATATTAAATAATGCGAGGTATATTATTCTCAATTGTTAATTATTAATAATGAGGATAGGTTATATATATAGATATTGATGTAATTAATGATGGCATATGCATATATGTTAGGATAATATTACATGTGTGTATGAATGAATACAAATAATCTTTTATTGTATATTTGAGTAATATAGTTGTATGATATTAAGTTATTTTATAATACCCTTTAGTTAAGAGTTAGTTGGGAATTGGTTACTTTTCCTCTCAACCTTTGGAAATCTATTTATATGCACTACTTTCTCATTTGAAGGGAGGCGATTTTGGGGCTGAAGCATTGAGGAGAGGATGGCCTTACTTTTCATGGAGATTTTGGAGAGAAAACTTGGAGATGTGAAGGAGAGTTTGTAAGCATATGTCTTTAAGAATTTTTGGTTATCTTTGCTTTTGGGAGAGAGACATTTTTGTGAGAATTTCAGTAGTTGAGAGAGGGATTCTTTGATGTGGAATTATTTCTTTCTTTCATGGAGATTTCTGAAAGTGGATAGGGTTTGAAGGATGCATCTCAAGTTTGGATTTGTCTTCTCTTTTGTTTCCTTCCTTCTTCGATACAACCTTCGTAGGACATGAGGTATGGATTGAATATTTTAGTTACTTGATGTATCTAATAGATTATAGATCTATTTATATATTATAATTATTTATTATATCTGTACTTTTCATTTGTATGGTTATTTTAAAGTTTTGAGTTTTTGTTTGTAAGAATTGGCATGTGTTTTCCTAGGGTTTTTAGCAACCCATTTTTGGAGATCTCTTATTATAACAATTTAAATTGCATCTATGGTTTTACTAAATTGATTTTCTAGAAGTTAAATTCATAGATCTCAAATGGGTATCTCTCTGATTTTATTTTTATGGTCGAATTAATGCCTTATTTTTGACATTTTGGCAGACTATGCCTGTCAATTCTTGATTCCGAATTTTCTGTCAAATGTATTCCTATGCTACAGGCTGATATGATTATATAAAAGTCTAAATTTGATATCAGAGATTCTCTTAAGTCTTATCTTTCATTTCCAATTGGTTTTCTGAATTTTAATTATATTTTGTGAAAATTACAACCGTTTTAGTGAAGGCAGGTCTGAACCCTAACCAGAATTTTCTGTTTTAAACCAGAAGTCATAACTTTCTTTTCCACCATTGGATCTTCCTAAAAATAAAATTGAGAGTCCATACTTATGTTGTCTAAATCTCCATTGAAGAGATTTGATTTATTTTATGTTTTGTGGAAGATATGGATGACTGTTCTATGATGACTATTCTTTGCATTTAATCCTTGCTTGAAATAATTCAATTTAAGAACATCATTAAGTTTTAAGGTTTCGTATGGTTACCAGAGGCTATTAGAATTTTTTTTTGGTTAATTGGATCTATTTATACTCTGAATATGTTTATAATATCACTTGGATGTCTTCTTATATGTTTGGAACATACTGAATGCCATATTGGGTTTAGGGTTGTCAAGTGGACTAGGGACAACATATGTTTTCCTTTAACTCAATCAAATGTTGTTATGGAATTGATATGAATTCTTGATGATGAATCTATTATGTTCTTATGATTTTTATATGTATGTTAGGGAACCTAAGTACACTAGGTGAGTGGCTCATAGTGAGGGGCCGGGGCCCTAAGTGGCTAGTACCAGGATAACCTACTATGAGTTATTTAATCAAGTGATAACCTAAATAAATGAATTGGGAATGAGAGATTATTGGAATGGGAAATTACACATTAATCAAGATTAATTGTGCCTCGCCCATGCCTTTAGTGCTAGTAAAGACTAAGGATGGGAGTGGGAGAAGGTACCTATGCGTAGGTACAACTGAATGACCTTGTCTATACGAGAGGCATTCAGTTCCGCATGTGCCTACTTGGGGGCCGGGGCCAAGAGTGGCTAGTACCAGGACAACCCAAGGGGTGAGGGCTATGCGATGACACTCACCTAGCTTGTAGCTTAGAGTCTCTATCAAATTTGATCATGCCTCTGGTATTCCTTGTGGTCTTCTTGTCTTTTCTTTTTTGTTGTGACTTTGGGGAACTTTTATCACCACCTTAAGAATTTTCTAGTTGTTACCTCTTGTATGGGCCTTTGGTTCTATCTCCTAGCTCGGGGGAGTGGGCCTATTGGTTCCACGTGGTTGGGTGGTTAATATTTATATCGAGGTATTGTTCGTGATTCTCTGGATGATCCTAGCACATATTGCTTTCCAGATCTGCAGTTGAAGATTTCTTATTGGATATTTTAATATGTTGAGATGTACTTATGTATTTGAATTCATGTAATTTTTAATCTCCTAAAAGGAGTCTTGTAGTATTGATGTAATCTCAATTCAAAGCAATGCATAAGGGAATGGGTAGTTCTAGGTAAAAGAAAGGGAAAATAATGTGGAATATTGGACATGTTACTAGCATTAAAAGAAAGTGTTTATGTTATTTCTCCTATCCTCTTATGTTGTCCATATGTAAAGGAAATAATCTTAAATATAGTTATATATAATGATGTATCACAAAAATAATGTATTCTCTCTTGATGAAAGGATCCAAGGAAATTATTGAGAAATGATAGGTTAGTGATTAGAATTATTAACAATGAATGGTTATGAAACAATGCAATAAAATAATAACTTGATTATAATGTTAATACTTGGTTCATGTTAATGAAATACTTAGGATAATTCCTACCTTAATGAATATTAATCTCTTACCTAAATTATTAGAGAAAAGTGATATAAAGGATAGTAGATGTAGATGAAATCAATATGAATTTATGGAATGAGTTGATAAAAAGAATAATGATGTTGGATGATTAACCTATGTTTAATAAAAGAAATAAGTTAGGGACATTTAACTTGGTGCATTAAAATGAATGTAGATCTTTTAAGCTCATGATTCCGTGAATATCTTATGCATGTAAATGGTTTATATGATGTTGCTTAGGTAGCGACGTTAGGGAACCCGAGAGGACTTAAGTTGTATAAATCTTACATTCAAGTAGTAGAAAATTATTTCTTCTTTTAGAAATATGAAATGTAATGATGAATATTATTCTAGTTAAAATAAATAAATAAATTAAAAAAAAAAATTCACTACTTTCATTTTATAGAGGTTTTATGTCTTGTCCTCTTGGGTTGCCTGGCGGGGCGTTACATCTGGTATCAGAGCCCTAGGTTTCTACACTGGGAACTCTGGGACTCATAGCTCACCTATGCATAACCTTGAGTATCTTCACTTCGTCTCTTTTTGGATTATGTTGTTATACTAAAACTTGAATCTTAGGAAATGAAGGCTACATTTCGTGTTCTCATGTTGTATTGTCTTACAAGGGCACACCTATTCCTCTATGATTGAGTTATATTCTAACAATTACTTATGTTTTTGCATAATGAGATCAATGATGTGTTAAGTGTATGTTTCCTATAATATTAATGGAATGGTGAAGAATTCTTGAGACTTGTGTTTGATTTCTTGAAAGTTAATGGTATCCCTAGAAGGGTCAAAAGTTAAAGGATACTAAATGTTTTGAATCTTAATTATGGTCGTAGATAATATTACCCCCTGATCCTACCTATAATATAATGTTGTGCACTCTATCTTCTTACAAATACCTAGTTGAATTTTATCCTACTCAAGGTATCTTAGAAATAGATTTTTTTTGGATCTTTAAAAGAAAGAAATGATTGTGGTAGTACTTGATAGGATTAAAAGGGAAATAATTAAATTACATGGCTAATAATATGTACCTAGGAAAGAAGTGAAAAATAAAAATAAAAATAAATAAGGAACAAATAATCTACTGTCATATGTATTTCTCTCTCTCTCTCTCTCTCTCTCTCTCTCTCTCTCTCTCTCTCTCTCTTAAGAAATAAGTTTTGCATGACTAAAATTGTTTAGACAAGGCAATAATATATTAGGAAAATTTGTAAATACTCAATTAGGAAACCCTTGGGTGAAGGACCTATGTCCCCAAGATTTTATCATAGGCTATAATTCACATTTTCATTTAGGAAGAGGAATTTTTGTCCCTATCTTGGTAAGAAGTTATATCTTTTCTGCATATCTTATTAAATTGCACAAAAAGGATTTAAGATAACATAATCAAGAAATTCTAGGGAAGAG
>BSBK01000812.1:1005000-1192500 GCA_027943335.1 Chamaecyparis obtusa | reverse complement strand
ACCTCTTGTATGGGCCTTTGGTTCTATCTCCTAGCTCGGGGGAGTGGGCCTATTGGTTCCACGTGGTTGGGTGGTTAATATTTATATCGAGGTATTGTTCGTGATTCTCTGGATGATCCTAGCACATTTTCCTTTCCAGATCTGCAGTTGAAGATTTCTTATTGGATATTTTAATATGTTGAGATGTACTTATGTATTTGAATTCATGTAATTTTTAATCTCCTAAAAGGAGTCTTGTAGTATTGATGTAATCTCAATTCAAAGCAATGCATAAGGGAATGGGTAGTTCTAGGTAAAAGAAAGGGAAAATAATGTGGAATATTGGACATGTTACTAGCATTAAAAGAAAGTGTTTATGTTATTTCTCCTATCCTCTTATGTTGTCCATATGTAAAGGAAATAATCTTAAATATAGTTATATATAATGATGTATCACAAAAATAATGTATTCTCTCTTGATGAAAGGATCCAAGGAAATTATTGAGAAATGATAGGTTAGTGATTGGAATTATTAACAATGAATGGTTATGAAACAATGCAATAAAATAGTAACTTGATTATAATGTTAATACTTGGTTCATGTTAATGAAATACCTAGGATAATGCCTACCTTAATGAATATTAATCTCTTACCTAAATTATTAGAGAAAAGTGATATAAAGGATAGTAGATGTAGATGAAATCAATATGAATTTATGGAATGAGTTGATAAAAAGAATAATGATGTTGGATGATTAACCTATGTTTAATAAAAGAAATAAGTTAGGGACATTTAACTTGGTGCATTAAAATGAATGTAGATCTTTTAAGCTCATGATTCTGTGAATATCTTATGCATGTAAATGGTTTATATGATGTTGCTTAGGTAGCGACGTTAGGGAACCCGAGAGGACTTAAGTTGTATAAATCTTACATTCAAGTAGTAGAAAATTATTTCTTCTTTTAGAAATATGAAATGTAATGATGAATATTATTCTAGTTAAAATAAATAAATAAATTAAAAAAAAAAATTCACTACTTTCATTTTATAGAGGTTTTATGTCTTGTCCTCTTGGGTTGCCTGGCGGGGCGTTACACAGTTGACTGTTGGTAATTTGATTAGCGATGATAATATTGTTTTTTAAGCGCTATGCACCTATTTTAATTAGTTTATATACATGTAACTATTTTTTTTTGTAATCACCCTTGAGCAAATTCACTTGGAAGAATTGTATGTAATTTGTTATAGGCTAACCTAGTTAATTGTTTTGGTAGGGCATATAAATATTAGATGCACCTTTGTAATAATGAAGGGAATTAGAAATAGAATTTGAGATAAGAAGAGAAAAATTGTGTGAAGATTAGTTAAGATGTATTATATCTTTGCAAGAGGTTAAAGCATTAGCGCATCAAAGGAACTAATTTGACAAGTAGTGTTACAACGCCAGTTCATCCTACAGATATAGTGTGTATTTGAGATCAGAAGGTTGTAGCCTTCACCAATTGAGCAGTGAGCTCTACGATAGTGTGTCCCCACCCCTAACAAGGTTAATTGTAAAAGACTCCTAATAGGGTCTGACCCTTGACCAGGTCACTGTACTAAAAGCATTGTAAATAACAACTCCTAAGAGGGTTTTAGATCTTCTAACAAGGATCATCAGACACTAGTGGAGTTCTTAGTGGGTGTCAATTCCCACTGGGGTTTTTACCTATTTGGGTTTCCCTATAATCATATTGGTGTTATGTGTTGTGATTGTTTATCTTGTTTGCATTAAAGTTTATTTCAATACTTAAGCAATCAATAAAGTAAAAAGATAAATATAGTGAACACTGATTCACACCCCCCCTTCTTAGTGTTCCTATTCCTAACATGTACCAACTAGTTTACAATCCTCTATACCAAACTTTTTAATTATTTCTTTAAGGTATTTAGTCTGAGAAATAAAAATGACATCTTTACTTTGATTTATTGGCAGTCTAAGAAAGAATTCCATTTCACCTATCATGAACATCTCAAATTCATTTTCTATCTCATTAAAAAATTTCTCACATAGATCATCATTGCCTCCAAAGATAATATCATCAACAAAAAATTCTATTATCAAAACTCCATCTTCACTAGTTCTTAAATACAAATTATTGTCTGCATTACCTTTTCTGAATCCAAGCCGAAGTAGGTACTTGTCTAACCTTACATACCAAGCCCTTGGAGCATGCTTTAACCCATACAGAGATTTCTTCAACTTGCATACCATGTCTCCATCTTCGCATAGATGAAATCCATTAGGTTGTTCTATATTCACTTCTTTAAGATCCCCATTCAAGAATGCAAATTTCACATCCATTTGATATACCTTGAAATTCCTATGTGTAGCATAAGCCAAGAATAATCTTGCATCTTCTATTCTAGAAACAAGAGGAAATTTATCTTCAAAATCTATGCCTTCTTTTTGTGAATAGCCTTTACATACCAACCTTACTTTGTTTCTTACAACAACTCCTTCATTGATTTGGTTTCTGAAAACCCATTTAGTTCCTATTACAATTTTTTTTTTTAGGTCTAGGAACCGATTCCTAAGTGTTATTTTTTTTTATCTGATCTAACTCTTCCTTTATAGCATTTATCCAAGATTCATCTCTACAAGCATCATCTATAGTCTTTGGTTCAACTTGAGAAATCTAACAAATTTCTTCTCTATCCTTTGATCTAGTCATTACTCCTTGATTAGAGTTACCAATAATTTAATTTTTCAAGATGATTTTTCTTTACATACCTCAGAGTCTTAGGAACCTCAGTAGCCTCATTTGAGTCACTATCACAAGTCTCATTTTTGCATTCAACCTCAACAATTTCATCTTCTTCTATAGTAGTAGCCTCTTTGATTTTTGTAACTTAATTACAATCATACATTCTATCTTATATCTAAAACTTTTCCTCTATCTTCAGATTATTACTTTCAATCATCTTTCTTAATCTTATATTGAAACATTTATAGGCCTTTCTCTTATTGGAATAACCAAGGAAAATTCCTTCATCACTTCTAGCATCAAACTTCCCTATCTCATCATCTCTCTTGATATAGCATTTACTACTAAATATTCTAAATTATTTTATAGTAGGAGTATGATTAAACCATAATTTATAAGGAGTCTTACTTGTACCTTCTCTTATTTGAACTCTATTCAATATGTACACCACTATCCCAATAGACTCTCTCCAATGCATATGAGATACATTTCATTCAACCAACATTGTCCTAGTAGCATCAAGTATAGTCCTCTTTCTGATCTTAAACATTTTAGCTTTAAACTTCATTCATTCTCTACTTTTGCCTTGAATATATTGAATTTATCAAATGCTTCTGATTTCTCTTTCAAGTAAGTAACCCACATCATTGTAGAAAATTCATCAACAAAAATTATGAAATACCTTTCACCATAGTATGATTTTGTCCTTGTAGGTCCACATAGGTCTGTATGTACTAGATCCCACTTTCCTTTTGATGTATATGCTTTTCTTTTGTAACTTCTTATAGTCTATTTTCCCATAACACATTCTCTGCATATAGTGTTAGATGGTTTCAAAATCTTTGGTAAATCTCTTACTGCATTAGTGAAAGTTTCCTTCACATTATTATCAAAGTTAACATGACAAAAACTTCTATGCAATAACCAATTCTCATCTACCTTCGCAAAAAAACAAGAGGCTCCAGATGTATTTAAATCAAATACATTACCTCTAGATTTAGTACCAGTTGCAATCAACTTTCCTACCTTACTTCTAATAAAACATTTACCATCAATGAATTGTAACTGAAACCCTTTTTCCATCAACTGTCCAACACTCAATAAGTTATACTTAAGTCTATCAACAAGTAGTACAGTATCAGTATTAATTTTTCCATCCTGAGTAATAGACCCTACTCCTATGATAGTTTTAGGAAGACTATCTCCAAACCTCACAACACCACCATCATACCTTACTAATTTAACAAACTTATTTTTATCTCTAGTCATATGATGTGAAAAACCACTATCTATAATCTATTCATATTTCTTATCAACATGAGATACTAAAGCCTTTTCCTCATGTACTAGTTCATATTTAATAGAAACAAATCCAATCTCTTCATAATCTAAATCATCATCATTAGAAATACCTTCACTAGCATAGTAACATTCCTTATCCTTTGAATGTTTAGATTTGAAAAACTAAGGCTTGCACTTAGGAACTCTTTTAGGACATCTAGATGCAAAATGACCTACCTTATTGGATGAAAAACATTTTCAAGGTAATTTTCCTTCAAATTTACCCTCACCTCTCTTTTCTCTTCTAGCAATCAGTGCAAAAAGTTCATCCCTCTTTCTTACCTTTTCTTGTATATGTTCCCATTCCTCATCATATTCACCAAGCTCTTCTTTCAGGTTCTCACTGATGGTGCTCAGAAGTGCATACATTACCTTCTTGTGTGTAGATTCAAATTTAGGTACATAATCTCCCATTTCAATAGCTTCAAATGTAGTTAGCTTTGCAATCAACATCTCTCTGCTAAAGATCAAAGTCAAAGGTGTAGTCTCTTGAATAGATATAGCCTTAAACTTGTAGGCAGGTGTTAATGATCTAAGAATCTTCACAACAACTTATTCTTCATCATAAGTACCTCCATAATTTATGATTCCAACTAGAACTTCTATAACCCTTTGAACATAAGTCATAATGCTTTCATCATCATCATCATTTGTAGCTTCTCCATCTTTTTTTTCTAGTTCTATAACTTAGCTTACTTGGTATACTTGTCTCGTTCATATAGTGCTTCTAATCTTTTCCAACTTTGGTATGTTGAATCCAAGTCTTTAACTTAAAAAAACTCCCCTTCAGAGAGTGCACTGATCAATGCTTCCCTTTCAACCTTGTTATGTGAAAATACCTTCTTCTCATCATCAATAGCTAATGGTAAGTCATTCTCAATCTTTGTAGTCACCTTATTCTTTGTAATCAACCAGTAGTCAATGCCAAAACATAGCAAATGATTTCACATCTTGTTCTTCCAACTGTCAAATTTTTTACTATTAAATTTTGGACTATCCTTCCTATAGAACGTCATCTCCAAGATCACCTCAAGCTATTAAGATTTCTCTCTAAGGACTAGAAGATTTGATAGCAATTGTTAGTAATAAAAGTTGAGAATACAACTGAGAGGGGGTGGTTGAATCAGTTTTATGATAGATTATTAAACTTTAAACTTTGAATAGAAAAAATATAAGATCTAATGAACACAATGAATACCAACACAACAACACAATATTTTGGTCTCAAGGAAATCTTGTTGAAGGTAAAAACCTTGGTTGGAATTATAACCCACAAATGATGTACTAAGAGTCTAGTATCCTTGTTAGAAGATTTATCCTTGTTAGGAGCTTATTGAAACATTATAGTTTGTAGTCCTTGTCAGAGGATAGACCCTATTAGGAGTCAAGAAAGAAGGGTGGGCTCACTGCCCAAAGAAGGTTAAATCTACTTCAAAACTCACTGTAAGCAACACAAGTGTATTTGAAGAAATACACAATCTTTTGAACTATCCAATAACAGCTATCTTTTCTTAATTAGTTCTAATGAAGTACACAGTAATCCTCTACTCTACATCCAATAGACACAACTTTCACAATATTCTTTACATCACATACATTCTCACCATATCTTTCCCAAAGAAAAGATCCTACATATATACCCTATTACATTCCACATGATCAAGTCAACCGATTAGCCTTTTCTAATTTCATAAAAAATTACATAAAGTATTGTTAAGATACACATGATATCAAAAAAAAGTATACAATGATTATATTAAAAAAATTAAGGATAGACATCCTTAATTCATATTCACCAAACAAAATGTAGGCTACATCATTGAAGTCAAATCCGAAATAAGTCTTCTCCAGATCACACTCCATCGCCAACAATGTCCAAAATTTAGTATCTTGCACTGACCAATGAACATTCTTCAGTACCTTGTCTTTCATCTCTTAATCTCACATAGATAGAATCCATACCTTCTGTAAGATATACTAGAAATACAGAGACTCACTCTATCAGCTTCCACTATCACTAGCCAATAACCAGTCTTCACCAAAATATTTCTCTCATCCAATATGAAACATTACATGATGTGATCTTGGATATAAGATCACAACATATTATTTTACTCTCATCTATCTTCTCATATCCTAAAACATTTGTATAGTGTCCATACACTGCAATAACCAGCCTGTAATCTTCACAGAAACATATGTTGACATCAGTGAAAAACACTATTGACAACAACAATAGCTCCAACATCACTCAATGTAGTGATTAAAAATATTAAATGTATCATCCATTTACTCAATGAATTAGCAATATCTAACAATGATAAGATGCAGTTATGCAATGAGATAGAATATGAAGATTTTTTTATTCATGGGTATGATAGTTTTCTCCCTTGTTGGCATCAACAAGATGATCATGGACATGACACAATTCTTCCATCTAAACATCAATTATTTGAGTTTATTCCTATTGATAGAATCCAAAATGATAAAGAGTATGCTAACATGGCTAATTGAAAGATCTTGCTAGGTGATGGCAATTATAGTAAGTATGAGATAATATATTTCAATGCTTTTCTTAGCTTGACCATACTCTTGAGTGATAAGAATCATATTTATGACAAGGGTAAATTTTGGTTTAATATTTTTTTGTGGAAATGTCCCATCAATAGGAGAGTAAGGCTAATTTTTAAAGGCAATGAGAAACCAAATGAATTGCAGAGGTGACTGGTCTGCTCCCACCAAAGATCTAGATCCTTTTGATGGCCATAGGGGCATAGAACCCCAACTAGAGCCACCATTAGGGATAATATTCAAACCCTAAATTTCTAATAAGAAACACATAAAATTGACATTAAACCTAATAAGGATATGAAAGAAAGGGAGTTTTCATGTTTTCATGATTGGGGTTGGTCTTGTGTCTTCCTAGTTTAGTCAATTTTTATTCCCTTTGTGAAAAATGGTATATTTCCTTAGTAGGATAGATGAACCTCATAAATCAAAAAGGTCTTTCAATAGTAACTAAGAAAGAAATAGAAATGCAGGGTACCAATAATAAGAGGAATATTTAGTCTTCTTGGGCTTCTGTGATACAAATTGTGAAGAGACACATATAGGCATGAAAGCATAGAATATAAAGGATAGTCATTCTAGCTTTATATTAGGAATGTAAAACAAGTTTGAAAGAACTATCAGAGAGGTTGGGTAGTGTATGAAAAGTTTCAAAAGGATGGAAAACAAATGGACCTGAGACTTCCACAAAGGTTACAACAATAAAATGCAAGATGCAATTAAAGTGCAGGCTAGGGTGTCGATAGTTCAAAAGGGCACACCCCATTGTTTAATGGAGATTGTCCACAGACTTGGAACTTAATATAGTGGAAAAATGAAAAATGGATATGTTGGTAGACTAATGGGGTGTGTGAGTAAGAAACCCATGCACGTTCAAATATTTGTCAAACCTGTCCTAAGATAACACATAAGTGGCACATGATAAACAAAATGCCAAGTAAATAGGGCCATATAAGTTTAATGATGTATTCATGAAGAAAGTGAAATGCTAAGGATCCCAATGAATGAATGGAAAGTTGTAGGTTGAGTTGTATGTATTTTTCACATCAAGGAGAAGAATGATTAATGCACTTTTTCATTAGAAGAGGTTGAGTGTTAGACTTAATTTAGTTGATTAGATGCTCAAGAATTTTGAATATTCTATTAGCATAATTTAGATTTCATAGTAACATCAAGATACTACCATGAAGAGTAATTCTACTAGCTAGAGGAAGAAACCTTAGATTATAAGGATAAATACCCCTTATATTTGTGCACTAGATGTCACAAATGAATTTTTTGAGGTCTACAGTTCATCGTATTTTTATAGATAAGATGAAGTTGTCCATGATAATTATAGTACAATTATTGTTTTAGTTGCAAGAGGTCTACAAATATTCAAGCTATAAATTTTTTGTGATTACAGAGTTGTCCAAACATTGTGAGGTGGCTAGAGAGTGCCCAAAAGATATATTTCTCCTTGATGCCCCTTATTTTGATATGAAGGGTGGGTTAAGTGGGAGGAATTTATTTTTGTTGGTGTAATTAATTATTCATTTATTACACTTTACTTAAGTTTACTTAGGATAGTGCATTTGAATATTAATTGTCATTGAGACACCTAGGAGTTTTCATTTTATTTTAGCACATGGCTAGGAGAATTTCCACTTTAGATGGTGATAGTTGTCATCTCATACCTCTTTGTGTGTGAGATGAACCTTTATTTCTCCTATAATATTATCATCCTCTAATTTTTGCACATGTTGCACATACTTTGTTGTACAATGAAGGATGATCCACCTTTGGTGGACATGTGATTCCACCTAGTATGGTTGATAGCTTATCATCTCCTTATCATGTAATCTTATTGATTGCATATATATTTAGTCACTTCTACATTGTATGTAATCAAGAAATCTACTATCCATCATCGTTTGATAGTTATTGATTTATTTATTGATCATATTATCTTTTCTCTCTTATTTGTGCTATCTCTTGAGCTTTTAGTTCTTGGAATTACATTCATTGCCTTAAGAAAATTCTTACGTTGCATTAGAGGAATAGGAATCTTCATTACATAGCAATTGGAGAGCCATTATTGCTTCACCTTTTGGAGGGTCACAAACCAAATTTGGGATCAACATTGTTTGGGAGCATTTTGAGCAAGATCAGAGCTCACAATTGCATTTGGGTGGCTATTTCCATAATTTTTCACTATAAATTTTCCTATCTTGGGAAAAATTCAAATTTGAGGATTTTTTTTTTTGAAAATTAGACCTCTAAGGCCTAATTGCAATAGGGTAATATTTCTTTGGTAAATTTTCTTGCAGATCTAAATTTATTTCAAATTTTATCAACAAATTTTTCAAATCTGGCTATTTATTCTATTTTTAGAAATACATTTTGTGGAAAAAATGTAATGTCCTGCTAGGAAATCGAAGAGGACAAGACATAAACCTTTATAAAATGAAAGTAGTAAATTTTTTTTTAAAATTTTAACTAGAATAATATTCATCATTACACTTCATATTTCTAAAAGAAGAAATAATTTTCTACTACTTGAATGTAAGATTTATACAACTTAGGTCCTCACGGGTTCCCTAACGTTGCTACTAAAGCAAAATCATATAAACCATTTACATGCATAAGATATTCATGGAATCATGAGCTTAAAAGATCTATGTTCATTTCAATGCACCAAGTTAAATGTCCCTAACTTATTTCTTTTATTAAACATAAGTTAATCATCCAACATCATTATTCCTTTTTGTCAACTCATTCCATAAATTCATATTGATTTCATCTACATCTACTATCCTTTATATCACTTTTCTCTAATAATTTAGGTAAGAGATTAATATTCACTAAGGTAGGCATTATCCTAGGTACTTCATTAACATGAACCAAGTATTAACATTATAATCAAGTTACTATTTTATTGCATTGTTTCATAACCATTCATTGTTAATAATTCCAATCACTAATCTATCATTTCTCAATAATTTCCTTGGATCCTTTCATCAAGAGAGAATACATTATTGTTGTGATACATCATTATACATAACTATATTTAAGATTATTTCCTTTACATATGTACAACATAAGAGGATAGGAGAAATAACATAAACACTTTCTTTTAATGCTAGTAACATGTCCAATATTCCATATTCTTTTCCCTTTCTTTTACCTAGAACTACCCATTCCCTTATGCATTGCTTTGAATTGAGATTCCATCAATACTAAAAGACTCCTTTTAGGAGATTAAAATTACATGAATACATATACATAAGTAAATCTCAGCAAATTAAAATATCCAATAAGAAATTTTCAAATGTAGATCTGGAAAGAAATATGTGCTAGGATCATCCAGAGAATCATGAACAATACCTAGATATAAATATTAACCACCCAACCACGTGGAACCAATAGGCCCACTCCCCCAAGCTAGGAGATAGAACCAAAGGCCCATACAAGAGGTAAAGGCCCATACAAGAGGTAACAACTCGGAAATTTCTAAGGTGGTGATAAAATTTCCCCAAAGTCACAACACAAAAGAAAAGACAAGAAGACCACAAGGACTACCAGAGGCATGATCAAATTTGGTAGAGACTCTAAGATACAAGCTAGGTGAGTGTCATTGCATAGCCCTCACCCCTTGGGTTTTCCTGGTACTAGCCACTCTTGGCCCCGGCCCCCAAGTAGGCACATGCAGAACCAAATGCCTCTCCTATAGACAAGGTCATTCAGTCGTACCTACACATAGGCACCTTCTCCAACTCCCATCCTTACTCTTTACTAGCATTAAAGGCATGGGTGAGGCACAATTAATCTTGATTAGTGTGTAATTTCCCATTCCAATAATCTCCCATTCCCAATTCATTTATTTAGGTTATCACTTGATTAAATAACTCATAGCAAGTTATCCTAGTACAAGCCACTTAGGGCCCCGGCCCCTCACTATGAGCCACTCACGTAGTGTACTTAGGTTACCTAGCATACATATAAAAATAATAAAAACATAATATATCCATTATCAAGAATTCATATCAATTCCATAACAACATTTGATTGAGTTTAGGAAAACATATGTTGTCCTAAGTCCACTTGACAACCCTAAACCCAATATGGCATTCAAAATGTTCCAAACATATAAGAAGACATCAAAGTGATATTATAAACATATTCAGAGTACACATAGATCCAATTAACCAAAAAAAAATTCTAATAGCCTTCGGTAACCATACAAAACCCTAAAACTTAGTGATGTTCTTAAACTGAATTATTTCAAGCAAGGATTAAATGCAAAGAATAGTCATCATAGAACAGTCATCCATATCTTCCACAAAACAAATAATAAATAAAATCTCTTTGGTGGAGATATATATATATAATAATTATGGAATCTCAATTTTATTTTTAGGAAGATCCAATGGTGGGAAAGAAAGTTATGACTTTTGGTTTAAAACAGAAAATTTGGGTTACGGTTCAAACCTGCCTTCACTAAAACGATTGTAATTTTCACAAAACATAATAACAATTCTCCAAACCAATTGGAAATGAAAAATAAGACTTAGGATAATCTCTGATATCAAATTCAGACTTTAATATAATCATATCTTCCTGTAGCATATGAATACATTTGACAGAAAATTCAGAATCAAGAATGCACAGGCATAGTCTGCCAAAATGTCAAAAATAAGGTATTAATTTGACCCTAAAAATAAAATCAGAGAGATACCCATTTGATCTCTATGAATTTTACTTCCATAAAATCAATTTAGTAACACCATATATGCAATTTAAATTATTATAATAATAGATCTCAAAAAATGGGTTGTTAAAAATCTTAGGAAAACACATGCCAATTCTTACAAACAAAATCTCAAAACTTTAAAATAACCATAGAAATGAAAAGTACAGATATAATAAATAATGATAATATACAAATAGATCCATAATCTATCAGAGACATAAAGTAACTAAAATATTCAATCCATACCTCATGTCCTATGAAGGTTGAATCGAAGAAGGAAAGAAAGAAAAGAGAAGACCAATCCAAACTTGAGATGCATCCATCAAACCCTATCCACTTTCAGAAATCTCCATGAAAGAAAGAAATAATTCCACAGAAAATAATCCCTTTCTCAACTACTAAAATTCTCACAAAAATGTCTCTCTCCCAAAAGCAAAGATAACCAAAAATTCTTAAAGACATATGCTTACAAAGTCTCCCTCATATCTCCAAATTCTCTCTCCAAAATCTCCATGAAAAGTAAGGCCATCCTCTCCTCAATGCTTCAGCCCCAAAATCCCCTCCCTTCAAATGAGAAATTAGTGCATATAAATAGATTTCCAAAGGTTGAGAGGAAAAGTAACCAACTCCCAACTAACTCTTAACTAAAGGGTATTATAAAATAGCTTAATATCATACAACTATATTACTCAAATATACAATAAAAGATGATTTGTATTCATTCATACACATATGTAATACTATCCTAACATATATGCATATGACATCAATAATTACATCAATATCTATATATATAACCTATCCACATTATTAATAATTAATAATTGAGAATAATATACCTCGCATTATTTAATATTTAATTATTAATACTAATATACTTTACATTAATCCCAAAATATACACCATCAACAATATCTACAATAATTAACATATAATCACACACACACACACACACACACACACACACAGATATAGAGATATATATATATATATATATATATATAGAAATATATATATATATATATATATATATATATATATATATATATATATATATATATATATATATATATATATATATATATATATATATATATATATATATATATATAGAAATATATATATGGGTGCACACACACACACACAGATATATATATATATATCTGTATATATATATATATATATATATATATATATATATATATATATATATATATATATATATATATATATACAGATATATATATATATATATATATATATATATATATATATATATATATATATTTGTGTGTGTGTGTGTGTGTGTGTGTGTGCACCCATATATATATTTCTATATATATATTTATATTTATATAGATACATGGCAAATACCAAACACTATAATCTATAAGATTATGAAGTAATAGATCACAAAATTATTACCTATTTATAATTACTATAGGATATAACACTAAGGTAGAATAAAATCACGTGCCTCAAAATAAATCTAATCATCCAAAGAGGCCATAAAAATCAACTATGAAACATATCGAGAGAACCATAATATCAAACAAGGTCAACCAAAGTCAACAAGGAAAGTCAAGCCAAACTCCAAACCAAGCATGAAACCCTGAAACACAACATTGAAAGATTAACTAAGAATCATACCAAGAAGGAGAAATAAATAAAATGAGTAAAAAAATCATACAACCAAATGAATTGAAGTGGCCACAAGGAACTAACTACAACAATGCCCCACCAGGTGCGCTGGATCTTGGTTTTTCACCCAAAGGTTGACTGACAAAGAAGGAACCCTAATATTCCCCAAATTGGAATAATGACAAAGGAAGACTCATGCAGGGACCTTATTACTATCTCCATAACCACATCCATCAAGGATTTGAGGGCACGTTCAGACTTGTGAAGCCAGGTGAAGTCAATGCCCAGTACCTGCAAGTGTGCATCACAAAGAAGAAATACATATGCATGGATATACATATAAAAGAAGACATTGTAGATAGATGACCAGGATCGATACATCATGTGGACCTCACCTATATGAGTAACTATGACTTCGTCTTAAATCATGAAAACACATCATGTATATATATACACTCAAAGCATGTAGCATCATCATAAGGAAGGTTAGAATCTCAAGCATTGTGTTAGTCTCTTAGCAATACTAATAATAAATCAACATAATCAAATCATCAAGTGAGATACAAGATTCATCCAAAGTAACCTTAATGGAAGAAAATATAAATAATCACTTATATATATCTATCAAGTACATATCATATAACATCCTAACTATATTCATAAAGGTCTTGAAGGTACTCAATACATAAACGGAGATAAATACATACAAAAATGATACCTTTAGACAGTATGTCTGATATTAGAATCCTTGAGTACTAGCTTATGAAATTATTATAAACAAACTATAGGAATGGATCTAACAAGTATCATGAACAACTTAAGCTATAAGAAAACATCGAAAGATCTTAATTCTTTGAAAAAAACACAAAACTTATATTAGGGTTAGAGGGGTATTAAAAAAAATATTGACTTATTAGGCCTTTCAGGGTTGTTGCAGGCTACCAAAGAATATTCCTAAGATAGTACACAAGGCTGCAAACTAGGTAGTAAAACCCTGACTACACAAGTTTTTTTGCTAGTTCGGCCAAGTCAATAGTCATAAGTCATGCACGGGCCCGAACAATGACTATTCCTCAAAAATAATAGGCAACCAGTCACCACATATAGTTCATCACAATCCACAACTGTGTTAGCCCAATTTCTTGAAAAATGCAAAATCTAAAGGTGAAATAGTCTATTTCATTGTAGAACTCTAAAATCTTATCATAACTAGCTACAATTTGTTTCATACAACAAAGAAGGCTCTTAAGTTTCTAACTATGAACATGGTCTTTTCCATTTTTTCTTTAGTCATTTAATCTTAGAATAAAATCACTAAGTGTTGAAACATTTAGCGAATGAGCGACTGATGACATTCACTCATTCTCTAGTTTCTTGGGCAGTTATGTGTTTTATCCAGCAACTCGACAACTATGTTTTCACATAATCTCCTAATATTGGAAGTTAAGTTCCTTTTATTTAGTGACTTAGTAGGTGGTTTAAGTTTCCCTTAGTCAGACAGTCTCCAGATAAAATGGTGAAGTAAGAAATTTTTCAGCAATCATGAGAATGCTTTAGTCACCAGGTCTCTAGATGTAATAAAGCGATGTTATATCTCTTTAGTCACTAGATCTCATGAGAAAGTAAAAGTCAAGGAAGAGATCTTGAGATGGTGTGACTACCATTGATTGTACCCCTTCAAAGAAAATATCTTACATCTATCTCTTAGTCACTTGATAAAGATGATGTCATTCAAAAACTTTAGAGATTAAGAGACTATCATTGGATCCAGATCGTATGGTTGGCATTTAATTGTGAGGTTTTTAATATATCAAAGTGTATTATTTATGATAATATGCACCATTAGATTAAGATCTTATGGCTGGCATGAATTTTCCAAATAAAAATAAGGATTAATAAAAGTTCCAACGATCAAGAGGTTTCCTTTATTTTCCTGATCTCTAGAAAAGTTTGAAAATTCAACAAGTATTTAGTGATCAAATGAAGTCTTTGGTCACATGATTGCCAAATAGAAGATGAGTTAAAGGTAAAGACTTGGAGATTAAATTTGGGTCATTGATGAGATGATATCAGGTGGTAGTCACTAGATCTCTTAATATAACCTTGGGTTGAGAAAAGATTTAGAGATCATGAGAAATCCTTTGTCATGTGTTCTCCCAATTAAGCTTGAGTTAACTGAAACATTCCGCGACTAAGAGATGCTTTTAGTTGCATATTCTCCAGATTCAATATGGTTAAGTTGCTTGCCAAGTAAAGTGGGTCCAGATTGGTTCCGAGATATGTGATGTGGCCTGACTTTTTAAGGCTTAGTTCAATTTTTTAAAGATTCACAAGGATCCTTGGATATGCCGCAAAAATTGGAAGATCGACAACTATATTTTAAATCTGTTGAATTAACCATTGTCAGTCAATTTTTTAATTTAAAATTTAGGGTTTTTGAATAAATCAAAAGAAGTAATTTGCTAGAACATGTGTGATCTAATCTCTTTCTTCAAGAGCCATAAATGATAAAATTGTAGTTGAGAATTGAATGAACTCCTGGGTGGTTGAGCCAGATATGATCAAATTTTATGGCCGCCATGGGCTTGATATGTTGCAGATAGTTATTTCTGGATACAATAGTTATGATTTGGAAAAAGTTATCAAATATTTCTTCTCTAGTATGTAGAGGAAGCTAAGATATTTTTAGTAATGAATTCTTGGCGAAGGGATAATAAGATCATACCCTAATTTGCAGTGACTACTAGGGTTTCTAAACTCTAAAAGATATAAGATTTGTCTTTAATATTTCTTTATATTTACTTCCTTGTCACTTCTACAATAAATGGTTTCCTAATTTCATTTTGTAGTGGTTGGAAATGTTGCCTTAATTGTTCCCTCAATGACCCTAAGCTTGTAGCAATCCTTGTTCTTATAAAAGGATTCCCAAGCTCATTTAGAAGGGCTCCAAATTCTCTGTAAAATTTCTTCAAAGTTGATTCCAAGAGTTCTTTCTAGGGTGGAAAGAGAGAATCACTTTAAAGAGACCAAAGATATGTTAAGAATGGGAACACTGAGAGGGCAGGTGAATTAGTGTTCACTGAATTTAATGTTTTTACTTTACTCTGTAAACTTAACTTGAATGCTTAAGTACTAAAATGAACATTAACATAAACAAGATACATGAACATGAGAAATAACACTAATATTCTGCACTAGTGTTTTATGATCCTTGTTAGAAGATCCTTAACCCTATTAGGAGTTGTCTTTACAATGCATTTACTATAGTGACCTGGTCAAGGGTCAGACCCTGTTAGAAGTCTTTTGCAATAACCTTGTTAGGGGTGAGGATACACTGTCCTAGAGCTCACTACTCAAGTGGTGAAGGCTACAACCTTCTGATCTCAAATACACACTATGTTTGCTCGATGAATTGGTGCTATGACACTGCTTGTTAGATCAGTTTCTTTAACACATTGATGCTTTGACCTCTTGCAAAGCTCTAATATATCTCAACAACTCTTTGCACACTTTTTCTCTTCTTATCTCAACTTTATATCAACTTCCATACTTATTACAAAGGGTGCATCTCATATTTATATGTGCTACCAAAACAATTAGCTAGGTCAGCCTATAACTGATTACATATAATGCTTCCAATTGAATTTTCTCAGCCGTGTTTACATACAAACATAATTACATGTCTAAAAACTAAATACAATAGGCACATATCCTTTACAAAAAAATATTATCATCACTAATCAAATTACCAATAGTTGGCTACATACTCTATTTTGTTCTTGCATTCACTAGCTGTGTCACTTCAACTATCTGTATCTTTGTCACACTGTATCTTCTGATCATGAACTCTTAGACTTAGCATGAATATACTCTTACCATCTTATCTTCAAGGTTACATACCATAACTAGGTCATGTGCACGTACGCTGATGCTCTGACCTTCTGGTACTCTACTAAGTGTCTAGTCTTATGTACTTAGTGATGAAGGGTGCTCCCTTTACTACTAGAAACACATAATAGAAATAGAGAAACAACAACAATATGCAAGAACAAAAAATTAGCTTCTTATTATCTCCACAAATGTGGAATCACAAACTTTTAGAATTACAATATGCAAAGCCACATGGGCATTCCCTTACAATATTCTGTAGGACAAAGCCTCGAATTATTATCGAGATCTACCCAAAATTGCCTAAGACAAGACTACGGGACTTTTTTATATAGGCAATTTCCACCACCCGAGAAGGTTCAAGAAATTTAGCCCAAAGGGCCGACCAAACTTAGAATTATTTTATTTTACAATTTATTAAATCAAAGTTAGCTCAAAATAACTTTTGAAACCTGAACAAAAATTTTGAAGGAAAATTATTTTCTGCCATTTCAGGTAACTCAACTTCCGAAGACCATAAGTCATTGCTAGTTGCTCCGATTGACTATTATAACCCCAATTTGAAAAGGCCATGAAGCGCTCTCAAATCTTGACTTGCGCAAGCACCTGTCACCCAAATTTTTGACCTCATTCAGGGCCTCTAAAGCCTTCAAAACCGAGTTCAAAGTTTATGTACCTTGCTGCCAATAATGAAAATCTTCAATATCTCCAAAGCTAGACTTGATCTGTCATTGAAACTTTACTGGCAAGCTAATACGACTGAGATGAACCTCCACATGTGAAATCAAAACATTTTGAGATTTTATGACCAACTTACTAAAAATAGCAAGTTTCCATAAACAGTAGCTCTACACAAGATAGCCCTTATTGAATACAAAAAATTTTTTTTTTTTTTTGGGTGATGCAAGATTGCTCTTACACCCAGGATGTTCCTGCATCACTTAGCCAAATTTTGATCTTCTAATGATGTGCACTGACTTCAAAACACTATATGACTTTTCTGCCATAATGAAGACACTATATCTAGTCATATATAACAATATAGTAAACTTTCCATTAATCTCCCCCTTTGTCATTGATGGAAACAAAGGAATATGGGATAGTTACTAACTGTGCCCTTATACAAAAAACTCTTTACCTTACTCTAACTCATATCTCCCTTATATTCTTTACTATTCATCTTATTTACATATATGAATCCATATTCTATACATTACTGCCCCTTTGAAATTAATGAAAAAGGTTCTTCAAATGTTTTAGCTCTATAAGTACTTACACTGTGAGGACATCCAGATATGCTATCTGTAAGTTTTGGATCTCTTGCTTCCACAATGCAATTAGTACACTAACAATCTATACATGGGTACATAATGCATATTGTAGCTTCTCCATCTTCTCCAATTCTATGCTAGGACCTTCATCATATGTCATGATGGTGGCATTGATCTCCTTGATGTTCTGATTTAGAGTATCTAGACATGGCACAAGAGCATTCCTGAGCTGTGTCTGCATTGCCCTTATCTTTGACATCTCTTTTTATGCCTTTTCTATCTTTTCAATCTTTCCCTGGTATAGATTGTTTCACATGTTCACATCAGTGGAGGGATATTTCATTGATTTATTTACATTTTCTATCATTTCCTCTACCTCTTGGATCTTCTTGAAATGATCATCTATTAGCTTATCCTGATCCATACAGTCAGCAATAATCTTTATGCTCTTTGCTACAAACTCCTTCAAAGATGCTAACCAATTCATTTAGCCTCTTCTTCATATACTTCTCTTCTGTCACTTGAGATACAAACTCCTCCAAGCTAGAGAAGTTTGTCTTGAAGGCTGTAAGGATGTGGCTAACATCATCAACTATATTGACCTTAGACACTTTCTTGTCTAAAGGTAATAAACTATTCAGAATGTTGATTGATTCAACAAACAAGGGGTTCCTCGTCACCTATTTTTCCTTTTCTTTCTCCATGGCTAAGACACTAATCGTAATCAGGTATTCTTCTCCCCAAGAATCCAAACTAGTGGTCTATGGTGTCAATCTTATCAATAATGATTCTGAGGGTAAAGGAGTGATAGGAGTGTTATCCACCACTTCTTTCTTAACTATTATTGTCATTTCAATAGATGTCTTGTCTATCAGTTCACTTGATTTTACTTCTTCTTCTCCTTTCTTTTCTTTTACCTTTTCTTCCTCTTTTTTTGTGTCTTTCTCTTCTTCTTTTTGTGTCTCTTTTTCTTCTTCTTCTTTTTGTATCTCTTTTCCTTCTCTTTTTGCCTCTTTTTTTGTCTCCTTCTCTTCTTCTTGTTGTAACTTGGGTGAATTGTCACCACATATAATTTCAGCTTCTTGTGTGCTAAAAAATTCTTCTTCAAACTTTTCCAAGTCTTTATCTATGGCTACCATGGCTATCTCTATACTATCAATGATGATAATGCTGTCCTTTTGTGACTCTGTCATGGGCGTAGAATTTTCTACCTCTATAGGTGTTTCAACTATAGGCATTGAATCTTGAGGACCTATAAATGGTACATTTGTGGTCTTTGACTCCTTGGCTACCTTTGTGATGCAGGAGCATCTTGGGTCCTTGGCAATCCTATGTCACAAAAAATATGTTTGAAATTTTATGTGTTGCTCAGTTTCTTCTTTGGTTGAGTTGGTTAATAGTTGGTCAGTTTCCTTTGGTTGCCAAGTGTGGTCACTCATCTCCTGGGTGGTTGGTTGTTTCACTAATGCTTGGCATTGCTTGTCTATTGCTTGGTCATCCTTGCTTGCCGAGTAGTTTATTTTGAGTTCTTGTTGGGCAGACTTGTGCATTTATTATGGGTCATGGATTTAATGTTGGAATACTTCATTGGGAGGCCCGTGGTCCTAGATTTGACTATTCCTTCCACTATTTATGGATCTAAAGGCCCAATCAGTTTAGTAGACTCTTGTATAAATGTAGTTGTAGGGTAGAGTTAAGAAGGAAGTAGTTTTGGGGAGGAGTTTTTAGAAGAGATAGAAGATAGAAATTAAAGTAGGGATTTGGAATAGATCCTCACATGTTTGAGGACTTATATATTTCATTGTAATATCTGGCCAAAATAGGGAAGGCCTTACAGCCTGCATGTATGATTTTATTTGATGAAAGTTAATGAAAGCATATGCATTCTCTCTCTCACTATTGTGTTATTAGCTTCCACATGTGTTGAGCAAGCTTGGATCATTAGGGTGTGCCATCCTTTGGCCCCTTTTGATCTTTTCCTTGCATCAGGTGGTATTAAAGATAGGTGAGATCTTGATCTAAGTCTAGAGATCTAGGTTTGTTGGTTCCTCTTGAAGCCATAGTTGATTGTTGTGGGCTAGCAGATTGTGATCTAACCTACAATTGTAGAGGGTTATCAATATGGTTCATGGGAGGCAAGATGGAAATCCAAGATTGGAAAATATGTTGAGGCAGATTGTTGCAAGATTGGAAGTAGTTGAAATAGCTCAAAGAAGAGGCAGACATCTTGATGATGTTAGTGATGATGAAGTTGAAGAAGAATATGCAAATGTAGAACTTGTACCTATTATGGATCTTAGTGAGGAAAGATTTTTGAAGGCTCTAACAAGTCTAAAGTCTACACCACATTTCAATCCTCCTGAGTATGGTGGAATATTGGATTCTGATGAAGTGGTCGACTGGATCACTAAGATGGAAAAGTATTTTGAATATGAGAACATATCTAAAGACAAGAAGGTGAATATTGCAAGCACTAAGTTGAAGGGTCATGCATCCTTATGGTGGGAACACCTAAAATTAGATCGAAAGAGGAAAGGCAAAGACAAAATCAAGGTATGGAATAAAATGGTGAATAAGTTGAAAAGAAAACTCTTACCTTGTGATTATCTGATTAACCTAGTTAAGCACATGCAAATCTTGAAAAATAAAGATAGCTTGGTAAAAGAGTATACTAAGGAGTTATATAGACTAGATATCAGATCTAGACATGATGAAGATGACATGGAAAGAATTGGTAGATACCTAAATGGTTTGACAGTTTCCATCCAAGAAGAGATCAGCTTGGTTAAGTTGGAAAGCATTGAAGAGGCTTATCAATTTGCATTGAAAGCCAAGGATAAATTGAAGAAGAGACATGAACAGAGACTGAGAGGTCAAGGTGGTAGATTCCCTAGAGAAAGAGGCAAATCCAATGGTGAATATGGTAGACCTAAACCTTAAAAGACAAATATGGACAAAGGCAAGATTGAGTGGAAAGGTGAAAGTCCATCTAGAGGTAGAGGCAGTAACTACCAAGGTGGTTATAGCAGAAAGCGTTTCTGAGGAACTTGTTATAATTGTGGAGAAGAAGGACATAGATCATTTGAATGTACACAAGTAACTAAGAAAGATGGTAGTAGTAGAAATGCATTGGTGGAAGAAGAGCCATTGAATGAACCTGAGAAGGAAAATAACCTGATGGTAAGGAGAGCATTGTGGAATAAAAGAAAAAAGGAAGATCTGGTAAGGAAAAGTTTGTTCAAGACTAGATGTAGAGTTTCTGATAAAGTTTGGAAGGTAATAATTGATAGTGGTAGTTCAGAGAATTTGGCATCAAAAGAGATGGTCACTAAATTGTAGTTGGAAAGACTGGAACATCCAAAACCCTATCAATTTTCATGGATCAAGGATGAGCATACACTCCTAGTAAGTGAACAATGTTATGTGAATTTGAAGATTGGAAAATACTATGAAAAGGTGTCGTGTGATATCATGCCTATGGATTGTTCTCATATTTTATTGGGTAGACCTTGGCAATATGATAAACATGTTATATGTGATGGGAGATTGCATAATTATACTATTGTGGCTGATGGAAAGAAATAAATCTTGTTACCTTTAATGGAAGAACCTATTAGTAATGTTTTCACATCTATGAAAGTTTTCTTCAGGGAAGGAAGGAAGTTTGTCAAAGATTTGAAAAGGAATGATGTACATTTTGTTGTAATCCCTAACAAGCTGAGTAAGAAGACCGAGGATAGTGTTCCTTAAGAGATTAATAAGCTACTCACCAAGTATAGTGAAATCATTTCTGATAATGTACCAGATGGTTTTCCACTGAAAAGAAGTATTGATCATTGTATGGATCTAATCCCTAGAGCTAGTTTATCAAATAAGGCACCTCATCTATTAACACCTACCAAGAATCAGGAATTGAACTGATAGATTCAAGAGTTGCTAGAAAAGGGTTTGATCAGAGAAATTTTGAATCCCTATGTAGTACCTATTGTACTAGAACCAAAGAAGAATGAGGAATGGAGAATGTGTACTAATTCCAGAGCAATCAACAAGATAATAGTGAATTATAGGTTTTTCTATATTGAGAATGGATGACATCATGGACAGTCTGACTGGAGCAAAATATTTCACAAAGATTGATTTGAAAAGTGGATATCATTACATTAGAATCAGAGAAGGTGATGAATGGAAGACTACTTTCAAGACAAAAGAAGGTTTGTATGAATGGTTGGCTATGCCTTTTGGTTTAACTAATGAACTGAGTACTTTTATAAGGCTGATGAATGAAGTTTTGAAGAAAAATTTGGGAAAGTTTTTAATTGTATATCTTGATGATATTCTAATATTTAGTAAGACTAGAGAAGAACATTTGTTGCATGTTAGACAAGTTTTCCAGAGATTGAAAGGGGAAAAGTTGCTGATAAATCTGAAGAAATGTTCATTCATGAAAGAAGAGATTGTGTATTTGGGATTTGTTATTTCAGCTGATGGCTTGAAGATGGATCTTGAGAAGGTTGAAGCTATTCTGAATTGGCTTACACCTAAGAATTCTAGTGAAGTAAGATCATTTCATAGACTGGCAAGTTTTTAAATGAAGTTCATTAGAAATTTTAGTGCAATTTGCAATTCTATGACTGAGACTATGAGAGGAGACAAAAGAGTATTCAAGTGGACACATGGAGCTAATAAAAGTTTTGAGACTCTAAAGAAGAAAGTTGTTGAATTACCTATTTTGGCATTACCTCACTTCAGTAAAGTATTTCAAGTAGAATGTGATGCAAGTGGAAGTGCAATTGGAGCTATGTTGAGTCAAGAAGGTAAACCTATTTCTTTCTTTAGTGAAAAGTTGAATGATGCTAGAAAGAAATATTCTATGTATGATCAAGAGTTCTATGCTATTGTTCAAGCACTAAAGAAATGGAGACATTATTTGATACCGAGTGAATTTGTGTTGTACACTGATCATAAGGCTTTACAATATTTGGGTAGTCAAAATAAGTTGAATTAGAGACATATGAAATGTGTTGAGTATCTACAGAGTTACACATTTGTGATAAAACATAAGAGTGGAGTCACTAACTGAGTTGCTGATGCATTAAGTAGAAGGAGATCTTTGATGTCTGAGATGAAAATTCAAGTTCTTGGTTTTGATGAGATGAAAGATTCTTATGAGGATGATCCTGATTTTTCTAAACCATGGAGAAAGTGCAGAGAACCTATACAAGATCAACAAGATACTAAATGGGATGAATATTTTATTTAGGAAGGTGTGTTATTCAAAGGTATTTAGTTGTGTATACTAAGAGGAGTAATGAGAACTAATTTGATGAAAGAGAAGCATAGTAGTGGTTTGGTTGGACACTTTGGCATTTATAAAACATGGAATTTGTTGACAGAAAAGTACTTTTGGCCGTAGTTGTATAAAGATGCTCAAAAATTTGTGAAAAGTTATGGAATTTGTCAAGTTGTAAAAGGAGTAAGCAAAATACTGGTTTGCATGTACCAATTGTTGTACCTGAGAAACCTTGGATTGACATCAATATGGATTTTGTTCTTGGCTTACCGAAGACATTAAGAGGTAATGATTCTATATTTGTTATTGTGGATAGATTTTCTAAGATGGCACATTTTATACCATGTAGAAAGATGTTAGATGTAGTACATGTAGTAGATCTTTTCTTAAAATAAATTGTGAGATTGCATGGGTTACCAAGGAGTATTATCTTTGACTAAGATAGTAAATTTTTTGGATACTTTTGGAAGAACCTTTGGAAAAAGTTTGGCACTAAGTTGAAATATAGTTCTGCATTTCACCCACAAACTAATGGAAAGATAAAGGTTGTGAATAGAAGTTTGGGTAATCTTTTGAGATGCTTAGTTGGAGATACACTGAGTAGTTGGGATTCTATGTTAGCACAAGCAGAGTTTGCATACAATAATTTAGTGAATAGGAGTACTAGAAAGACACCATTTGAGATTGTGAATGACACACAACCAAGAGGTATATCTGATTTAAGAGACATTGATGATGAGAATAAAAGGAGTGCAGAAGGAGTGAAATTTGATGAATACGTGAAGACATTGCATGAAGATGTGAAACTAAAATTGGAAGAGAGTAATCAGAAATATAAAGAAAAAGTTGATAAATCAAGAAGACATAAGACTTTTTATGTTGGTGATGAAGTGATGGCTCATTTGAAGAAAGGTCAGTTTCCCGTTGGCACATACGAAAAGATGAAAGTGAAGAAATTTGACAGTGGAAATGTATATGAGATTGAGTTACCTAATGATATGGACATATCACCTATTTCCAACATTGTTGATTTGCATGAATATCATGAATCTGATGAAGAAATGGTAGTACTGACTGAGTATCCTAAGAAGTAGAAGGAAGAAGTGGAGCAGATTTTGAAAGAAAGAGTTGGAAAAAGCATGAGAGGAAAATAATATATGGAATATCTAGTAAAGTGGAAGAATAGACCGATGGAAGACAGTTCATGGATTTCACAATCTAAAGTTGGATGTTGCTCAGATCATACCTACTAAATGATTCTAAGAATCATTTCGAAAAAACCCTAGGTGTCTGATGCAGGAGCATCTTTGGTCCTTGGCAATCCTGTGTCACCAAAAATATGTTTGAAGTTTTCTATGTTGCTCAGTTTTTTCTTTGGCAAAGTTGGTTAGTAGTTGGTCAGTTTCCTTTGGTTAAATAGTGTGGTTGGTCATCTCCTAGGTAGTCAGCTGTTTCACTGATGCTTGGCATTGCATCACTTTGTGGGTTCTTGAGCTATGGGTGTAGTAGGTGGGTACATGTGTCTATTCATGAAAACATTCTCAAAGGATTTCTCTATTTCCTTTGAAAAAAACTCATAGTTCTTATCCATGATATTTAATGTTCTTGTCATGGTTTTGAGGTGCAGCTTCACCAGATCTAAGAAAAAAGTTTTCTCCTCTAGAGAACATATTGATAGGCTTTCATCTAGATTATTTTCTCTTATCCTTTGATCCTCTTCAATAGCCTATCTCTTTAGGAATTAAAAGATATTCCACACATTTTTTGGAACCATTATCTTTAGTTCTAGGACTATCCTTTTAAACTTTAACATATGTTTGATAATCATTCCACGAATTTATGATTTGTCAATTTCACTATAGTTCTCATAGAATTTTCCTACTTGATCAATCCTACCTTCATCAACAATCCTTGTACTCAACACACTAAGACTTGGTTTGAAACCTATCTCTGGAGGTGGTTGAGTATTCTTCCTACTTCTTTTTTCTCATGAGGATGGATGAATTGTGCTAATTCCTTTCTTCATCTTAGGAATTTCCTTATACTTAGGAGGAGCTATAAGATCAATTGTTTCTATGGGCATAGGAGAGGAAACATTGGATTTTTCTTGTTTATCCTTAGGCTCTTTAGATTTCTCAATCTTGACCTTCTTTAAGTTAGGATCATCTTCCTTTTGTTTAGCTTCTGATGTGCTCTCAATTCCCAAAGCAATCTTTTCTTGTCTTTCTTTGTCAAGGTGTGCTTGAGTTACTCCATGAATTCTAAGGATCTCACAAGTAACCTTAGGTACTTTACTTTTAGTTTTTGTTTTGTTCAAAATAGCATCAAATTCTCTTGTTTTCTCTTCATAAGTCCCCCATCTTGGTTCATTAGGGTCCTTAGGGGCTGATAGAAATACTTGTGCATATGATTCTAGGACTTGTTCATCAACCTCATATCCAAGTGGCTAGATCCACTTTGTTCTTGGCTCAACTACTTCCATACAGGTTACATCATTTTCTATAATAAAGTGGATTTTGTACTTGTACTTTTCAACAATTCTTTCTAGAATCCTAAATCTCATCTACATTTTGGCCCTAAATGTCTTTAATTCTAGTGTTATATAATCCTTTAGTGTACTTTCAGTAGATGCCTTAAAGGATATCTATGGCATTGTGGGAATAATTTAGTCTTGTCATGCTTAATTTCTTTTATATTGTCTATCACTTGTGCGTGTAGGATCTCACATAGATTAAACTCACCATTTTCTCTAACAAGTCTTATTATTATAAGAATTGTGGTTGTTGACACACTATACACCCTACTGACATGTTGAAACCTATACCGTAGTATCATGGACATCAATTTTATGTCTTTCTCCTCTATAGGCTCGATAGTCATTCTGTACCTATCACTTCTTGACTTGCATATTTGTTCAACAAGTTTCTTTACATCCTTACCCGCTAGAAGAATGATGCCTATCCTTGAAATGCATATAATTTCATGAATTAGGTCTCCTATTAACCTTACTGGTACTTCACCTATCTAGAATAGGTCATCATGAATTTTTCTAAGAAAAATCTTTATCCATTTAGACTCATAGAACTCATATGCCATAGCATATTCAACTATGGGATGGTTTTCCAACTATGCAAACTCATCAAGGAAGGTTTTATCTAGTTTCATCATGGTCTCAATGTGCACTCTAATTCTGTCAAGACCAACTAGTTCCTTCTTAATGTAAATATATGCACGGATGTCTTCAACATGCAAAACACCCATAGGGGTTTGGGAGAATGCCCCTTCTAAATCATCTAGGGTAGATTTGAAAGGATGCCTCTTGAAAATGTATCTCTTCTTCTCCACAACATCAAACATAATAGGAGTAGCCATAAATTACTTGTATATTACTTTATAATCAGTTTCTGAGAACTTCTAAATCATCGTGACAGATTAGGGCATCTGTAATGATAAAACACACTTCTTCACTGGTGAATAAATCTTTAATCCTTCACAAACAATTGCTAGGGCTTTTGTGCTCTCCAATTTCTCAAACTTGAATGCAATGAGTGATCTACAAGTCTTTGTGTACTTTAAAATGAAAATTTCTCCATTAATGCTTGCCACATAAACCATATTTTTAATGAAAATCTCCAACTTTCATTTTGCAATCAATGAGGTTGTGCACTGTTGCACATAGGTTCAACTAGTCTCCAAAAAGTTAAATCCAAAGGTGCATAATCTGAGGGTGAGTATACCATCCACGTAGGGGTCTAGAGCTAAATTAGCTCCCTCTATTACCCTGAGGGTCATTCATCTAGATGTAGAGGTTGTGTCCACTGTGGATGCATCCAATACATTCTCATCAACCTTATCCTTCTTTGCCTCTGACCAAATCAAGTTCACATCTTTTGAATCTTTCACAAACTTGACTTCTCCTTCGATATCCAATACTGATTCTTCTAGCTTTTTAGGGCTTTCTTGACTTTGTGTTCTTGATCTAAAAAACTTTGAGATGTGTCCAGCCTTGATACATGTGTGACAGATAACTGGAGGACTTGAATTCCTCGATGCATTGACATGGGTTATGATTTTACACTGTCTAGCTGAATGACCATTATAGTTACAAATTTGACATGTAATACTCTGAGAACTTCTTGTATTTGGTTGATTATGATTTCTCTAATTATGTCGAGTCTTGTTCTTCTAACTTATTTTACAATTCATATCTCTATGACCAAATTTAGTGCATGAACAACAATAACCATTGAAAGGTCTTACCTCTTTACAGTTCCTTTCTATATGTCCATGCTTGTTATGGTATGTGCAGGATCATGATATGCCCAAAAGTGGCAATGTCAAAAAGAAGTCCTGATTGATAGACTCTTTGAAAAATAACTATAACTTTCAAACAATATAACATTTTTTAAATTTAAAATATACATCACATTCTATGCTTCACCTAATACAATAATAAAAAATAATTCTTTCAATTTGATGAATTTTAGACTAAGTTAAGCTGGTAAGACATGTGAATTTTTATATTCAGGAAAATTTGTAGCATAAAAATCATAATTAATTATTTACTTGAAAAAAAATATAAAAAAATATACATCAAATTCAAACATGAGTCTACTACTTTTATCTGTAACATTATTAAAAAATATTATCATTTGATTTTGTTTAATGTGGTTAGACATACACCTACTTGTTATCTTTCTAGTCCTGATTCATAAACTTATTGAAAAATAGCTATAACTTTCAAACTATAAAAAAAATTTTGAAATGCAAAACATGTGTCACTTTCTATGATTTTCCTGCTACAAGAAAAAAAAAAAAAAAGGTTTCAATTTGATAAAGTTTAGACTAAGTTAACGTGGTCAGATACGAGAGTTTTTGTATTCTGGTAAAGTTGTAGAAGAAAAATAATAATTTATTATTTACTTGGAAATAAATTACAAAAAAATATGTGTCACGTATGGACATGAGTCTACTACTTATATCTAGAATCTTGCAAAAAAAAATTATTAGTTGATTGTGTTTAAGGTGGTCAGACATATACCTACTTATTTTTTCCTGAAATTTTTGTACTACTACATTGAAATTTGAAATTTTCAACATATAGAATGATTATTATTTTTAGAATGTCTATTATCTTAGAAAATTAATTCAATTTTATATAGATTTTCTTGTTACATATTTTTGATATAATATTTATAACTTGTTCATTTTTTTATGTCAACTTGCCTAACCCTGATTTTTTGAATTTTCATTGCCACTTAAGGGCCTAGTTTTGTATACCATGATCTTGCACATACCCGTTACATGCATAAAAAGTTTGGTCTACTAGCTTGCACTCATCTTTGGATGGTTCAATATGATCTTTAGTTTGATTTTTAGTCTTCTTAGCATCAATAGAGTCATTTGGTGCTCTCATCCTTGCTTGCATGTTGTCAATCTGATTTTGTGCTTCATTGAATCCAATACAACTAGTATCTCCTTTAAGCTCTCTTGCATATAACTGGGACTCTATCAAATTAGAATTGGTGTGTAATTTTTCCATTTGATTCTTTGCTTCTATTAATTCAGATTCCAAACTTTCTTTGTTGTTTCTTAGCTCCAAGATTTCCATGTTTTCTTGCCACAATTATTCATTCAATTGAAGGTTCTCTTTGATCTGTTCATTAGAGACTTCTTGATTGTTAGTTAGCTTGTCATCTAACTCTTCGATCTATTCTTTTAGATATGTGTTCTCATCATTTACCTTTTTAACCATTTTTCCCAAATCACTTGTGGAACAATCTTTTAAGTCCTTCAGTCTTTTGATGACTGCTTGAGAATCACTGAGTTTTTCTTCCAGCTCTTAAATTTCTTTTTTAGATCTATTTAGGTCTTCAAGAGCGGCTTCAAGATTTATTTTCAAAAGTTTCATTTCTATCTTGTCCATGATCTCCTCAAGTGGTTAAACTTATTTTCTAAGGACCAGAGCTCTAATACTAGTCTTTAGGAATGGGAACACTGAGGGGGGGGGGGGGGGCGGTGGGGGTGAATTATTGTTCACTAAATTTAATCTTTTTACTTTACTCTTTAAACTTAACTTGAATGGTTAAGTACTAAAATGAACATTAACATAAACAAGATACATGAACACAACAGATAACACAAATATGCTTACAGGGAAACCCAAATAGGTAAAAATCCTTGTGGGAATTGACACCCACTACTATTATGCACTAGTGTTTTATGATCCTTGTTAGAAGATCCTTAACCCTATTAGGAGTCTTTTACAATAACCTTGTTAGGGGTGGGGACACACTATCCTAGAGCACACTACTCAAGTGGTGAAGGCTAAAACCTTCTGATCTGTGATAAACACTATATTTGCTAGATGAAGTGGTGTTGTGACATTGCTTGTCAGATTAGTTCCTTTGATGTGCTTGTTAGCTTTTTTTGTTGTAGGAGAAACAGCTAGAACACCAAAGTGCTCTCTCCCTTTTATGCTCTTTGTCTAGTCAAGAGAAAGGCTAATGCAACAAGGATTTGAATCCTTCTTCACTTCAGGCTCCATAGAACCAGGTGGGTATACCTATGAACATCTACCTAGAATGATAATTTCTCTACAAATCATAGGTAGGTATAATCATGGATTAGACAGGACACTAACATCCTATAACTGGATTCACCCTTTCAAGCGAATCATTGGATAGTTTCCAGCCCATCATGCTAGATTTAACAATCAAAGTACCCAAAAATAGAAAGGGAAAGCTATTTTGAAATGTTTTGGATGCAACTCTGGGAAACCAGTGCCTAATCCTTGGGCAAGGAGTCAAAGAGGGATACATTCATGGAAAATCCTAAGTCTAGAAAACTGAAATCCTAATCAGTATGCCTTGCATATGATTTTGCTCATCACCTCACTCTTACATCAAATCCACAACAAATTCCCCAATTCCCGGAGATAACCTATCAATATTTAAATCCTCCTTGAAGAAAACTCAAAAGGAAACCTCACAATTTACCTTGTAAACCAACATTCAATCTACCTTGCAAACCAAATGTACAAGAACATGGAAAGAGCCATGAAGACATAAAAATGCTGCAAAGGGATTTTGATTATGCTTTATTAATCATCCTGCTACAATACATTTATCAATGACAAAAAACCACAAGAATTATCCACAAACTAGAACTAGAAGCTGCATTGATGGAACTCAAACTTGCAGAGCTTTGCTCATGCAAAAAGATTGGAACCCCACAAAAAAAAATAGAAATGGGAATAAGAAGGCAAAGAGGAAATTTAGGAAGCATTAAAAAGTGACACTTGTCAAACTCTCATCTTCTCATAGGATGAATCATTGCTCTGAACTAAAAATCTCATCTACTCTTTTCTCCTGAGAACACCTCTTTTCATCTTCTCAAATTGACTTATGAATCACCGGATTGAACAAAATAGATATTTTCAAAATATCTTCCTAGCCCCCTTGTTTCATTCAACTACAAATATCTCAAAACTGAGAGGACCTACACTGAAAATGATCCCAAAAATGGAATCCTCATCTTCTCACCTTTCTGACAGTATATGACACTTGATATCCGAGTGAAAAATCAAGCCCCCAACAATTAATTCTATCTCATGCTTTGCAACTTAGATTTTTGAATTTTTATATAGTTCAGACTATATAAAAACATGTTTATAATTTTGATTTTTGAAACCATGAATTCACAGGAAAATAATAAAATATTATTTCTTTGATGCCCCTGCTAGGACCCCACATGCCACGTGGCAGGCCTGGATTGGCTGGCCTTCCACCTCACCAGCACTAACTCATCACCGCCAACTTTGCAACCATGCTCATTCTCCAATTTTCCAAATGCTATACTTGACCACCAACTTACCTAGCGAATAGGCGACTACACATCTCTGAATCACAGAATAAATTGAGCCTAACCACTAGGATCTTACGAATTGGCAACAATCCATTCTCTCATTCGCCAAATATTTCACTAACCCCTCAGTTTGATTACGTGAACACACGAACACAAAGGCTTCATTCTCTAATTCATGAAATTCTTGGCCTTAACCATCAAAATTTTGGCGAATTAGTGAATGCGGTCATCTCTAGATCGCTTAATAATTTTCACATTACCTATTTAATTCTACGAACTGGCAGGCTGCAAGGTTTTGTTTGGAAAACTGGCATCAAAATATATAGGAAGGACCCACTGCACAACAAGCTCCAACCAAGTAGGCCATCAAGAAGTTGCTGGCTTCTTATTTTCTATACTGTGAAAGTGTTAGTGTATAAATACCACAAAAAGTCCCATTTCCTACTGCATGTGGGAGTAAAAATCCTCACTGTGCAATCCCTCCTTATGCAACACTGCCATGTGGTTTTCCTGAGAGAAAAAGTATTAAAATCCATGCTCCAGCACCGTTGCATCACTACCTTATTTACAATACGCATCTTCATCATGGTGTGAACTCCCACTAACTAATTGTGCCCACGCACCAGTCAAAATGTGCGGCCCTACTTGCTCAGCTCACGCAAGGCCTCTTTAATTTTTTTTTGGATACCATTCTGATTGCATGGGCTGCTGGCACCACATTTTCTTTGAAACAATGCCATTTCATTCTCAAACTCTAATGCATCCTCCAACCATAGGTCTCCACACCATTGCACTGGCAACTCCTTCACCTCGCCACTAGCTTAATGTGTGGGTCATCTACTAAATCTCTTGCAATAGACAATCTCCTCTAATGTTTTGTTATTTATGTGCTGGGATCTTCCTTGTGAAAAGGAGTGGTCTTCATTCTTTGTGCTGGGCATTCTTTTGTTACATATGCAGCTCCCTTTTATTTGAAAAGTCTCTTTATTGTGTGTTGGCTGCATTCTTTTTGGCGCTGGTCTGTCTTCAATTTACGCAAGCCTTTGTCTATTCTAGCGTTGTTTTCTAATGTGTGAAGCCACCCCTTTGAACATATTGGTTCCTTCCTCATTGCGTGGGCCAAGCAGCCCCTTTGTTTTATGTGTAACCTCCTTCTGGTGCGCAGCTACAGCTGCACTTATCTTGCATAGAACACATTGCAGTGTAGACATGCCTTCACCCTTTGCACATGCAGCCTCCAATCATTAGCACTGGCATCCATCTTTTGCTTATGCTGGCAGTTTCTAATAGGCGTGAATACCCTTTGAACTTGCAATTTGTTTTGGACCTATCTCCCTTGGTAAGTATTATGGTATTTCTCATAAATTGGTAGCTTCCAACACTCTCACACTGACTGTCTTGGCTTTATGTTGGTCTTTTATCTGTATTAGCTACTAGTTCACTTAAATGTGTGAGTTAATGGTGTGACTGGCAGCTCCATTAACTTCCTCAATGGCTTCTTTTATGTCTTCAAATTTAATCTTATTCTCTGTAACTTTGTAGAGGGGCACTTTCGTGGATCCTTGAATAAGGCACTCTTGGTAGTTTGAGGACTGTAACTATTTTGGAGTCTGGAAATGATTTCAAATAAGTTTCCCCACTTTCAATCCTTTGGAGATACTGAGTGTCAGGTTTTGAAATTAGTTTTGGAACCAATGAAACCTTTCCTTGCTTCCTTGCTTTCATAATTGGTTGTCAGGTTTGAGAATTATTGTCGAGGCTGAGAGATAATCACTTTTCTAAGTTATATTAATAACATATTAATCCTTTTATAGTTTCCACAATGACATCAAACCCCAATGATGGATTTGGATCCTTGAGAAGGCTTTGAATTTAATGCTTTCACATTTTCAAAAATGAACTCCAGTGCTACAAATAATATGTTATGTAAATATCCCCTCACAACATCTATAGTTGTCAAATACTAACTGGTGATGTTTGAGCCATGATAAGTTTCATAAAATCCATCAAGATCCCCACTTTCACACACATTCAAAGGAATGTGGAAGTGAAATATCAAAAACATATCTTGCTATATCAAGTCCCCTTCATTTGTATCTACAATTTGTTCAGCAAATAGGAGCCCCAAAACTGATCTCCAAAACTGATTAGATGGCCCAACTAGAAAGTTTCATTGGGAAGATAAGTTCATCTATAATAACACAACACACTTGTCAAAGGAAATTTCTCAGAGAGATTCAAGCCAAGAGATTATAACAATCAAAGCTTGCTACTTAAAAATCAACCCTGTTTGCAATTGTCAAATCTGCATAAGTCAGCTCTGGAACTGGGTTCAAAAACTGACATAATGACCTAATCGGACCCTGCCCTCTCATAGGCATATTCTTTGATCTATAAACTATCATTCCCCAAAATGGCATCTCATGACTATACCCGAGTCGAAAGATATCAACCTTTGAAGTTGTCCTCTGCTATTCTGTTCCTGCAAACACACTGTCAGAACCTGATAAACTGCCTTTGTAAACACCTTGGCAAAAATACCAAACGGATCCCTAGGAACCCACAAATTGGCACATAAGTACACTGAAATGAAAACATTTTGATTCAATCATCATCCCAATCTGGGAGTCAATCCTGCAAGAGATATAGCTTCATGAAATTTAGGACTTGTAGAGACACTCTGAACATGCACTAAACTGTGAGAAGTTGCATCTGGAATTAGTCTCAGAAAGACATCAAACGGATTGGCAGAAAGCTCAAATCTGAACTGGAAATGATATGTCAACTTTTGGAATGTAGACAACAATAATTTCACTGATATTTTTGACTAGTCAAGAGTTATAACCTAGCAAAGTTGACCTCCAGCAAACTTGTGCACTTCACTCTTTGCAAATAGCAGAAACAGGAAATGGAATCGCATTGGGAAACTCATCCAATGGATTCGTCATGAGCTGAAAAACTGATAGGAATGAAGTAAAACTTGTTTATAATACAAGGACATGATCATCACTTCAGTTCCAATCACCGGGAAAAAGATACAAGCTATCAAATAGGGCCTCTGGCAAACAAATGAACAAGTGCATAAGTGCAAAATTAAGAAAACACCTCCGGAAGGGGATGCATAAACAAGGTTAAAACTCATCACTGGGACCTGAAACCTGATACATAGAGAGTATGCAATGTTTACAATAAGACGCTAGGCTCATATTTTCATGACACTCTCCAGGATGCATACTATTCAACCTCAAAAATGGCCCTTCCCGGTGATTTCTACACAATAATTTTCTGATTTCGAGGCCCCTAGGAATGAAATGACGAAAACCCATTTGAAAATGCCATCTAAGGACTCAAAATAAACCAATGAAACACATGAAAGGAAATGGATAGCTAAATTTTGTGAAACCACCCGGAAAACACCCGGTTCCCACATGCATCCTGAAAGCAAAATAATACATATGCATGCTAATGTGTCCCATTCCTCAAAAATTTTAAGGGTACCAATAGTGCTAATGCTTTGACCTCTTACAAAGATCTAATATATCTTAATAACTCTTCATGAAATTTTTCTCTACTTATCTCAACTTTATATTAACTTCCATACATATTACAAAGGCCGCATCTCATATTTATGTGCACTACCAATTCAATTAACTAGGTCGGCCTATAACTGATTATGTACAACAGTTCCAATTGAATTGGCTCAAGCGTATTTACATACAAACATAATTACATGTCTACAACCTAAATAAAATAGGTGCATAGACTTTACAAAACAATATTATCATCGCTAATCAAATCACCAATAGTCGAGTGCATACTCTATTCTATTCTGGCATTCACTAGTTGTGTAACTTCAATTGTCTATATCTTTGTCATACTATATCTTCTGATCATGTGCTCTTATACTTAGCATGAATATACTCTTCCATATTATCTTGAAGAGTGCATACCATAACTAGGTCATACACATGTGCGTTGATGCTCTGACCTTTTGGTACTCTGCTAATTGTCTAGTCTTTTTCACTTACCAAATTTTGATCTTTTGATGATGTGCGTCGACTTCAAAACACTATATGACTTTGTTGCACTAATGACAACACTATATCTAGTCATATATAATAGTACAGTAAACTTGACAACAAGATAGACTTAGTTCTATAGGCTTGCATTTAGAACTGAGAGAAGAGGTCTGTAACCTCTCTATTGTACAAAAATCTTAATGAATCCATGTTGTTCTTATCTTTTTGTGGTATATTTTATGTTTAGTTATTCACTCTTGTATCATTTTGTGGAAAACTTGTATAAGGATTCTAAAAATTTCTTTGAACCTTGCCTCTTGTTTACTGATTTATAATTTCCTATTATCTTGTGAGTTTATTACCTCAAGATCAATAACTATAGACATAAGTGTTGTATTTATTGATATGTTTTTCTATTAACTTGAAAATTTAATTAAATGCTTGATGTAACCTAACATAATTGTAGAGCATTAAGGAGGATATAAGTAAGTAGTGGGGTTCTCACCTAATTTTCATTTACTAAGTGAATGATAGAATCAACAATATTGTGAGAAATTGTTTTTGAATATGCCCAATGGATAAGGGACTGATCATGGACACTTTGTCTAATAGATGTTCTTTCTTTTCTAGCTATTCTACCCTGAGACAAACAAATCAAATTCCAAATCTTATAAGTTAGTAGTTGTGGACTAAATAGCTAAAGCCCCTACTTTATTTGTGAGTAACTTGATAGTGTTTTTTGCTTCACATCCTATCTCTTTATGTCATAGATAATAAGAATTTTTATGGGCATATCTACTTTGTGAGGATTAGTGAAAAGGTTGAGATTAAGTGATCCTAATCCTAGGTGCACCCGCCTAAATTCTACAGAGTTCAATGTTTATAAATCTTTAGTGCTTTATTCATTGGTCCTTGTTCTTGCATGAATGTACTGATTGTGAGAAGTAAGGTACCCCACAGGTGCATCTTTGCATTAATAAAGGTAGTTAAAATCTTGCTAAACCAAGAGCCAAAAAAATGGCAACTTCATTGTGGAATATAGATGATATAGTCATGATAAATCCATTTTGAAGATATATGGTGTTACAAAATTGTTGTGAAATAATGTGGGTACAAGTTGGGTTAGACTCCTAGATGACTTATCTATCTTATCAAGTAGTTACCATTGAAAGAGTAGAGTCAAAATCTAAAGTTGTACATCTTCACACTAAGTGTGAGTGGTGACTCTGATAAATCTTTGTAGTAGTGGTAAGAAAATTAAAATATCCAAATATGACTCAAACAATTACTAGAGCCATGATGAGAGATCATCCTGATGATATGAATGTTGAAAACATGCCTCAGGCATGGAAGCAAAAGAATACAAATAGAAATAATCAAACCCACCCTAGTTAAGTTGGTAATACATCATAATATAAAAATGTTGTGGATTTGGGAGTTGGTCAGTATGATGACTATGATTCTCCTTCAGAGGGAGGGGAAGGAAGATCACAATATGATAAAGGAGTGAGCCCAAGTAAAACTTTTGAAAATAATAGAAGGGAAAGAAGAAAAAGTAGAAGTGGACAACATTTCTATCCTCCATTTTCCCTTGGTACTTCAGTACCCCCAGGCCTTCATATCATAGAAGAAAAGCAAGATAGAGTTCATAATGGAGATTTAGACTCTGAAACAACTCTCCTAGAGTCTAAGGAGATCTTTGAAAAAGTTCACAAGTTGGAAGGAAAAGCCCAAGAATTAGTTTCCATTAGACAACAAAGGTAAATAGAAAGGGAGGACCAAATAAGTAAAGCTATGATAAGAGAAGAAAAATTAAAGAGAAAAATATCAAACATGGAGGCAGTAAATTTTTTCCTAGTGCTTGAAAGAACAAGGGAACAACCTGTTATTTAAAGAATATTTTAGGGAAGAGAGCTCAAAGATGGAGGAAAAAAAAAGGTAGTTGGGATAATAGTCAATGAACCTATAAATGATAAGGATTCTTTAGATAAAGTATCAAGGTTAGAGATTGACCTTGAAAATACAAGAAGAAAGAATGAAATAGTGGCCAAGGAGCTTGAGAAAGCAGAACTTGAAGCTGCTACTTTAGAAATGAAGAAGATCAGCTTTCTCAAACATTGCTCAGGACCTTCAAAAACTATGCTTGGTGCTAACTTTGGAGACCATGACAATCAGAATGTTGGTATCAAACTAGTGGTGGTAACAAATGCTACTAATGCATCAAATAAGGAATCCACTTCTCAAAATGATGGATCATTGTAAAGAAGACTAGTTCACATGGAAAGGTAACGACAACTTCTTTTTAATAACATTCATGGTTATCCTAATTTAATTCCTAACAAAATTAGAGAAAAGATGCCAAAGTTTGCTGGCAATAATGTTGTTACATGTGAGAAACATTTAAAAAATTTCATAGATATAATAGATGATTATGAAATTGAACATGAAGATGTCATTATGAAATTATTTGTTCAATCATTAATTGAAGATTCTAGAGATTGGTTTAGAGGACTCCCATATGATTGTATTGGCTTTTGGGATGATTTTATAAATTTTTTTAAGGACCAATATGGTGATAAAATAAATGAAGGTTTTATGCTAAATGAATTCAACAATATTAAGAGAAATCCAAATGAGGAAGTCCTTGAATTCAGTGTCAGCTTTCAAAAGGAAATGCGTAAACTATTCCAAGTTATGGGATTAGATGAGAAATTTTGTTTGGCAACAATCTTAATGCTTATGATGCAAAAATGGGTTACTTACTTAGAGATAAAAATCTTAGAACCATTAGGGAAGCCCAAAGATTGGCTATGAATATTGAAAGTAATAAGAGGGTATCAAGAGAACTAGGTAGGAGAGGGGACCCTAAACCTCCTAGGTTTGGAAAGAAAGAATTAGATAAGGCCTCTTGTGTGAAGCCTAGAGAGGAGGAGGAATTTAAAAGAAGTCCTAAATGCTTTGAAGTATTTGAAGCTTGTTGAAATCAAGAACAAGTATCAAAATAATGGTAAGCCTCCTTTTAACAACTTTGATAGGTAGCCTAGGTTGCAGAATTTTCCTTACAATACCAAATGGAAAGATGGAAGGCCCACAATACCAAAAAGAAAGGATAAACCAAATGATAAGACCCTTGATCCTTTGCAAATAAATTCTATTAATATGATAGATGATGCTCCATGGTGCATAGTTTTTCAGTCCCCACATGATCCTTATTATTGTGAAATTGCCCAAAATATAACTGTAAATGAAAAGTAGTGGGGGAGGAAGATGAATCTTATGATGACTGGGTTGTGCTATGACATTTTCACAACTATGGCAAGAATTTGATTCTACAAAAGAAGATGAAAACCAAGATGCATCATATACTCAAGGCAAAAATGAGGTATATCATCAGTAGGTCTTTTCTGATGAGGAAGAAGATAATGAAAATATAGTCAACAACATAGAGGAGGGTGATGAGCCTATTGCATTAAAAAGGCCTTCTAATAAAGAAATATCTCAAATCACAGCTGACATGGTTACTCAGGCTAGGGGTAATTATGTTTTGAGGAATAGGATAGTTGGTAATGCAGATGGTTGACCAGGAAGCATATTTGTCAGGAAAAAAATGAAGGCACTAAGCAAGTGCAAGATGAAAATATAGATGCTAATAATGTCAAAAAGGTGAATGCAAAAAAGGAAGAAAAGCCAAACCTTTCAAACAATAAATATAGAGTAAAGGTCAAGACACCGGTTGCAAGCATCCTTGTTCCCCAAATTGAGACTAAGAAGAAAAAGAAGACAAGCTACATCTTGCATCATAGGTTAAGGATGAAGATATGTTTTAGGGAAGGTAGGACTTGTCTAAATATACACCTATTTATATGAGTAAGATGTTATCCTAGATAATAGTTAAAGTTCCATTAATGGAGATGATGAGAATAGGTGAGCACAAAAGAAGTCCCTCACATGGATAGATGGTGTTCTTTCAACAAACATTCAAAAGGAAGATAAATATGAACAAAAAGGGAATGATATTGAAGAAATTTTTTTAGAAATACCCCAAATTTACCTGGATACAAATGTTATTGGCACTTCTATGGGAACTATTGATCCTTTTTTTTTACTCTTGTTATAAATGGAAAAATGTTAAAAAAATGCATGATAGATTTAGGAGCATCCAATACAGTTATGCCTGTTGAGGTCATGAGAACAATGGGACTTCAAATGGATACTCCTCATAGGATATTTCAGGCCATGGATTCTAGGGAAGTCCCTGTCATTGGTACAATTAGGGCCTTTCCCTACAAGCTTGCAGCTTATCTTGATAGACAACTAATAATGAGTGTACTAGTTGTTGACATATCTCCTTAGTGTGGAATGTTATTGTCATGAAAATGGAGTGCAACAAAGGGAGGTAGTATACAGTGTGATTTATCTTTTGCAACTTTTAAAATTACAAGTCAAAATGTTAAGGTATCCAGGGAAAACATAACTCGCCATATGACTGAGGAAGAAGCACAAAATGAGAATATGAATTGTTTCCTTGACATTGATATCAATTATTTTAAAGTACAAAGCCTAAAGGTTGAAGGAAAAGATGAACCTTCATTATTTTATGATGATAAAGAAAATTTTACAGATCAAAATGGTCTATGGACCATGTACTTTGATGGTGCAAACTCTAAGGAGGGAGCTGGTACAGTCATTTTCTTAATTGCTCCTACTAGAAAGGCATTTAAGTATTCACTTACTTTGATGTTCCCTTGTACAAACAACACTGCAGAGTATGAAGCTCTATTAATAGGGTAAGATTGGTCTCAAAACACAAAATTAGGAACATTAGAGTGATTGGGGATTCAAAACATTTGATATCTCAAGTAAGATAAAAATATGCATCAAAGAATGATAGACTCAAAAGGTATAGAAATGCAATTTGGGATGAGATAGAGTGTTTTGATGCTTTTAGTATTGAGTGGATGGACAAAGGTTACAAAAAATGGCTCAATTGCTTGTAAATATTTCTTTAAGGCTAGGGGAAATTACATTTAGTGGGATTTCAAAAATTGAGATTCAATATAGACCTTCCATACCAGACAACATTGAAAATTGGCAGGTATTTGAAGATGATTTGGGCATCCTGAAGCTTTTACATGTTGAGGTCGATCTTCAAGATAGGGAATTGAATTTCAGTGGGTATGTGGAACTTTAGATGGAAAATATTATGTCCTTGGTAAGGAAGTCTTGCATTTAAAAAAAAAGGGTCCCAAAGCATTTGGTTGTTCTTGAGAAACCATTTAATAATAATTATAGCTTCTCTTCAACAAAAAATGTGGGCAGGGCAGAAAATCTATAGGAAATTAACTTAGGGATAGTTGAAACTCCAAAAAATATATATATTGGAGGAAATTTATCTCCCAAAATAAGAAAGTCCCTAATTGATCTTCTTAGGAAATATACACATGTTTTTGCATGGTCTTATGATGAATTGAAAACCTATAGATAGGACTTGTTTCAACATGATATTCATTTGAAAGAAGGAAAAAAACCTTTCAGACAAAAATTAAGACCTGTGAACCTTGCTTTGGCACCAAAAATGCAAGAGGAATTGTAGCGAATGAGTGATGTAAGCATAATTAAACCTATCAGGCATTCTACATGGGTTTCTAACTTGGTACCAATAAGGAAGAAGAATGTTTTAGGAATGGGAACACTGAGAGGGGGGGGGGGGGGGGGTTGAATCAGTGTTCACTATAATTTATCTTTACTTATTCTTAAACTAAACTTGAATGCTTAAATACTGAAATGAACATCCACATAAACATGAAACATGAAATTAACACATAACACCAATATGGTTATGGGGGAACCCAAATACGTAAAAACCTTGGTGGGAATTGACACCCACTAAAATTTTGTACTAGTGTTTAATGATCCTTGTTAGAATATCCTTATCCATGTTATGAGTTTCTTTACAATAAGATTAGTATAGTAGACCTTGTCAAGGGCCAGACCTTGTTAGGAGTCTTTTACAATAAACCCTATTAGGGGTGTGGACACACTGTCCTAGAGCTCACTGCTCAAGTGGTGAAGGATGCAACCTTTTGATTTCATATACATGCTATATCTAATGGATGAATTGTCATTATGACACTACTTGTCTAATTAGTTTCTTGATGCACTAATGCTTTGACCTCTTGAAATGCTCTAATACATCTTAGAATCTCTTCACACACTTTTTCTCTACTTTTCTCAACTATCTAACAACTTCCATACCAATTACAATGGGCACATCTCATATTTATATGTGCATACAAAACAAATAACTTGGTCCAACCTTTAACTGATTACATACAATGCTTCCAATTTAATTGGCTTAACCGTGTTTACAAAAAAACATAATTACATGTTGGAAACCTAATTACAATAGGTGCATGGCCTTTACATTATAATAATATAACCACAAATCAAAATTGCAACAGTTGGTTGCTTACTCTATTCTTCTCTGGCACACACTGGATGTGTAATTTCAACTATCTATAACTTTTTCATACTTCCATATCTGATCATGTGCTCATAGAATAAGCATGAATATAATCTAACCAACTTATTTTCTAGGGCGCATACCATAACTTCATTGTACACATGTGCACTGATTATTTGAGCTTCAGGTACTCTGTATACTGTCCAGTCTTCAACACTTAGGCAATTTTTGATCTTATCATCAAGTGTACTGACTCCAAACTACTATATGACTTTTTTTCCATAATGAAAACACTATACTAGGTCATATACACTAGAGTAGTCAACTTGCAAACAATCTCCACATTTTTTATTGATGGCAACAAAGGAATATGGCAAAGTTGCTAGCTGTCCCTTAATACAAAAAAACTTTTGTCTTATATCTCCCTTATACATAAACTTCTATCTTATATATATCTATAACACATATTATATACATACTCCCTCTTTTACATTAATGAAAAAGGTACTTCAAAACTATATCTACAAATACTTACTATGAGAGAACATCGAGTTACGCTATCTATAGGTTTTGGAGCTCTTTCTTCAAAAATGTGATCAATGAATTTACAATCTAGAGATGGGCACATAGTGCATACTATAGCTTCTCCATCTTCTCCAAATCTATGATGCGACCATGATCATATTTCACCATGGTGGCATCAATCTCATTGATATTTTGATAGAGTATATCTATTGAGGGTGCAAGAGCATTCAATGTGATCAATGAATTTACAATCTAGAGATGGGCACATAGTGCATACTATAGCTTCTCCATCTTCTCCAAATCTATGATGCGACCATGATCATATTTCACCATGGTGGCATCAATCTCATTGATATTTTGATAGAGTATATCTATTGAGGGTGCAAGAGCATTCCTTAGCTGAGTCTGCCTAGCCCTTATCTTGGACATCTCCTTTTCTTCATTCTCAATCTTGTCAATTTGTCCTTGATATACATTGTTGCACATATTTACATTAGTGGATTGGTCTTTCACTGATCTCTTTACTTTCTCTATCATAGCTTCTACCTCTTGTATCTTCTTGAAGTGGGCATCAGTTAACTTGTGTTGATCCATATAGTCAATAATTATTTTCCTTCCTTTTTCTGGAAACTCTTTCAAAGGTGCTTGTCTAGCTTTGAGTGAATTGAGGTCAAGTGAGAAGTTACTAACCCATTCACTTTACCTTTTCTTTCTATACTTCTCCTCTGCAACTAATGTTACTGATTTTTCCAAGCTATAAAAATTACTCTTGAAATGTGAAATAACTGCACTCAAATCATCAACGGAGTGTACCTTAGACACTTTCTTTTCTACTAGTAACAAGTTGTTTAGGATGTTTATTGATTCTACAAGGAGGGGATTCCTCATTGCCTATTTTTCCTTGGCTTTCTACATAGCTAAGATGTTGAACTTGATCAGGTCTTCTTCTCCCCAAGAGTCCAAACTTGTTGTGTCAGGTGTCAAGCTTGACAACAATGATGCTGAGGGAGTGATAGGAGTGCTATTCACCACTTCTAATTTTAATTTTCTTAGAATTTCAATAGATGGCTTATCTATTGTTTCATTTCCTTTTTTTTCTTCTTTCTCCTCTTCCGTCTTTTCTTCTTCTTTCTTTTCTTCTTCTTTCTTCTCTTTTTCTTTCTTTTGTTCTCCTTTCTTTTCTTCTTCTTTTTCCATATTTTTTACATCCTCAATCAATATTTCTTGTTGATTAGGAGGTGTGTTACTACATAAGTTCTCTTCCTCTTGAGTACTTACAAATGCTTCTTCAAACTTATCTAGATCCATGTCTGTTGCCGCCATAGTAACTTTTACATTATCAATAAAGATGGAATCATCCTTGGGTGTCTTTGTCATGGGCATAGAATTCTCCACCTCTATGGAAGTATCAATTGCATGCATTGAATCCTATGGACTTGCAGATGGTACATTAATGGTCTCTATCTCTTTTGCAACCATTGTGGGTACTTGTGTTGTAGGCGCACTAGCTGGATACATGTGCCTATTTATGAAAACATTTTCAAATGCCTTCTCTATTTCCTTGGCAACCAATTCATAGTTCTTATCCATTATGTGCAGGGTCCTTGACTTGGTTCTAAGATGTGGCTTTACTAGTTATAGTAACATATATTTCTCCTCTAGAGAACATACTGGTAAACTCTCAAATAAGATCTTCTCTCTTATTCTTAGATCTTCTTCAATGGCTTATCTTTTTAGGAACTCCAAGATGTTCCACACATTATAACGAATCATAGTTTTCAATTCTAGGACTATTTTTTTGAACTTTAGCATGTGTTTGACTATCATTCCATGGATTTCATATTTGTCAATTTCACTATACTTTTCATAGAACTTCCCTACTTGATCTATCCTACCTTCATCATTGATCCTTGTACTCAACACACTAAGACTAGGTTTGAAACTTACTTCAGGAGGTGCTTGTGTGTTCTTCCTATTCCCTGTTACTTTCCAAGATGGATGGTTGGTGCTAATCTCTTTCTTCCTTTTAATAATTTCCTTATACTATGGAGGACTAGTAAGGTCAATTGTTACTATGGGCATAGAAGGAGAAACATCACTTTTACCCTTCTTATCATCTGATTTTTCTATTTTCACCTTCTTCAACTTCAAATCCTTAGATTTTGTCTTTGCTTCATATGCGCTCTCTGTTGCCAAAGCAATATTTTCTTGCCTTGGTTTGTCTAGGTGTTCTTGAGACACTCCATGAATTATCAAGATCTCTGAAGTTACCTTAGCAACCTTTCTTTTAGTTGCAATGTTCTTCAATACTATGTCCACTTCTCTTATTTTCTCATCATAAGTCCCCCATCAAGGTTCATTGGGGTCCTTAGGTGCTAACAATAGAACTTGAGCATAAGCCTCTAGAATAGGCTCTTCCATTTCATATCCTAGTGGATGAATCCACTTTGTCCTTGGTTGAATATCTTCCATGCATTTTGTGTCAGTCTCAACCATGAAACAAATGGTATCCTTGTATTTTTCAACAATATTCTCTGGTATTCTATACCTCATCTACATCTTGGCTCTAAAAGTCTTCAACTCTAGTGTCATGTAGTCCTTCAATCTACTCTTAGTACATGCCTTGAGAGATATTTGTGGCATTATGGGGATGGATTTTTCTAGATACAAATCAAATACTTTTCCAACAATATGGAAGTACATATATATGATCAACGAACCAAATCTAAATATCTTGGTCTTGTCATGCTTGATGGCCTTAATGTTATCTATTAGTTGCATGTACAAGATCTCGCACATATTAAACTCCCCATTCTCTTTCAAAAGTCTTATTATTGTAAGAATTGTGGCCGTAGACACACTGTTTACCCTACTAGTGTGTTGGAACCTATATCATAGTATCATGGACATCAATTTGATGTCATCTTGCTCAATAGGCTCTATAGTCATTCCACACCTATCACTTCTTGACTTGCAAGTTTTTTTGACAAGTTTTCTCACATCTTTTCCTGCTAGAAGAATGATGCCTATCTTTGAGAGGCATGTCATCTCATGAATTAGATCACATGTAATCCTGACTAGCACTTCACCTATCCAAAATAGGTCATCATGAATCCTGCTAAGTAGAATTTTGATCCATTCTGATTTGTAGAACTCATATGTCATAGCATACTCCACTATAGGGTGATTATTCCACTGCACATACTCATCCATGAAGGTTTTAACAAGTTTCATCATTGTTTCCATGTGCACCCTTATCCTATCCAATCCTACTAGTTCTTTCTTATAATAGATGTATGCCCTAATGTCTTCCACATGCATAACACCCATAGGCGTGTGGGAGAATGCACCTTCTAGGTCATCGAGTGTTGATTTAAATAGATGCCTCTTCAACACATATCTCTTCTTCTCCTCCACATCAAATACAACGGGAGTAGCCATTACTTACATATATATCACTTTCTTGATGGATTCCAAGATCTTCTGAATCGGTGCTATGAAATAGGGTTTCCACAACTGATCAAATGCACAACTAATCACTTGATGAATTAATCTACAATCCTTCTTAATCAAATGATTGGGCTATTCTATCCTCCAATCACTCTAAATTTGAATGAAATGAGATATTTACAAACTTTTGTGTAATTTAAAGTAGAAATTCTACCATTAATGCTTGTTGCATAAACCAAGCTATCACTAAAAAATTTCTCTTTGATTCTGTAAACAATTAGCTAGTGCACTCTTGCACATAGGTTCTCCTAGTCTCCAAAATCTTAAGTCCAAAGGCGCATACTTTGAGGGTGAGTATACTAGCCGTGGAGGGTTCTAGAGCTAAATTAGCTCCCCCTATGACCCTGAGGGCCATTCATTCAGATGTAGAGGGTGCATCCATTGTGGATGCATCCAATACATTCTCATCAACTTTATCCTTCTTTTTTTCTGACCAAATCAAGATCATATCCTTTGAATCTTTCACAAACTTGACGTCTCCTTCGGGATCCAATACTGGTTCATCAGGGTTTGTAGGGCTTTCTTGACCTTGTGTCCTTGATCCACAAAACTTTGAGATGTGTCTAGCCTTCTTAAAAGAGTGACAAATGACTAGAGGCCTTATATTCCTTGGTGCATTAATAGGGATGACCATTTTACATTATCTTGTAGAGTGACCATTATAGTTACATGTCTAACATGTAACATTCTAAGAGCTTCTTACATTTGACTAGTTCTGATTTCTTTGATTATACTGACTCTTGTTTTTCTGACTTGTCTTATAATTCATAGCTCTATGACCAAATTTATTTCATGAATAACAGTAGCCATTAAAAGGTCTTACCTCTGTATAGATCCTTGTTATGTGTCCATGCTTGTCACATACATAACAAGTGTGGTCTCTTGGCTTGCACTCATTCTTAGGTGGTTCACCATTGTCTTTAGTTTGATCTTCAGTCTTCTTAGTATCAGTGGATTCTTTTTGTGCTTTCATCCTTGCTCGCATGTTGTCAATCTAGTTTTGTGCTTCATTGTATCCAATACAACTAGTATCTTTTTTTACTCTTCTTGCATACAACTGAGATTCTATCAAATCAGAACTGGTGTGTAATTTGTCAATGTGATTCTTTGCCTCTTTTAATTCATATTCCAAGATTTCTCTTATGTTCCTTAGCTCCAAGATTTCCATGTTTTCTTTCCTTAATTCTTCATTGAGTTGAAGGTTCTATTTTTTTTTTCTTCATAGACTTCCTGATTGTTAGTGAGCTTATCATCAAATTCTTCAAGCTGTTCTTTTAGGGATGAATTTTCTTCTTTGAGGTTTTTGATCATAATCCCTAAATCACTAGTAGATCATTCTTTCAAATGCTTTCTTAGCCTTTTGATGACTATTTGAGCATCACTAAATTTTTCCTTTAGTTCTTCAATTTCTTTTTTAGATCTGTCTAGGTCTTCAAGAGTGGCTTCAAGATTTCTTTTCAAATGTTTCATTTTTGCCTTATCCATGATCTCCTCAAGTGGTTAAACTTCTTTGCTAATGATCATAGCTTTGATACCAATTTTTAGGAATGGGAACACTGAGAGGGGGGGTGAATTAGTGTTTACTATAATTTATCTTTACTTAATCTTAAACTAAACTTGAATACTTAAATAATGAAATGAACATCCACATAAACATGAAACATGAAATCAACACAAAACACCAATATGGTTATGGGGAAACCCAAATAGGTAAAAACCTCGGTGGGAATTGACACTCACTAATATTTTGTACTAGTGTTTTATGATCCTTGTTAGAAGATCCTTAACCCTATTAGGAGTTTATTTACAATAAGATTAATATAGTAGACCTTGTCAAGGGTTGGACCCTGTTAGGATTCTTTTACAATAAACCTTGTTAGGGGTGTGGACGCACTGTCCTAGAGCTCACTACTCAAGTGGTGAAGGCTACAACCTTTTGATTTTAGATACAAACTATATCTATTGGATGGACTATCACTGTGACACTACGTGTCTAATTAGTTCCTTGATACGATGATGCTTTGACCTCTTGAAACACTCTAATACATCTTAGAGTCTCTTCTTAAACTTTTTCTCTGCTTTTCTGAACTATCTAACAACTTCCATACCAATTACAATGGGTGCATCTCATATTTATATGCACATAGAAAATAAATAAATAGGTTGGCCCTTTAACTTATTACATACAACACTTCCAATTGAATTGGCTAGGGAATGTTTAAAAAAAAACATATTTACAATAGGTTCATGGCCTTTACATCATAATAATATAACCATAAATCAAAATGCCAACAGTCAGCTACTTACTCTATTCTTCTCTAGCACACATTGGCTGTGTAACTTCAACTATCTGTAACTGTCATACTTGCATATCTGATCATGTGCTCATAGAATAAGAATGAATATACTCTAAGCAACTTATCTTATAGGGTGCATACCATAACTTGGTCATATGCATGTGCACTAATGCTCTTAGCTTTAGGTACTTTGTATACTATCCAGTCTTCAACACTTAGCTAATTTCTTAGCTTCTCATCAAGTACGTTGACTCCAAACTACTATATGATTTTGTTGCCATAATAACAACACTATACTTAGTCATATACACTAGAGTAGTCAACTTGCAAGTAGAATGGAGATATTAGGCTTTGTGTTGAATTCAAAAATTTAAACATGAACTCATTAAAAGATAATTATGGATTGCCAAACATGGAAACCATGTTACAAAAAGTTACTGGTTTAGAGCTGATGTCTATAATGGATGGGTTTTTAGGCTATAACCAAGTTATTGTCAAGGATATAGAGCAATTTAAAACTACATTTACTACTCCATGGGGTACATATGTATATGTCAGGATGCCTTTTAGTTTGACAAATGCTAGGGAAAGTTTTCAAAGAGCCATGGATGTTGCATTTGCAGATTTCATCAACAAGTTTCTTGTGATATATTAGGATGATCTCACAACCTACTAAAAAAAGGAGGATCAAAATTGTGGCCACCTTGAGAAATTTTTTGTAAGAGCTTTAGAATACGGAGTATCTTTGAATCCAAAGAAATGTGCCTTTGGGCTAACAAAAGGTAAGCTTTTTGGTCACATTGTTTCTGAGAATGGAGTTATAATTGACCTTGAGAGGGTAATTACAATTTAAAAATTACCATTGCAAGGAAATGCCAAAGCAATTGAGTCTTTCTTTGGATAGATAAACTTAGTTAGAAGATTTTTCCCAAAAATTTTTGATACCAGTCTTCCTATCTCCAAGATGTTAAAAAAGAATGCAAAGATGGACTGGATTGAAGAAGCAAAGAAAGCCTTTTTCTGAAATCAAGTAGGAAATCAAGGATGCACCTATGATGAGGACACCAGATATAGTAAGCCTCTCCAAAATTTTTCATTTTCTTCCTTTCATACTATTGCTACAGTATTATTGCAAAAGAACTCAGAGCGTTTTGAGCAACTTATATATTTTTTTCAGCAAGTCTTTGAAAGTAGTAGATTTAAAATATCATATCAATGAGAAACAGGCTTATGCACTAGTTAAAGCTATTAAGAATTTTAGATTATAATTAGTTGGAGAAACTATAGTTGCATATGTGCCTAGTGCTACTGTGAAAGAAATATTAGTGCAACAGGAAGTTTTAGGGATAATGTGTTGATGGATTAAAAGGATCTAGGAATTCAACATTAACATTCAAATCACAAAATTAGTCAGAGGACTAGGATTAGCTAAACTCATGGACCAAAGAAATTTAGATGCTAATCATATAAATTTTATTGAATAAGAATTGGTGTAGGAGCACCCACAATAAATGATGATTCATCAAAGTCCTAGGAACATCTAGATTATGTTAGATCCATCATCTAGGCATCTAGACCAAACTATAAGACCTAGTCCCAAGATTGGCACAAGTATAAGCCCTTGGTCAACTATGGTCAAAGATGTTCAAAGGGCCTAAAACCTTAGGATTTTTTTATTTTTATGTTTTAATGATTTTGATCCATGTTGGATCATTAGTCTTAGGTTTGTACCAATCCTAGTCACCTAGAATAGCAAAAAGTTCTAAAAAGTTGTAAAAGTTGCTTTACAACTTTGATAACTTTTGCCAAAAGTTCTAAAAAAACCCCCCAATGGTCATATACTTCTAAATTCAGTTATAACCGATGGGGGAGGCCTTCATAAGCTATATTAGGTGGCTAGAAGGCAAAGATATGTAATTTGGCAATTTGAACCAATAAAAACATAACCATTTCTCTGTAGATCCTAAGGACAACTGGAGTGTACGGACTGGTGCAGACATGAGGACATGAGTTTCTAAAGCCAAAAGTTTTCTTTATGAATCTACTTTCATTTTAAATTCATTTCATGCTTTGATCAATCCTAGTTTGACAGTTATAAAAGTTTTGATCGATAGTCTGGATTGAAGGCCTTAAACTAGGGTTTCAATAGGGCTTTAGTGTTTTGTTCGATTCCACCATGGGAATTTGATGCCCCTTGGTGGAATTCAATTTTTTTATTTTATTTAATTTCATATTATGTAGGTTAGAGGTGGAGACTTGTGGGGAAGTGAATTTTCCATGATGCCCTAAGTGTACATTCCTATGTGTGCACCTACAAGAGACTAAGTATAGTCAACATAATTCCTTATTGGGGACTCACCAAGACCTAAAAATTATAATTTAGAGTCCTTATATATTCCCTCACATGTTCCCATAATTGGATTGGGAATTGGTTTGGAAGAAAGAAAACTTGTAGTATAATTGCAGACCTAATTAGGCCTATTAGCCCTACCTTGATTAGGTGTCTCATCATTATCCATTTAGTTTATCATCTTGGCACTTGGATATGGTCCCTAAAGCCCAAAAGGGTATCTAAATCTCCAAATTTTTAAATGCTTTGTATGGAAGTATTTTGGTCTATGATCAAAACTCTCCTAGGAAGGACTACAAGCCTAGTCTTGAATTTGTGAAGCAACTAGGTTGTATGGGTTTGCTTTAAGTGAAAGAACCATTGGAACTATTTGAGTTGGACCTAAATAGGCTAGATCCATGAGTATAGGTCACCCCTAGTCCTTTTATTCATTTCATGGGGATAATTCCTAAATTGAGTAAATAGTGCTTCATAACCAATCTTATTTGTTGGTGTTTTGGACTTGGTAGAACCTAGTGATTAGGTTTCTATTGTGGTTTCAAGGTTGTGATAGACTTAGCCCTTGTCCTTTCTACACTTGTGATAGGTGTAGGGAGCTTTACTCTATAATTTGGGTACAATACCTTAACCATCATTCACTATTCCAAGCTTCCTATTGCCCATTTTGCATCAAGTTGTATCAAATCTATGTCTACTCCTAAGGATGAAGAGATCCCTCCAAGGGTCACAAAAAGTGAATTAGAAAAGAGGGTGAGAGAACAAAGGGTAGTAAATCTAGCCTTAACCAAAAGGCTCCAAGAACTTGAGAAGAAGTTGGATAAGGAGAAAGAGGATGAGTCTGGTTTTGAAGAAGGGAGTGAAGAGGAGGAAGGCACCTATGAACAAAACATACTTCTAGAGAAAATACCTCTCATTGATACCTTAAAATGTGTGGGAAGAATGACCATGGAGGAGAAGATAGACTTACCAGTCTTCAATGGTAAGATGAATGTAGATTTGGCCTTGGATTGGATAGAGGCCTTGATAAGATTCTTTGAATTTGAGGACATCCCTAAGAAGAAGAGGGTAAAGTTGGAAAGATCCAAGTTGAAGGGAGCAGCCCTAACTTGGTGGAACTTCATCCAGACAGAAAGGGTGAAGAATGGGAAGAGCATGATAAATTCATGGAACAAGATGATAGCCCTGATTAAAGAGACATATGTACCTGAGGATTATGGGGTACAACTCCATAGGAGGAAGAAAAGTCTAAAGAAAAAGACATGGATTTTGGCTCATATACCAAGGAGTTCCTAAGGTTATGTATGAAGACAAATATGGTAGAAGATGAAGAAGTAAAAATAGCAAGATATATGAATTGTTTGAAAGTATCCATTCAAGAGGAACTTAGCCTACACTTCCCTACCACAGTCAGCAAGTGCTATCAAATGGCACTAAAGGTAGAGGATAAATGGTAGAGAAAGTAGGAGTTTGGTAAAGGAAAGAGAAATGATAGTGGGAAGAACTTTAGAGGAAGAGGATCCTCTTGGAACAAAGGAAAAAATGGTGGCAACAACAGTAGAGCCACTAATCAAGGAGAAAAAGAGAATAGTGATTCAAAATCAAGAGGGAACTATAGAGGAAGGAGACCCTTAAATAGAGGGAGAAAAAATATAGGGAGAGGAAATGGACCCCTAAAATGCTACTACTACGATCAGTTAGGACATCATGCAGGAAGGTGCCCTGAGAAGAGGAATAACAACAATCAAGGTGAGAGGAGATGAAAAATCATTCAAGAAGACAAGCAAGAAGAAAATGCAGATAGAAGGGACTTAGAAATAGAGGAAGGAGTGTGTTTTATGATGAGACAAGTCTTCCTTCAAGTGCCACAAAACCAAGAATCTCCACAAAGGAAAGACCTCTTCAGAAAAAAGATCCAATGCCATGGAAAGGTTTGTAACTTACTTATAGATTTTGGTTCAATTGAAAATATAGTATCTAGTGAAATGGTTCAAAAGATAAACATTCCTAAGAAGCCACATTCTTTCCCCTATCATGTTTCTTGGTTAACAAAGGGCTAGCAAACTCTAGTCATAGAACAAGCATGGATAGAGTTTTCAATTGCATACTTTAAAGATAAAGTCCTTTGTGATATTGTTGAAATGGATGCTTCACACATCTTTCTAGGTAGGCCTTGGAAATTTGATGTAGATCCCATACACCATTGTAGGAGGAATACCTACTCCATCACCAAGGATGGAAAAACTTTTACCATAAAGCCCATTCCTGATAGAAAATCTAAAAAGGAAGCTAGTGTCATCATCATGGGTGAGAAAGAGATGTTAAAAACATTAAAGGAACCTGAAACTAAAGCTTTTGTCTTAATTTCTAATCCAAAGAATAACATAAGGTCTGATCAAAGTGATCCTATACCAAATGAAGCTAAGGAACTACTTGAAAATATAGAGATGTCACTGCTAGTGACCTGCCCACAAGCATCCCTCCCTTAAGAGATATCAATCACCAAATTGACTTGATATCTGGGTCATCCCTACCTAACAAGGCTACATACAATATTACACCACTGTAGCATGTAGAGATTGCAAAATAGGTTAGTGAACTATTGGAAAGAGCACTCATTAAAAAAAGTCTCAGTCCATGTGTTGTGCCTTTAGTTTTGGCACCTAAAAAGGATGGAAAATAGTGGTTGTGTACTGACAGTAGAGCCCTAAATAGGATCACTATAAGATATAGATTCCCCATGCCAAGAATTGAAGATCTATTGGATCAAATTGAAGGTGCTTGCTACTTCACCAAGATAGACTCAAAGTCTAGATACCATCAGATCAGGATCAAACTAGGAGATGAGTGGAAGACAACATTCAAAACTACTGAAGGTTTGTTTGAATGGTTAGTAATGCTCTTTGGGTTAAGAAATGCCCCTAGTACTTTTATGAAACTTATGAATGAGATATTCATTGATTTTATTAGAAAATTTGTTGTTGTTTACCTTGATGACAAACTAATATTCAATCAGAGTAAGGAGGAGGATCTTGATCATGTGGAATAGGTACTAAGGAGACTTTATCAGCACATGTTGGTGATCAACTTGGAAAAGTGTATGTTTATGAAGAAGGAACTTGTGTTCCTAGGATTATTGATCTCACAAGGTACCCTCAAGATACATCTTGATAAGGTTGAAGCAATCATCAATTGGCCTCCACCAAAGAACCAAGGTGATGTAAGAAGCTTCGATGGACTTCCCACCTTCTATAGAAAGTTTATCAAAAACTTCAGTCATGTGTATGTACCAATGCTTGACACCATTAAAGGAGGTAGAAAGAATAATTTTTCTGGGACAAAGAAAGAAAATGATGCATTTCAATACTTGAAAAAAAGAGTTTCCCAATATCCTATCTTGGTTCTACCTAATTTCAACAAGGTCTTCACTATAGAGACAAATGCAAGTAACTTAGTGATAGGTACAGTCCTAAGTCAGGAAGGTAAGCTAGTTGCCTTCTTCTTTGAGACATTGAATGAGGCCAAAAGGAAGTACTCAACCTATGACTTGGAACTCTATGCCATGGTCCAAGCCCTCAATAAATGGAGGCACTATCTAATACCAAAAGAATTTGTGGTATAAACTGATAATCATGGATTAAGTTTTCTTAATTCATAGGAAAATCTCTCTGTGAGACATCTTAAATGGGTGGAATAGTTTCAGGCACACACCTTCAACATCAAGCACAAGAAGGGTATAGCAAAAAAAATTGTAGATGCTCTTAGCAGGAGGGTTCATCTAGTTGAAGAGATATAACTTCAAAGTGTGGGAATTGATACCCTCAAACATCTATACCCTGATGATCCCGATTTTACAAAAAAAATTCAAGTTTGCACAAGCATGGTTGGAAGATACCATACTGATTTTTCTCAATATCTGATTCAGAATGGACTCCTATTCAAAGGAGCTCAACTATGCATTCTAAAATGCTCAATGAGGAAAAATTTAATAAGGGAGAAGCACTATGGTTACCTAGGAGGACACTTTGGCATCGACAAGATAGTAGACATGGAAAGGAGGAGTTATTTTTGGCTAAAGATCAACAATGACGTTAAAAAATTCATAGAGACTTGCACCATCTTCTAGCAAGCTAAAGGTGTGTCAACAAATCAAGGGTTATATCAACCCTTACGAATTCCTTCTAGACCATGGGAGTCAATCTAAATGGATTTTGTAATGGGGTTGCCTAGAACAAAATAAGGTTTTGATAGTGGTTTTGTGATAGTGGATAGGTTTAGCAAATTGGTCCATTTTGTACCATGTAAAAGCACAAATGATGCTTCTCATATTGCACATATTTTCTTTAAAGAGGTGGTTAGGATCCATGGTTTACCTCAAAAAATTGTATCTGACAGGGATGTGAAGTTTCAAGGCCACTTTTGGAGGACACTTTTCAAGAAGCTAGGAACTAATCTAACCTACAACTTTGCCTATCACCCACAAACTGATGGGTAGACTAAGATAGTAAATAGATCCTTAGGCAATCTCCTAAGATTCCTAACTAAACAATATGATCAGAGTTTTGATATACTCTTTCCCCAAGAAGAGTTTGTATTCAATGACTCCATGAACATGTCAATAGGCAAGACCCCCTTCCAAGTAGTGTATGGCCTTCATCCCAAAGGACCATTGGACCTGGTAGAACTACCATCTGATTTCAAAATTAGTGCTCAAAGGAAATAACTAGGAGAGCTCATCACAAAGGTGCAACATGAGGTAAAGGAAGCGCTAAAAAGATCCACTTTGAAATACAAGGAACATGCTGATAAAAGAAGGGAAATTGACTTCAAAGTTGGAGACAAGGTATGGGCATTCTTGAGGAAAAAGAGACTACCTAAGGGTAGATATTACAAACTTCACATGAAGAAAGTAGGACCATGCAAAATACTTAACAAAATGGGTGAGAATGCATATGAGATCTCTCTTCCCCCTACCTTGCAAATTTCTCCAATTTTTAATGTTGCAGACATCACCCCATACAGAGGCATAACAGATTCAACAAATGAACAAGCTAAGAAGGTAGATATGAATGACGAAAACTATGTCACTAACCTCCCTCAAAGAAAACCACTAGAGTTAGAGGAAATATTAGACACCAAGTTATTGAAGTAGACCAGAACCAAGAAGTACATGCAGTACCTAGTCAAATGGAAAGGACTCCCCAACATAGATGCAACTTGGATGAATGAAGGCCAGATCAAGCAACATGGAACTTTGGTGGAACAATTAACCTCAAGTAGGAACTTGAGTTCTAAACTCAAGGGGAGTATCGTATAGGAGCACCCACAATAAATGATGATTCATTAAAGTCCTAGGAACATCTAGATTAGGTTAGATCCATCATCTAGGCATCTAGACCAAATTTTAAGACCTAGTCCCAAGATTGGCACAAGTATAAGCCCTTGGTCAACTATGGTCAAAGATGGTCAAAGGGCCTAAAACCATAGGATTTTTTTATTTTTATGTTTTAATGGTTTGGATCCATTTTGGATCATTAGTCTTAGGTTTGGACCAATCCTGGTCACCTACAATAGCAAAAAGTGTTAAAAAGTTGTAAAAGTTACTTTGCAACTTTGACAACTTTTGCCAAAAGTTGTAAAACAACCCCCCAATAGCCATATAGTTATAAATTAAGTTGTAACCAATGGGGGAGGACTTCATAAGCCCTATCAGGAGGGTGGGAGGTAAGGATATGTAATTTGGCAATTTGAACCAATAAAAACATAACTATTTCTCTGTAGATGCTGAGGACAACTAGAGTGTATGGACTGATATGGACAAGAGGGCATGAGTTTCTAAAGCCAAAATTTTCTTTGTGAATCTAATTTCATTTTCAATTAGTTTCATGCTTTGATTAATCATAGTTTGAGAGTTATCAAAGTTTTTGATTGACTACCTGGATTGAAGGCTTAAAACCAGGGTTTCAATAGGGCTTGAGTGTTTTGACCGATTCCACCATGGGAATTTGATGCCCCTTGGTGGAATTAAATTTTTGTTTATTGTATTTCATATTATGCAGGTTAGAGGTGGAGACTTGCAGGGAAGTAAATTTGCCATGATGCCCTAGGTGTACATCCCTATGTGTGCACTTACAAGTGATTGAGTACAGTCATCATAAATTCTTGTTGGGGATTCACCAAGACCTAAAATTAAGGATTTAGAGTCCTTATATATTCCCTCACATGTTCCCATAATTGGATTGGGCATTGGTTTGGAGGAAAGAGTACTTGTAGTAAAATTGCAGACCTAATTAGGGCTATTATCTCTGCCTTGATTAGGTGTCTCCTCATTCTCCATTTAGTTTCACATCTTGGTGCTTGGATATGGTCCCTAAAGCCCAAATGGGTACCTGAATCTCCAAATTTTTCAATGATTTGTATGGAAGTATTTTGGTCTATGATCAAAAACTCTCCTAGGAAGGGCTACAAGCCTAGTCTTGAATTTGTGAAGCAACTAGGTTGTATGGGTTGCTTTTAAGTGAAAGAACCATTGTGACTATTTGAATTGGACCTAAATAGGCCGGATCCATGAGTATAGGTCACCCATTTTACTATTACTCATTTCAAGGGGATAATTCCTAAATTGAGTCAATAGTGCTTCATAACCAATCTTAGTCGTTGGTGTTTTGGACTTGGTAGAACCTAGTGATTAGGTTTCTCTTGTGGTTTCAAGGTTGCGATACCCTTAGCCATTTTCCTTGCTATAGTTGTGATAGGTGTAGGGCACTTTACTCTACAATTTGGGTGCATAAGGGTTCAATCCCTTAACCATCATTCACTATTCCAAGCAACCTGCTGCCCACTTTGCATCGAGAACATAGGCCATACATATGTGATTTGGATTGTTGTGATTTTTATAAAGATATTATTGGATACTTGCAGAGATTTTTTATTCTTCCTGGAATGGATGACTATAAAAAGAGAACTCTCAAATTGCATTCTTTAAGGTATGTAATTCTTAAAGGTGAATTATGGTGGAGAAGTAATGAAGGTGTTTTTCTCAAGTGTATTGATCATGAAAAAGATAAACACTTGTTATAGGAGATGCATGAAGGTGTGTGTGGTGGCCATTACATGGCTAATACTACTACACATAAGATAATAAGCTCTATTTTTATGTGGCCTACAATTTTCAAAGATGCACATTTTCTTGTCAAGAAATGTGATGCCTGCAAGAGATTCATAGGAAAATTAAAATTTAGTGGTAATTTTCCTTTAAAACCTGTTATAGTTATGGCCCCTTTTCAAAAGTGGGGTATGGACTTTATTGGGGAAATCCCAAACAAATCAAGTGGTGGTCATTCATACATCATAGTAGCCACAAATTATTTCACTAAGTGGGTGAAAGAAATTCCCACTAGAAGACCTACTAGTAGGGTGGTGACTGATTTTACGATGCACAATATCTTGACCAAGTTTGTATGTCCTAAGACAATAATAGTAGACAATGTTGTGTTTATAGTCTGAAGAATTTAATAGTTTTTGTCAACAATATGGGATTCAGGTCTCATATTCATCCCCTTATCACCCCCAAGGCAATGGTCAGGCATAATCATGTAACAAGAGCTTGATAATTTTTTTGAAAAGAGTTCTTGATAGAAACAAGAAATCATGGGATTCCAAGTTGCAACTGGCTTTATGGGCTGATAGAGTGATATTAAAGAGGGAAATTGGCTGTGCTTCTTTTGATTTGGTATATGGAATTCATGAAAGGTTGCCATAGAATAATCTATTATAGATGTACAAGTTCATCCAAATATATGATGATGACTTGGATAATGAAATGAGGATCAGATTAGAGGATCTGATATAGTTGGATGAATCAAGGAGAGAAGCTCATGACAATAATATCAACTTACAATTGCAATATAAGAACTTTTATGACAAAAGGACCACAATAAAAAATTTTGATATTAATGATTTAGTTCTGATGTGGAATTCCAAATTGGAAGACAGGGGTAAGCATAGGAAATTCAACCCAATATGGTTGGGACCCTATATCATTGATGCTAAATGGGGTTTTGATTCTTATATCTTGAAGGATTTGGTTGGAAATGCTTTGGAATTTTCAATTCATGTACAATTTCTAAAATTGTACTTTTCTTCAGGTACTCTCATTATCCATGAATAGTAGTTTAATTTTCCTTTTCTATTGTATGTTTCCTTTCTTGCTTTCTTATTTTTAGCTTGCTTTTTGAGAAGTTCCCTATAAGTTTTGTCCAGTTGGTGGTCTACTCTCCCAATAATTATGAATCTTTTTCATCCCTACAATAGGCATACATCTCCAGTTAGAGCCACTATTAGCCCAATTTCCTAAAAAATGCAAAATCTAAAGGGGGAATAGTCTATTTCATTTTAGAACTCTAAAATCTTGTCATACCCTAGCTACAATTTGTTTCATCTAGTGAAGAATGTATAAAATGCTTTATGGATTGCACCGTTAGCCTGTGATAGTTCATAGTATCCCCAAGCTTCAGTCCAGAGCGCATGTCTTAGTATGCAAAAACCAGGGAGAAATTCATGTTTTCAGGTCTAAAGAATAGGGTTTTTTTTGTGCCCTAGGGTTTTCAAAAATTTTCCTAAGTCTACAAAATCCTACCTTTTTTCTATTTCTTCATTACTTTCTTTAGGCTCTTAAGTTTCTAACTATGCACAAGGTCTTTTCCATTTTTTCTTTAGTCATTTAATCTTGGAATAAAATCACTAAGTGTTAAAATATTTAGCAAATGAGCGACAGATGGCATTCACTCATTCTCCAATTTCTTGGGTGGTTATGTCTTTTATCATGTGACTCAGTGACTATGTGTTCACATAATATCCTAATCTTGGTCATTAAGTTCCTTTTATTTATCAACTCAGTGGGTGGTTTAAGTTTCCCTAAGTCAGATAGTCTCTAGATAAAATGGTGAAGTAAGAAATCTTTCAGCGATTATGAGAATGCTTTAGTCACTAGGTCTCTAGATATAATAAAGCAATTTTTATATCTCTTCAGTCGCTAGATCTCATGAAAAATTCAAAGTCAAGGAAGAGATATGGATAAGGCACTACTATTGTTGATTATTCCCCTTCAAAGAAAAGATCTTATGATTGTCTCTTAGTCGCTTGATAAAGATGATGTCATTCAAAAACTTTAGAGATTAAGTGACTACCGTTGGATCTAGATTTTATGGTTGGCACTTAATTTTGAGGTTTTTAATATATCAAAGGGTTTTATTTTAGATAATATGCATCATTAGATTAAAATCCTATAGTTGGCATGAAGTTGCTAGATAAAATCAAGGATTACTAAAAGTTTCAGTGATCAAGAGACTTCCTTCAGTCGCATGATCTCTAGAAAAGTTTGAAAATTCAAAAATTATTCAGTGATCAAGTGAAGTCTTTGGTCATGTGATCACCAAATAGAAGATGAGTTAAAGGTAAAGACTTGGAGATTAAATTTGGGCTATTGATCAGATGAGATCAGGTAGTAGTCGCTACATCTCTTAATATAACCTTGTGTTGAGAAAATATTTAGAGGTCATGAGAAAGCCTTTGTCACATGTTCTCCTAATTAAGCTTGAGTTAAGTGAAAAATTTTGAAGCTAAGTGATGCTTTCAGTCACATATTCTCCAAATTCAGTATGGTGAAGTTGCTTGCCAAGGAAAGTGGGTCCAAATTACCAGGTGTTGATGAGGTGTTTGTTCTTGATTGGTTCTAAGAGATGTGATGTGGTTGGAATTTTTTAAGGCTAGGTTGACTATTTTAAAGATTCACAAGGATCATTGGATACGCTGTGAAAACTTGAAGATTGACGGCTATGTTTTAAACTTTGTCAATTAACCATTGTTGATTGATTTTTGAATTTAAAATTTAGGGCTTTTGCATAAACCAAAAGAGATAATGTGTGTGATCCAATCTCTTTCTTAAAGAGCCATAAATGATAAAATTACAATTGAGAATTAAATGAACTCTTGGGTGGTTGAGCCAAATATGATCAAATTTTATAGCTTTCATGGGCTTGATATTTTCTAGATGGTTGTTTCTGGATACAACAGTTATGATTTGGATCAAGTTGTCAAAGATTTCTTCCCTAGTACATAGAGGTAGCTGATATATTCATAGTAATGAATGCTTTCCAAAGGGATAATAAGATCATACCGTGATTTGTTGTAATGTAAATTATATCAAATTTGTCTCTAATATTTCTTGATTAAAACTAAGATTGCTTCCTTGTCACTTCTATAATAAATAGTTTCCTGATTTCATTCTGCAGTGGTTGGAAATGTTTCCCTAATTGTGCCCTAAATGACCCGAAGCTTGTAGCAATCCTTGTTCTTATAAAAGGATTCCAAAGGTCATTTAGAAGGGCTCCAAAATATCTGTAAAATTTCTTCAAAGTTGGTTCCAAGAGTTCTTTCTAGGGTTGAAAGAGAGAATCACTTGCAAGAGACCAAACATAGACTTAGTTCTATAGGCTTGCATTCAAGACTGAGAGAAGATGTTTGTAACCTCTCTATTGTACAAAAATATTAATGAATCCATACTATTCTTATCTTTTTGTACTATATTTTATGTTCAATTATTCACTCTTGTATCATTTTGTGGCAAACTTATATAAGGATTTTAAAAATTTCTTTGAAGCTTGTCTCTTGTTTACTAATTTGTAAATTCCTATTATCTTGTGAGTTTATGACCTCAAGATCAATAGCTATAGACGTAAGTGTTGTATGTTTTGATATGTTTTTCTATTAACTTGAAAAGTTAAGTAAATGCTTGATGTAACCTAATAGAATTGCAAAGCATTAAGGAGGATATAGGTAAGTAGTGAGGTTCTCACCTAATTATAATTTACTAAGTGAATGATAGAATCAAAAATACAATGAGGAATTATTTATGAATATGCCCAATGGATAAGGGACTGATCATAGACACTTTGTCTAATAGATGTTCTTTCTTGTCTACTAGTTCTACCCTAAGACAAACAAATCAAATTCCAAATCTTATAAGTCAGTAGTTGTGGACTAAATAGCTAAAGCCCCTAATTTATTTGTGAGTTACTTGATAGTGTGTTTAGCTTCACATCCTATCTCTTTATTTTATAGATAATAAGAATTTTTATGGGCATATCCGCTTTGTGAGGACTAGTGAAAAGGTTGAGATTAAGTGATCCTAACCTAGGTGCACCTGCTTGAATTCTATAGAGTTCAAAGTGTAGAAAGCCTTAGTGCTTTGTTCATTTTTCCTTGTTCTTGTATGCGTGTACTGATTGTGGGAAGTAAGCTACCCCACAAGTGCATCTCTGCATTAGTAAAGGTAGTTATAATCTTGCTAAACCAAGAGCCAACAAACTGGTCACACATCACCAAAGTTAACACTATGGGCTCAAATTATTGAACACCATAGAAACACATTGTGTGGTGAATATGGGACTAAACCCCACATCTACCCCATCCCCTCATCCATCTTGGTCGAGCTGAGCTACGATCCACCTCGGTCAAGCTGAGCTGTAATCTAGCTCGGTTGAGCTGAGATAAGATCCAACTTAGTCAAGCCAACCCAAGACCATTGGCACCCTCAATGACCTTGACTTCCTCCATGGGACACATGGTAGCCTGAGCCACTTTGGTAGCCACCTCAATAGTAGCTCACTTAGTGACACCTTGGTACATGGTGAATGAGAAATGAGTTTTTCATATAAAAATAATTTGCAATTATCATAGTTTTATCTTATTAAATTTGATGCCCATTTATGCATCATCGAGGCCATATTTTATTTTGCATTTATGGTCTCCAGGATGTCAAATTTATCACATTGCTTACATCATGATTTTTAATGATTTAAAATGATGGTTGTCTGAATGTCAATTTAGGACAAATTTGGATAGTTGTGATGGTCGTTTGGATGTCAAATTTAACCTAATATTTAGTTAATGTTAGTGAGGTTTGAAAAATTTGTAGCCCTAACCATTTATAGTTTGAGTTTTACAGTTCAACTTTGGGAGGCCATAACTTGGTCATTCGAGCTCCAAACTGAGTGCAATTTATTTTTTTTTGGTGGAATTTTCCTGAATGTTTCAATGGTGTAGCTGTTTTCTGGTTTTGGTGCACAAATTTTGCATAAATTGTAGTTTTTGCTAATTGTACCTACATGATCCTTAATTTTTGAACTTTAGAGGCTTCGTTTAGGCTCATACAAACACATTTTCAAGTGGATTTTTTTCTAAAGTGCATAATTTTTTGTCTACTTTCTAGATCTAGTATCAGTTTGGAGAAGTTTTGAGTGGACATAGTACTTTCATAATTTGGTCTATTTTGGCCTATTTTGACACTTGTAATTGCTTGGATCTTTGAGTGATCTTGAGTCTTATCTTCTTGATTACTCTATAGCTTCATATTCTCTATTGTAACCACCAAAATCAAAAGTCCACTTTGGTACATTTTGATAAGTGGCAATTGTACACGGACTATATATAAATTGTGAAAATCATCTTTTTTTTTTTTTTTTGTGGGGGGGGGGTTGTTATTTGGTTCATTCCATATTGAGGGTGCATTAATTTTTTAATATAATTTTTTCATGTGAAAATTATATCATGTATGGTTTAATTAGGTTGACAAGAGGAAAATATAAGGAATGGAGTGAATTGGTTCTTTCTCATCTTAGTGAGCATAACCTGTTACCCTATTTGTATCAGTATAGACCTAAAAGTCCTTTCGATTGGGACTCTTACTTAAAATTTCTTAGTGTTATATATTGGAATATGGATATGGATGTTATGGATTCCCTTGATGACTATGACAGTCGGACAATAAGTATTCCTAATCTTTGGACTATTCTTTGGGAAATATATGGAGATCCTCATGTTCCTCCACTCCCAAAAGGTCTAGAACATCAAGTTGCAACTCCTTCTCCTCTTATTTAGATCATATCTATTATTTCTCTTGGTTATACTTTCCTTCCTATAGCCATTGACTCTTGTGATTCAGTGCAATAGGATTATCCTTGTCTTCCAGTTATAGTTCTATGGGATGAATACTGGACAAACATTACAGGTTTGTTTATGGAGTCCTACATTGAGGATTTTTGAGACACCATTGATGACATTCATCTTCTATTTGTTGAGAAGGATCCTTCTTTAGTTTTTTTCATAGAACACTCTGACCCTCACCCTTACTGCCCACTTGATCCTTCTTTTGAGATTGGCATGATTGTGGATCCTTTAAAATAGAATTTGGAGGAAGTCTCTTTAACCTCAGAGAAAACATTTGAGTCTTTGGAGATTTGTTTTCATGAGTCTCAAACTTTACTTGAGATGTCAGATTTCATGGTTCAGGTTGATTATACTCATGTTTTGTATATTCCTATTCAGTTTCCTGAGACATCATATATTTTGGGGAATCTTCCTAGAGATTGAGGAGAATTCATACATAGACCTATGAAATTGTTTCTTCCTAAGTAGAGGAACATTATTTTTTTTTCTTGGTGCCATTTCTACATTGATCTAGGTGCATCTATCATGGGTGTAAATTATAAATTGAGGGGGGCTTCCATTCTTCTCAACCCACTTTTCTATTTTAGGAGGTATCTTTGTCTTGTCAGTTATTTCAAAATTCTTACATGGATTAGTTACCATTGGTTCCTTGTTTGTCACCTTCTATTATGATTTTTCCTGATTGGTTTGTGGCATCTTCATCAACCAAGGAAATTTCGACACATGAAAATAATTTAGTAACATCATACTTCATTTAGATTCACCTTCTTTCTTCCTATCAATAATGAAATTCTTTCTTGCATCTATACTTAGTGTATCTTCTTCCTAAGGGTATAATTTTCATTTGTAGGCATGGTTCACTATTTTTCCTTCAAGCACTAACCATCATTGGAGGATATTTTTGATGCAAGAGCATCTTGGGTGTAAGAGAAATCTTGCATCACCCAAACATATTTTTTGTTTTTGTATTCAATAAGGGCTATCTTGTGTAGAGCTGCTATTTATGGAAACTTTCTATTTTCAGTAAGTTGGTCATAAGATCTCAAAATGTTCTAATTTCACATGTGGAGGTTCATTTCAGTCGTATCAGCCTAGCAGTAAAGTTTCATTGATAGATCAAGTGTAGCTTTGGAGATATTGAAGATTTTCGATATTGGTAGCAGGGTGCAGAAACTTTGAACTTAGTTTTGAAGGCTTTAGAGGCCCTAGATGAGGTCAAAAATTTGGGTGATGGGCACTTGTGCAAGTTATCCTATAGAGTGCTTCGTGGCCTTTCTGAAATGGGGTCATAATAGTCAATTGGGTTAACTGGCAATGACTTATGGTCTTCGGAAGGTGGGACACCTGAAATGGCAGAAAATAATTTTCCTTCAAAATTTCTATTTGGGTTTCAAAAGTTATTTTGAGCCACATTTGATGTAATAAATTGTAAAATAAAATAATTCTAAGTTTGGTCAGCCTTATGGGCTAAATTTCAGGAACCTTCTCGGGCGGTGGAAATTGTCTATATAAAGAAGGCCCATAGTGTTGTCTAGGGAAGTTCTGGGTAGATCTGGGTAATGATTTGAGGCCTTTTCCTATAGAATATTGTAAGGGTAATGACAATGTGGCTTTTCATATTGTAATTCTAAAATTTGTAACTCCACACTTGTGGAGATAATAAGAAGCCCATTTTTTGTTCTAGCAAATTTTTGTTATTTCTCTATTTCTATTATGTGTTTGTGGTATTAAGGGGAGAACCCTTCATAAAGTGGTATCAGAGTGGTTGTTCTTGAGTGTGTAAATAGATTGCTAACTATGAGGTAGTTTGCACCAAGACCATGGGTTAGGGTTTCTGTGTAAACAGATCACCAATTGTGAGGTAGTTTACACCAGGACTGTGGTTAGGGTTTCAGTGCGCATTGAGAAAATGCCTCCACAAATCAAACATGGTGAAAAGAGCCGGTGTTGTAACACCTAAGGTTAGGGCATTGTACAGACAAGTGTGAGAATTGCAAGAGAAGATTCACAGAGGAATGAATCTTAATGTCAGAGATGAAAGCGAGGATGAAGCCGAAGAAGAAGGGAATTTTGAAGGAGAAGTCAAAGTTGCAAATCAAGAGGAAGAAAGACTTTTTTGAGCTATTTCAAAGATTGGGAAAAGACCTAAGATTCAGGTTCCTATATTTTAAGGAAATATTAATCCATAAGAATTGATCGACTCGATCAATGAATGTGAGGAATATTTTGAGTATGAAGATGTTGAGGATCCTGATAGGGTCAAATTTGCAACCAGACTGAAAGGTCATGCAAAGATCTAGTGACAAGAGATTCAATTGGAGTGAAATAGAAGAGGAAACGATAAAATCACAAGATGAGATTGGATGGTGGATAAATTGAAGTGATAGTTCATTCCTGTTGATTATGAGCTTGACCTACTGAAGAAGATGCAAAGTTTGAAACAAGCAGGAAGATCTGTTCAGGAGTATACAGAGGAGTTCTATCAACTCCTCATCAGAAAAGGCCATGTGGAAGTTGATAAGGAGAAAGTTTCCCATTACCTTAATGGGTTGAGGCTAAGCATTCAGGAGGGGCTGAATTTGGTTCGAATGAATAGTATTGAAGAGGCATACTAGTTCTCCCTAAAAGTAGAGGAAAAGCTGAACAAGAAGTTTGAGAGCAGATAAAATAGAAGAGGTCATGGTGGAAGATCTAGTGGATGGTCATATGGAGGTAGAAATGAAGATCGGAAAAAGAAGGATGAGGCCAGTCGTAATCAGAATCAGTGAGGAAACAATTCCAATAATTTCTAAGATTAGAATAATAGAGATTAGAGAGGAAGAGGAAGAGGACAAAGATCTGGAAGAGGAGACTTTCATGGAACATGTTTTCACTATGGAGAAGAAGGTCATAGGGCATTTGAATGCCCTCAACACCAAGGAAGAACAAACAAGAGAAATGGAGGCTAGGCTAGAGTTGCATATGTAGATGAAGATGGCAGATCATCACATTTTGAAGATGTTGAAAGAGGAGAAATGTTGATTGAAAAAAGAGTCCTACTGAGCTGTGAGAATGAACCTGAACAAAGGAGGAGCCTATTTCACACCAAGTGCAAGTGTGAGGGTAAGTGTTGTGATGTGATTATTGATAGAGGAAGCACTAACAATTTGGTGTTCGAAGAGATGGTGACAAAGTTGAATCTCAAGAGACAGAAGAACCCACATTCATATCGGATTGCCTGGGTAAAGGATGACCACAAGGTCATGGTCAATGAACAATGCCTAGTAAATTTCAAGATTGGTAGGTACCAAGATGAGGTACTATGTGATATCATATCTACAGATGTATGTCATATCTTCTTGGGTAGGCAATGCAAGTTTTACAGATGTGTTGTATATGATGGTTGTGTGAATACCTATTCCCTAACAAAGGATGGAGTGTGACATAAGCTAAAGCTATTGAATGACATAAAAGAAAAGGTATGTGGTAGTGCAAGAATAATTTTTTTTGATGGAAGAAAGTTCCTAGATGGTATGAGGCATGAGCATGTGTGTTTTGCTTTAATTCCAAAAGCTAGTAAGGAAGAAGTAGAAGATGTTCTTGTAGAAGTTGAAAATTTGTTGAATGCATTTTAGGATATTGTATTTGATAATGTGCTTGATGGATTACCACCAGTCAAGAAGATCAGTCATCAGATGGACTTGATCCTAGGAGCGAGTTTTCCGAATAAGGTAGCACATAGAATGACACCTATAGAAAGTGAGGAGTTGAATAGACAAGTACATGAATTGTTGTAGAAAGGATTGATCCATGAGAGTCTGAGCCCCTATGTTGTACCAGTGGTATAAGTACCAAAGAAGAATGGAGAGTGGAGGATGTGTACAGATTCTAGAGCAATAAACAAGATCACAATCAAGTACAGGTTTCCATTGCCACAAATGGATGATATTATGGATTGTTTGAGTGGAGCTGTGTATTTCTCAGTGATAGATCTGAAGAGTGGATATCATCAGATTTGGATCAAAGAAGGAGATAAATGGAAGATTGCCTTCAAGATAAAGGAAGGATTGTATGAGTGGTTAGTCGTGCCTTTTGGGCTAACCAATGCACTAAACACTTTTATGCAGCTCATGAATGAGGTTCTGAAAGAATTTATGGTTAAGTTTGTCATTGTCTACCTAGATGATATTTTGATCTTCAGTAAGACATTGGAGGAGCATATGATGTATATTCGTATGGTATTTGAGAAGATGAGAGAAAAGAAATTGTCGATTAATTTGAAGAAGTGGAGTTTTGTGAAGAAAGAGTTTAAGTGGACTAATGGGGTAGAAATGTGTTTTCAATTGTTGAAACAAAAAGTTATAGAACAAACTATTTTAGCACTTCTAGATTTTAATAAGGTGTTTCAATAAGACAGTGATGCTAGTGGTACTGCTATAGGAGCTGTTATGAGCTAAGAAGGTAAACCTGTTGCTTATCTTAGTGAGAAGTTAAATGATGCCAAGAGAAAGTATTCTATTTATGATTAGGAAATTTATACTATAGTTCAAGCATTGAAGAAGTGGAGACACTATTTTCTTCCTAAGGATTATATTTTGTATACTGATCATCAAGCTTTGTAATATTTGAACAGTCAAGGAAAGTTGAATCAGAGGCATTTGAAATGGGTTGAGTTTTTGCAGAGTTATACATTTGTTCTGAAACACAAGAGTGGAAAGTCTAATAAGGTTGCAGATGCTCTAAGTAGAAAGAAACTATTGCTAACAGAAATGCAGATTGAAGTGGTTGGGTTCAAGGAACTCAAGAATTTGTATCCAAAGGATCTTGATTTTAGTGAAGCTTGGAAAGCTTGTATAGAGCCTGTTACTCTAGATAGGATGAAATGGTTGGATTTCATCATCCAAGATGATATGCTATTTAGAGGGAGTCAGTTGTGCATTCTGTGAAGCTCTATGAGGGAGAATCTCATCAAGGAGAAGTATAGCGGAGGATTGGCTGGACATTTTGGTCATGATAAAACCCTTGATTTGGTTAGTGAGAATTATTATTGGCTACAGTTGTAGCAAGATGTGAAGAAGTTCGTATAGAGTTGCAGAGTATGTCATATGGTGAAAGGAGTAACGCAGAATACAGGGTTGTATCAGCCATTACCTATCCAGAGAATCCTTTGGAGGATATCAGTATGGACTTTGTTCTTAGTTTACCGAGGACTCAGCGGGGACATGATTCAATCTTTGTGGTGGTTGATATATTTTTGAAGATGGCACATTTCATTCCTTGCAACAAGACTAATGATGTTGTTCATATAGCAGAATTGTTTTTCAAAGAAGTTGTGAGACTACATGGTTTGCCAAAGACCATAGTTTCAGATCGGGACACTAAGTTTGTTGGATATTTTTGGCATACATTATGAAAGAAGTTGAAGATAGATTTGAAGTTCAATTCATCACATCATCCACAAACTGATGGATAGACATAGGTGGTGAATAGGAGTTTAGGGTATTTTCTGAGATGTTTGGTTGGAGATAAGCCAACAGGATGGGATTTGATTTTACCACAGGTAGAATTTGCATACAATAATTCTATCAACAAGAGCACTAGTAAATCATCATTCCAGATTGTATATGGAAGTAGTCCAAGAAATGCATCTGAATTGAGAAAGATAGATAAAGGAGAAATAAGTAGTGCTGAAGCTGAGGATTTTGCAGAACACTTGAAGAACATCCATGAGGAAGTGAGGAAGCACATTACCAAAATGAATGCACAGTATAAGGATAAGGCAGATGAGAAAAGGAGGCATAAGGAATTTTAGGTTGGGGATGAAGTCATGGTTCATTTGCGGAAGGAGCAGTTTCCAGTTGGTACATATAACAAGCTGAAAATGAAGAAGTTTGGAACCATGTAAGATACTGAAAAAGCATGATTTAGGAAATGCACATGAGGTAGAATTTCCTAGTGAGATGAATATTTCACCAGTGTTTAACATTTCAGATTTGATAGAGTATCATATATGAAGGAAGTGTTGAAGATGAGATCACAACAACACAGTGGTGTATTCTAGGAAGTAGTTCAGATACCAAGGAGGTTGAAGACATACTGGACAGTTCTATTGGCAAAAGCACAAGGAATAGGACATATGAATAATATCTGCTCAAGTGGAAAGGATGACCTGTTGAAGATTCATCATGGCTGACAAAGGAGGAGGTTAACCATCTTGGTTTTCCTCTACACACCTGATTCATGAGAGGTTCATTTCTCAAATTACCCTGGGTGTCTGATGCAGGAGCATCCTAGGTGTAAGAGCAATCTTGCATCACCCAAAAATATTTTTTGTTTTTGTATTCAACAAGGGCTATCTTCTGTAGAGCTCCTATTTATGGAAACTTTCTATTTTTAGTAAGTTGGTCATAAGATCTTGAAATGTTCTAATTTCACATGTGGAGGTTCATTTCAATCGTATCAGCCTACTGGTAAAGTTTCATTGATAGATCAAGTGTATCTTTGGAGATATTGAAGTTTTTTGGTATTGGCAGCAGGGTACAGAAACTTTAAACTCAGTTTTGAAGGCTTTAGAGGCCCCGAATGAGTTCAAAAGTTTGGGTGACAAGTGCTTGCATAAGTTAGACCTATAGAGCACTTCGTGGCCTTTCTAAAATGGGGTCATAATAGTGAATCAGGTCAACTGGTGATGACTTATGGTCTTCGAAAGTTGGGTCACCTGAAATGGCCAAAAAATAATTTTCCTTCAAAAATTTTTTGCGGGTTTCAAAATTTATTTTGAGCCAACTTTGATGTAATAAATTGTAAACTAAAATAATTCTATGTTTGGTCAGCCCTATGGGCCAAATTTCTAGAACCTTCTCAGGTGGTGGAAATTATCTATATAAAGAAAGCCCGTAGTGTTGTCTAGGGTAGTTTTGGGTAGATCTAGGTAATGATTCGAGGCTTTGTCCTAAAGAATATTGTAAGGGGAATGCCCATGTGGCTTTGCATATTGTAATTCTAAAATTTGTAATTCCACACTTGTGGAGATAATAAGAAGCCCATTTTTTGTTCTTGCAAATTGTTGTTGTTTCTTTGTTTCTATTATGTGTTTGTGGTATTAAGGGGATAACCCTTAATCAATTTTTCATTATGAGGAGATATCATGTCTCCTTGTTTCATTCCTTTGGGGTGATTCTTTATTGTATTTACATGATGTATGTCATATTGGGTGGGTCTTGATTACTTCATCCATGCATGCATCTTATTTTTTCTCTCTTTTTGGAAGTGTTTTCCCATGATTTTTCCCTCTTTCTCCACTTTTTGATATATTTCATTGCTCTTGCATATTGTACATGGGTACCTAACATAACCTAGTATCGGGGACCCATCATGCATTGTCATATAGCATTGTGAGCTTAACTAAATTCCCCTAAGCTGTACTTAAGGGGGTGTTGGTGTAATTAATTATTTATTAATTAAACTTTACTTAAGCTCACTTAGGATAATGCATTTGCATATTAGTTTTCATTGAGACATCTAGGAGTTTTCATTTCATTTTAGCACATCGTTAGGATAATTTCCACTTTAGATGGTGATAGTTGTCATCTCACACCTCTATATGTGTGAGATCTACCTTTAATGCCCTTATCACATTATCATCCTATCATCGTTGCACATGTTGCACATACTTTATTGTAAAATGGAGGATGATCCACCTTTGGTGGACATGTGATTCAACCTAGTATGGTTGATAGCTTATCATCTCCTTCTCATGTAGTCTTATCACATTTCCTTTATATTCAAACACTCCTATATTGTATGTAATCAAGTAATCTATTTTCCATCATCATTTGATCATTATTGATTTATTCATTTCATCATATTATCTTGTCTCTTATTTGTGCCATCTCTTGAGCTTCTAGATCTTGGCATTACATTCATTGCCTTAGCCAAATTCTTATATTTTTGAAACAAACATAGGATAACTATTGGGCATGCAATAACCCATGAGACTCATAAAAATCCTTCTCTGATCAAAGGAAAGAGCATGAGAATCATCTATCAAGGGCCTCCCCTTGGTCACATGAGTATGCACATCACGCATGTGCTTCTCCATTGTCACATTGATCCCCTAGGTGTAATAATGGTAAGACTCAAAGACCTCTTGAGGAAAATAAGTTAATAGAGCCTATTGGCTAGTAGAAAGGTAACCCAACAACCATACTAGAAGATAGAAAAGGTGGACCATTAGTTGAAGTAACTTGTATAGCTACTTATTCCATCTTTTACCAACTTGAATAGCTTAGATCACTGATTGATCTTATTTGATACTAATGACAACACTTAATTCTCAAATAGAGATAACAATCTCCCCTTTGGCATTAGTATCAAAACCATAATGTATATGTAATAAATACACTTAAAAAATGTTCTAACTCCATATATACATATTCTCCAAAAATTATACTAACTCTATACAAAACTCCCCCTTGGTGCATGCTCTTGGTATATAGTGAAGTCCATAGGCATATACATAATTTCCCCCTTTTTAAATTAATACCAAAACATAATGTACTTAAAACTTATCAAATATATGCTAGTGGGTTTTCTATAATGAAGCTAAGAGGTCTTCTCATTCCTCTTTCAAGTTGTCAAGAGCAATGTGCTCAAGACCGAATTGTGCATGCATGTCAAAAATGTTTTCCAAAACTGATATTATTGGGGTGGATACTAATCCCTTAGCCTTCTTAATATGTTTCTCAAATATCTTTAAATGTGGTATCATCTCATCTTGCAACTCAATGACTTGGTCACTTATGATTTCTTCCTGCTTCCTTAAGTCTTCTCTCAACCACCTCAATTCTTGTACTTTAAGTATATGCCTATGAAAAGCATTGGGCTCAGTTAGAGAAGAATTTTCACTAGCCAAGATATCTGTATCTATCTTCTTTATCATTTCACTGACCTCAGTAGTGAAGGTGTTCACAGTGCACAACTTAAACAAAATTTGGATAATCTTCTGATTTATAGATTGTAACTCAGTTATAACCTCATATAGTTTTACCTCGTTTATAGCCACTTCTTGGCTGATTTTCTCTTCAATTTTTTGTTGAATTATAGCTTCTTCCCTCTCTTCAATCCTTTTCTTTGCATTTATATCAGGGGCATTAATATTGTTTTTAAGAGATGCAAGTTGGTCTAGAATTGGAGTATCCTCATTTATTGTTACATCAGGAACAACCATCTAAAGAATGTCTCTTACATCTTCTAATATCTACTTGCTTTTGTTTTATTTTCTCAATTTTTCATGTGTAGCCTTCCTCATGCACAATTCTCCATACTTCCTCATCTTTGCAGGGTGCAAAGTCCTTGGGTCACATTCGAGAATCTCAATTATTTTATCTAAAGTGACTAACCCTTTTCCATGTTTCTTCTTCTTTTTCTTGGACTCTTGTGGAGCTGTCTTCACAAAAGGTACTAGAGCTTTTACCTGTATCTTTGTCTTATCTTTCTTGGTTGACACATTATCATCCTTTTTCTACTGCCTGATGAACTGAGTCTTGGTCAGTTGAGTAGGGGCCTCTACTGTAGTGTCGGTGGTGGTTGTCTCGATAGTGTGTGCTAGCTTAGGATCTTCTTGTGCCTATATTTTGGCTTCTTTCTCCTTAGGATCATTTGACTCAGTGGTGCCTTGTATACTTGTCCCTTTCTCCCTAGTTGTATCCTTCTATTGATCAAAGGTTGAGCCTTTAGGATCATTTTGAGAAATAATCTCAATTTCTTCAACTAAAATTGGAAGGTCACCTGATATTGTTCTTACTGCTAGCTCACTGGGGGCTTGTTCATCTATTTGTGCTCTAGCAATGGTGATTTTCTCATCATCCTTTATATCATTAGGATCACCATTAGTGATGTCTTCAATAAGAACATCATTTGAGTTTGTTATAATCAATTGCTCAAGTGGATCCCGGTACACTTCCTGATAACCAGCTAGATGAAAATCAATGGCAATGGAAGTATTAGGCACCTCGATGTTTGATAGCTCTATAGGGTCATTTTTGGCCATATCTACATCCTCTGAATGAATGTCTTTGCCTTTTCTCCCACTCTTCCTCTAGAGTATCATTTACAGTGCCATCTTGTCTACTTCAGCTCGATCTTGGAGAATAGAAGTCCATAAGAACTGACTATTCTCATCAACCTCTTCTAAATTCCCATTAAGTTGCTCTTCTTTTTACCAAAAATCTCTTGGAGTACTACTTCATCAACTCTTCAATTTTGGGAACTTTTAGTGTTGGCATTGCCAATATTCATTTTCTTCTTGGTGCTTAAAGCATAAGTCCATCTAGCTAATACTTTATCATATAAAGCTTTAGGTACATATTTTGAAAATTCTATTGGTACCTTTTTATATTTTATCATCATTTGAATTACTACCTCATCTATCTTATTTTGTTCCTTAGTTGTCATATGTACAAACAAACTCAGTTATGGGTTAATGAGGCCTATGGTGTCTATTATTGATTTGACTAACTCATCAATTAATTGTTCTTTATTCACAACTACCTTGAATTGATTTATGTCATCCTCCTCTTAATCATCAATATCAGCTTTACCTCTCATTATTTTTCTTCTCTTCTTTGGTACCTCAGAGGTAGCTTGTGTACCTAACTTCTTTTGATAGGTTGGTTGGTGTAGGCCTATAAGTCTTCACAACTCCTTTCTTCAGTGGTGGCTAAGCTATATTGGTAGACCTTGTTCGTTCCCTAGTTTGAACTTCTGCCTGCTTCTTCTTAGGAGTGGACATAACTGGTGTAGATTCTGCATCTTTGTAAGACTCGATTGCCTTTTCATCATATGTAGTGTCAGAAAGAAGTAACTAACCCTTAGTTTCAACCTCAACTAGAATTTCCTTAGATGCCTTGACATCATCGACATCTTCTCCAAACCTTTTTACCAATTTGTCCATCATTTTCCTTGACTTATTTTTAACTTTCCCAATAAATAGATCCATTTTAATTCTTTGTCTTTATTCACCGTAGGTTCCAAACATTGAAGATTTTGGATCCTTAGGCTCTATCAATAAAGCCTTGATTAACCTTGAAGCTCAGTCAATATCAAACTCTTATCCCATTAGGGCTAACCATTTTGTTCTTGGTTCAACCAATTTTATTAGTGCATAATTTGTGTCCACTAGGAAACATATGTCATGTTCATATTCTTCAACCAACTATGTTGGTATCCTACTTCTGACATTCATTCTATCTTTAAATTTCTCAAAGTAGACATCTAAAATACTCACAAAATTCTCACCCAATTTTGGTATCAAATCATTTATTTGCAGTGTTACTGGCTTGTCATTAGTCCATTCTATATTAATGATTGAAGGGAAAAAAAATTTCACATAAAAGAATATGCAAAGCAACAATGATCCAAACTTACATGTATTTGATTTTGCTAACTGAATTCTTTTCATGTTTTCTTCAACCTATTTCAACAACAACTTGGCAAGGTCTGGTTGAAATCCCTTTTTCACCATCCTAAAAGAAATATCTATCGCTCCACATAGTACACTATTAGGTCTACTCGATTGAAAGATTTTGTACCCAATAAAATATGCACTAAACATAGTTTTGGGTTCTACAATTGTGTTTACTTTTAATCCTCTACTGTCCCATTATGTTCTAGTGACTTTCTCCAAATCGAATCTTGGTGCACTCCTTAGTGCTTTAACTTTGTCAGTGATAGGGTAACCGATTAAAGCATGTATGATATCCTTCATGATCTTCATGGGCTCATCAAGACATACTTTTCCATCATGAAAATGACTCAAAACAATTCTAATTCACTCATTCCTGAATACCTTCGGGAAATGTAGGGCATTTATCAAACCCTTGAATCTCAAATGTTCATGATCATACTTCAATTTCCCATTAACACTCAACTCTTGGAAAGTGGAAATGAGCTCAAAATTGCCAATCTCACCAATGTTACAATGAATGTAGGTGCATATGTCTTCAACTAGCCAAACCCTAGGCGGTTGCTCAAAAATTCTCTAGTTTTATCAATCTACAAAGTAACTTTGGGGTGAATTTTGTACTTTGGCTCATCAAATGTAGCAAAAATGATAAATGTAACATCCTCCTCACCTACATTCTTAAATTTGTTAACATTTGATGTGCACACCATTGTTCTTCAATTAGGGTTTCAGAAAATAATAAAGAAATAGCTCGATGAAGATAACACTTACTCATAATAGTGATGATTCTTCTTGGAATCCTTCAAATATTTGATTAAACACTCTAAAAATCATGTGCTCAAATTCTCTCTAAAAACTCTTATCTCTTCATGATCGCAATGTGAGAAATAAGCTAAGTCCTTTGTGTATTTATAGTAATTTTCAACTTCTCGCTTAAACTTTTTGCAATAAATGCTCGACCTAACACAGTTCGGTAATAAAACTCACTCTCAGTGTATACCATGAAAGGTCATAAGCTTAGTTAAAACATGAAATTCCATTGAGTTAATACTAGCACTCAGTTAACCTTGCCCATAGTTACCAACTAGCAACTTCTCACTCGGTCTAGTATATACCGACTGTAAACACTTAAAGCTCAAAACATGTAAAACCATAGTGCATCTTGATTCATGCAAATTTGGTATGTGTACACTTGATATAAATAAATATATGATAGCTATAACCAATTAGGATTAGCAGTTCCATACATACCTTTTCAACTTAGGTGGAGGTGGTGATGTCACCCAATCCAATGGACGAGGTGTCACTGACTTCTTTGCTTGACTCAGCATTATCACTTGATGATTTTCTCCACATAGTGTCTCTTATCCTCATGGTGTGTTCAATTTTATTTCCATTTGCATAGGTTTGTGTCTCTAGTGCTCAGTGTCTATAATATTTACTTAAGTGACCGACCTTGTGACAATGTAAGCATGCCATACAAGTGCTTGTATAGCTGCGAGATCTTCCTCTCCAGTTCTTCCTCATGCAGTTAGCTACAATATGTCCATATCTTCCACATGTTGTACAATTAACTCATGTGTGATAATGACAAGTATAATCATTACCTTATCTTCTCACTTGATAGGTTTTGGTTTGTCCTTTCGGTGTCCAGACTTGCTTCATCTTTGTTCTACACTCTTGTGATGTATGTCCATGCATGTTGCAAGTGCAATAGTGTTTCTCCATGTAGGGTTTGTTAGGAGTCCTATTCAACTTAAATTTGCACTCATGTGCTTGATGTCCATACTTGTTACAACTATAACAATAACCATTAAACTTACGAGTGGTTTTACATTACCTTTAGCTTTACTCCTGCAAACATTTCATGTGTGGCCCAGTTTACCAAAATGATAGGATGAAAGTTTCATAGGTATTTTAATCTTGTATGAATTATTATGTTGATCTTGCTTAGATGATTCTCCTTTCTCAGTGTAGTGTAATCCAGTAGTACTTCCAAGTCCTCTTTGATTGATCATAAATTTGTCAATTTTCTTGGAACTGTCTTTAGTTTTCTAAATCATTTCATTCTACTATTGTTGCATCTTGATTTCATTTTTTAGTCTATCATTTTCTTCTCTAAGTTCACCAATGTCTTCAAGTGTCCTTGTAAGCTCACAATTTACTCAGTTGATCTCCTGACTTACAAAAACCATCTGATTAGAGATTTCAGTCTTAGTTGCTCGGTGACTCTTAGTATCTTAGATTCTTTCGCTTGTAGTTTCTTAGTCATTTGTCTTCTACCTCCAATAGCCAAGTTTCTCTCTTGTTCAGCTTGTCTAGCATTGTTGATAACATCAATCATTCTTATGATTTTGCCTTCTTGACCAATCTTTAGGGATTTAACTTGTTTAGTAAGATGAAGATTTTTCTCAAATAAATAAAAAATTACTACTTTAGATATGTCATATACACTACTAGAACTAGATCCAATATTCTCAAATGGGTCATGAATTTATTCTTCATTATAATTAGTTTCATTGTACCAAATAGACAAATCTTTTCTCTGAACCAGTAACTTCTTCAATTCATCCCTTTCTTTCTTATATTGTTCAATGAAGATTTTCATCTGAATCTTTTGATTTTCAATTGTCTTGTCCAACTTATATCTTTCCATCTTGAGATCTTTCCTCTTCAGTATTTCCAAATAAGAGAACCAACTCTGATACCAGTTGTTGGGATAGGAAATATATAGTACTGAGAGGGGAGGGGTGATTCAGTACCCTCAAAAACTTTTACTGAATTAACAATCTTCAATAGTAGTGCTTAACTAACCAACTAAATCCATTGTTTGCAACATACATTATAATAACTTGTAAATGTAAAGTGCATGAAATGTAACACGTGACTCGAGTATTTTGGTTACATAGAAACCCTTTTTAGAAGTTAAAAACTATGGTGACGATGATACCCTCAAATTCTTCACTACTGCAGAAAATAAAGTATGTCGGTTAAGGCTACAATTTTGATCACTTCTAATGATCTTACCCTATTAGGAGTAACATAAGATCGCTTAGATCTATCATGTGAAATGATTTTACAAACACTAAATAAGTGTGCACTTGGTTAGGAGATTTACAATAGATAGTTAAGTCTACTCTGTTAAGAGATTTACAATCCTTCTATAATGGTTAAATTGATAACATAAAATGTATATAAATGACAACTTCTACTTGTCTGAATTAGATCTATGAAATACTAAATAGATTTCACCTTGAGTAGTATATTACTCTATGTACTACTCGGTAGCCTTGTATGTTTTTGATAAGCTAAATATTGTCTCTGATAACTATTATATCATGTAAACACTTGTCTAATCTCTGATATTGTATTTGCAGCTACTGAATCATGATCTTGTTGGCATTAAGTTATGTTTGTCATTAGTGAAAACACTTACTCAGACTCTATGTGCTTATCGAGCTCATCTAGTAGAATAGTGTTTAATGAACAGACTGAGCTTCGCAATGTTAACCAAGTAATGAGATGAACAGTGTTTACCAAGTGCCAGCATGGTAAATAGGGAATTCAGTTTCTACTGAGTGACACTATATCTACCGAGTCTTCAGTAGATACCAAGTTCGAAACTACAACCGAGTGGTTAGTATGGATCGAGCCTCCACTTCTACCAAGAGCATGATAATGCTGAGTAACACAGTGGACACCGAGTATCAGAAAGTCACTGAGATAGTTTGCAGTAACTGAGTAACTATATTTGGGCCGACTCAGTAATATTTGTGTTAAATTTTTTAAGAGCTGACTTTGTAATTATTTTGTAATTGTTTTGGATTGATATATAAGCAATGTTTTGTATCATATCCAAGGTGTGTAAGTCAAAAAGTGAGAAGTGTGTAATGAAAAGAATATGTGCATATGTGAAGATGCAAGAAAGGCAATGATAAGAGAATTGCAAAGGGCTACAGCTATATAAGGAGCAACAAAGATATATCTATCATAGAAGGTGATCAGTACATCAAGGAATCTCAATCAGCAAGTACAATTGCAAGTAAGAGATCTACTATTTCATCCTAACAGGTGATTCAACCCCAAATCCTTTAATAGGGTAGACTTAACAGTCTTTTGTAAAATCTCTTAACCGAGTGCATACTTCATTGTATGTTTGTAAATCCTCTAACAAGGTGGACCTAGCAGTCCTTATTGCTCCTAACAGGGAAAATCATCAAAAGTCATCATTGTAAGCCTTAACTGGAAAACTTTATATTGTAGTATTGAAGTTTTGTGGGTATCATCCCCACCCGAGTTTTACTTTCTATTTGGAAGGTTTCTGGGTCACCCAATCTATGTGTTCAAAGTGTTATGAATGTTTTATTCTTTTAGTTTTTCATGCATGCAGTTAGCTTATTGATCTAAATGTTATTTGGAATATGGTTAAGATCTAAAATTGATATAAAAGTTTTGAAGTTACTGATTCACCCCTCCCCTCTCAGTAACTTGGACACATTGGCATAAATTGTGTAAGGCATCACTTGAGAAAAAGGGATACTACCATAAGATGTTATACATGCACTAAACTTGGTCATATAGCTAAAAATCACATGAATATAGAAAAAGTTGAAGATGAAAAGAAAGCAAAAGAAGATAGCATCAGGAAGCAGATGAGACAACAATAGATTCCTAAATCTACCGAGAAAACTATTCCAAGTAATGAAGTTACTCATGAAGAGGGTGGCTCTATCAATTCCAACTAAGTCTCCAAGGAAGCATTGGCACTGTATCTTCATAGACAAATTCCAAATAGTTCCAGAATTGAAAGGAAGAAAGATCCAATCAGTATGCAAGATACAGAAGGATCACAGGAAGGTCAGTATCAGTTACCACCAAGCAAGGTTGGGAGTAACCTAATTTCATGTGGTTACTGAGTAAGGTTAGAGCCGTATGAATTTGTATGTTCATCGAGTTGTGGAATCTTCACCGATAAATCAATGCATAGTGGATGATAGTCTATCTAGTTCAATGCCCTAATTCCTACTAAGCATTAATGACAAAATTTTAACAAAAAGCATGAAATTGAGTTCATTCTTCACCGCGAATATCAGCATATTGAGTAGAGAGATTTCTTAGAGTGATCACGTGATTCAGAGCAAATTTGCAGCAAAAATTTTTCGGAGAATTTCTTTCTTTACAAAGCTACCATGGCATCATCCAGCACTAAAGCGAAGAAAGGTTCAAAAATGTTAGTTCAAGGAGAATGGAAAGCGCCAGATTTCAAACTCGTTCCCATGATCGCAGAAGCCCTAGACCCGAGTGGAGCTCAATCACAGATTCCTCCAAAGGTACTTCTTGTAAATGACATTCGCAGTCATTTTAAGTGTACAATTCAAGAGCTTGGAACCCTAGAGATAGATGTTGTTCATGATGAACTGTGTGTTGATTGTGTTCTCAAATTGGAACATAAGCATTTGGAAGATAAGGGTTTAGTTCACATCACCCACTTGCCTCAGAGTTTCCAGATAAAATGGATCAAATATATCTTAAGCCGAGTGCATGAAGGTAAAATTTGGCCAGAGCAACCAGTAGAGATAACTAAGAAGATGATTCACCAAATCACTAGTCTTCCCATGCTTGACAAGGCAAAATCTACTAAAATCCTAGGTCAGGTAGAGATGGAAAAGAAAACCCTAGCCGAGTGGGATGGTAGAGGTATGAGAATAAGCAGTATTACCGAAGCAGAACTAAAATTTGGCACATATGTCATAGCTCACAAGATATACAGTTCAAGTCGGCCGAATAGTGTTTTGTGTGAAGCAGTTGACCTAGCTTATAAAATTGTGAAGAGAAACATGTCATTTGACCTAGCCGATTTGTTGTTGAAGTAATTCAAGAAGAATATGGAGAGCATTCAAACTTCAAAGAATAATCCATGTAAGTTTGGCTTGCTATTGGTTTGTTTATTTTTCTATGTTCAAAAGTTTTTCCCATCAAAAGGCATGGTAGAATGGAGAAAGGATGTGCCTATTCTTTACCAGATAAATGAGTACATTGTAGAAATGGGTGAGAATTTTGTAAGCATAACGGATAACTATTTTGAATCTTTTAAGGAAAAGATGAATAATAGATTCTGGATTCCACAAAAGTTGGTGGAAGATTATAAAGATGATATTTATTTCATGGTTGATTGTGATAGAGTGTACATTTAGGCAGTATGGCCAAGAATAGTATGGGTGAAACCTCTTCCTTATGAGGTAAACATTGATGAGACAAAGGATATAATTGAAGCCCTAGTTAATAAACCTATTGATCCAAAGGCTCCATACTTTGGAACATATGATCAAGCTAAGGTAAGAATTGAGCTAAGTATAAAGCTCCCATAGGCGCTTAACAAAGGCAGAAAGAGGATGGCCAAGATGCAATCTAGCACACCTCTAACGTTAACTGAGGGCAAAGGAGATGATACTGTAGAAGAAAAGGATAAGGATGAGAGTAAAGAAGAACAAGTGCCTGTAAAGAAGAAAGGAAAGGTTACTATCACCAAGGCACCCGAGCAACCCACTGCAGTATTCACAAGGAAAATATCCAGGGGAAAGGCAGGTAAAGTTAGTGATGATATAGTACTCAAAAGGCCTCCTCTGTCATTAGAAGAAAAGATTAAGAATTTGAGAGAAGGATCTAGAATTGCAAATTTCAAATCTCTCAAATATGAAATTAGATCAGAGGTAGAGCAGCAGGAAATTGAAGATGTTGTTATTGAGAAAGTGGGAAAATGGAAGTACTCACCTGATGATATGGTTTCTCAAATACTAGGTGTTTTATTAGACAAAGTGAAGAAAAGATGGTCCAATGCAAGGCAAACTATCAAGGACATATATGGTCAAACCTTAAGACAGTTGAAGCCAAGTTTGGAAAATGCTAAAATCAATAAGGCATTGATAGAAAATGACAGCAAGCTAACACTAAGATTCAACAGTTGTTTGATTTTGATCAAGGATATAGAGTTGGTTGTGAAGAGTGCAAATTCTACTTGGAAAAACATCTATCATCTTCACAAACCAAGTGTTGAAACTGTGATAATAAAAGATATTGAAGATGACAGTGATGAAGAAGAATAAGAAGTAGTTTAGATAGATAATGTTGAGGTAGAAGAAGTAGAGGAAGAAGCTACAAAGGAAGGAAAGAAAAATGATGAGGAAGATGATCCAGTTCAGATAGTTGTAGAGGTAATTGCCTCACTTCCTCACTCTCGAGCAAAAGTTGCTACATCTAGCCCGGAGATAGCTTCAAGTGTGATTGTGACAACTCCTATAGATGCACCAAATGTCCAATCATCACTAGCACAACTCAATGTATCAATGACATAAGTGGCTACCACTTGCTCCATCGAGCTTCAGCCTCCTTCTTCCACTGATTTGCAATCTCCACCATCAACTTCAGTACCTTCTTCAATTTTGAGTTTTTCAGCAGCAAGTACTTCAGATTCTACAGTTGTAAATACTTCAGTTTTGGGTTTATCAAGTATTTTAGTTAGCATTCCATCAGTTGGAAGTTTATCATTTTTCATTACAAGTCCTACTGTGTCTACAATAATTTCTACTACAAAGGCGTTAAGTACAATGACAGTTGAACCTAAGGCTCAACCGAGTACAAGATTTTTGAGTAAGTGTAGAAGAGGATATAGATTTCAATGAGGAGATAGAGATTCCACAATTGGACTTTGCAAACCTCACAGCAGACCAAATGCAAATGGTTGGTGAACTCCTCTAGAAGAAAGCAAAGTAGAAGAAACTAAAAGAAGAAAGAGATAAGGAATATAAGATAATAGAAGATGCCAAGAACATTCTCACAGAGGCTATAGATGTTGAGGTTGATTCCTTTAAACACATTTTTTTGCAGTTGGTAGAGGTAGTAAACAATTTCAATGAGGATTCTTCTGGATCAGATAAGTTGCTTGAGAAGGCTGAGAAGAAGTTTGATAATAAAATGCTTGAGTGTATTGCTCAGCAAATAGCTATCAATCAGGCAGAGTTATCTTCAGTTTTGACTAACATTCAATCCTCCTACTCCGGTGTAACATCACTTTTTGTCAAAGTATGTAATGTTGCCAAGTTCTCAAAGGAGATTAAGGACAAAATAAATAAGATTGATGAGGATCTGGAGGTCAGTGCACAAAAGTTGCAACTTGAACCTAGTTCAAGCTCTGCATATCATATGACAATCAGATTCCTATCTGATAAGCAGTTAGAGTTACTGAAAGAGGATGCAAGGATTAGGACAACATTGTTAGATATTCAGAATATGATCCTTCCTATCATGGATACAATGCAGAAGCACATTGCTCACTCAAAAACATTGATCCATGAAAATCAGTTTTCAATTGCAGATCATATGATTGAACTCTCTGTAGAAGTCCAAGTTGCACTCCATACATGCAAGATTCTGCAAGAGAATTAGGACAGAACTCTGGCATTAATAAGTAAGGAACATTCTAATTTTCTCTCACATTTTGGTATCTCTATGTAAAATATTTGTATATACACCTTTGGCATTATTGTCAAAAAGGGGGAGAAAGTATATAAGATAGGGGGAGATATATGGAAAGATATGAGAGATATGAAAGGGGGAGAAAGTATATGAGAGAAATAGGAAATATGAGTATGAGGTGAAATAAGATATTTCTATATATGTATACTATATGGGGGACTCATGAAATTTATATACAGCAGATTGTCAGAGATAAATTTTGAAAAATCAAAAACCAGTATCAGCATGATTGTGCATATAAGTTTTGGGCAATAAGTGTTTTTGTCACTAATGCCAAAGGGGGAGATTGTTGGCATTAAGTTATGTTTTTCATTAGTGACAACACTTATTCAGACTCTGTGTGCTTACCGAGGTCATCTAGCAGAACAGTGTTTACCGAGTAACGAGATGAGTAGTGTTTACCGAGTGCCAGCATTTTAAACAGGGAATTCAGTTTCTACCGAGTGACACTATATCTACTGAGTCTCCAATATATACCAAGTTTGAAACTACAACTAAGTGGTTAGTATGGACAAAGCCTCCACTTCTACCAAGAGCATGATGATGTCGAGTAACGCAGTGGATGCCGAGTATCAGAAAGTCACTGAGTTAGTTTGCAGTAACTGAGTCACTATATTTGGGCTAACTCAGTAATATTTGTGTTAGCTTGTTTAACAGCTGACTTTGTAATTATTTTGTAATTGTTTTGGATTGATATATAAATAATGTTTTGTATCATATCCAAGGTGTGTAAGTGAAAAAGTGAGAACTGTGTAATGAAAAGAATATGCGCATATGTGAAGATGCAAGAAAGGCAGAGATAAGTGAATTACAGAGGGCTACATTAGTACAAGGATCAGCAGAGATATATCTATCACAGAAGGTGATCAGTACATCAAGGAATCTCAATTAGCAAGTACAGTTGCAAGTAAGAGATCTACTGTTTCATCCTAACAGGGTAGACTTAGTAGTTTTTTGTAAAATCTCTTAACCAAGTGCATACTTCATTGTATGTTTGTAAATCCTCTAACAAGGTGGACCTAGCAGTCCTTATTGCTCCTAATAGGGTAGATCATTAGAAGTCATCATTATAAGCCTTAACCGACAAACTTTATACTGCAGTATTGAAGTTTTATGGGTATCATCCCCACCCCAGTTTTACTTTCTATTTGGAAGGTTTCTGGGTCACCAAATCTGTGTGTTCAAAGTGTTATGAATGTTTTATTCTTTCAATTTTTCATGCATGCAGTTAGCTTATTGATCTAAATGTTAATTGGAATATGGTTAAGATCTGAAATTGATATAAAAGTTTTGAGGTTACTGATTCACCCCTCCCCTCTCAGCAACTTGGCTAGTCTTTAATATTTCCATCAGATCTCCTTGTCATGTATATGTCAAAATGACATCCATTACAATTATATAGAAAATTTCTTTGATCTGATTAGGTTTACAACATATTAGAAAACCTAAGATCTACAATGTACAAAAATAGCCTAGATCTAACTATTACATAGGAATCATCATAACATTAAATGAGTACATCCATAATAAATGTGTCTCAATCTTGGTAAAACATTTATAGATTCATGTGAACCATTCACATATAGATATGTGCCATTTTTTATTACTATATTGTTTCCTAAACAACTCGGTAAACATTGCATTCCCTGTTTAGTGAATTAAACGATTCTCAGTGTGTAGAATGGTTGGTGTTCATTGACTCAGTGCTTTATAAACTCTGATGCTTAGTAAACATGCTATGTTAAACTTATTTTCTTTTAGCTTTAGGTTATGCCTTGTTACTGCTTGGTATAAAGGCTTTGTAAGTTCAACCAAGTAACATGTATAGCTCCTTATTCCATCTTTTACCAACTTGAATAGCTTAGATTACCAACTGATCTTATTTGATACTAATGACAATAGTTAATGCTCAAATAGAGATACAAATATGTTCATCTATTTAAATTAATTCGTAATGCCCTTTTCCTCCTATTTTTTATTTAAATAAAAACATTTAATCTAATTTGTGCACATGGCTTCTAATTTTAACTCCTAACCTAACCAATCCAAAAAATCTAATCTTGAGTTCATACTCAACCCAATGCATTGACACATACTAATAAACCTTAATTAGCTAATGACCCATGATTAGTTAATACAACCCTCCACTCATTTTCTCTCCTCCCATCACATCCTGCTAATTCTCCCACTTTCCTCCTAATCAAAGCCTAATCATTTCCTGAGCATTTGTACAATCATAATCCATGGATTAAGAAATCTAACCCAACTCATCAACCCTCATGTCACATCCTCACATCCCCCAGTTGCCTCACCTCATGTCAACCTTAAATGCTCTTACAAAATCCCCTACACACTCCATCTCCCTCTTACACATTTGTCCCCTCTCACATCTCCCAAAATGGTCACATTCCCCCACACCTTCCAAACTCTCCCATTGTTGCACTTGTCACAATTTGAGGCAGTTAAGAAAGCACAATCCATGTGCTCTCTCTCAAATGTAGCTTGACCCTTCCTCATGTTTGCATCTTAACCATTCAATCACCTCTCATCTTTCCTATAAATTCAACCCTCTTCTCTTCACAAATCATCCACCATCCAAGTATTGTTATCATGCCAATTTGAGAGCCAAAAACATCAACTACATCATTATAATGCTAAAATTTCCACTCATCCATTTAAGCTTGAAGCATCTTGAGCACACATTCAACCCATTTGGACAAATCAAAAGATCAAGAGGGCCTTTGGGTACTTTCCTTTGCTTTGCATTCTCTTTTACAAGCATTATTTTTTGTCTTATCATATATGTTGAAATAGATTAGTGTGTTGAATATTTGACTTAGTTTTATGTTACTAACAGACTAGTTTTATTTCATAGAGTAATAACTAGAAAAAATTCAATTATCTTTACTTTCATGTTTTTTTACATTAACATGTAGTTATCATTAGATTTTCATTTGCGAATGAATGAAATTAATAAAAAATTGACCTGACTCTATAATATAATTAGTAGTATGTGTTATTGAATCTCATTGAATGTCATATCTTATAAATCATTGAATACTCTATTTTCACCATGATGTTTCTTCCTTCCTAAAATATTGCACTGTAGGTTTACCTGCCTAGGTTTTGCAGAGCCCAAAGTCTAGAAGAGTGGCTTGCATTTTGTAGGTGATTCTTGTCAATTGGCCAACAATCTTAGATTCTTGTTCATAGGATATGGATAAATCCTTAGGTAAATGTGAGATATCATCTAGAGAAACCAATAGTATTGTAGGATAGATAAGAACCTATTGGCACAAGGGTTTAATAGAGGAGGAGTGGATATCAATATGTATGTTACAAAACAACATGGGGATGCACTTATTGTAGAATTTTATGTAGATGACATTATATTTGATTGGAACAATGATAATATGTGCTAAATATTTTCTAATCTCATGTAATTAGAATTTTAAATGTATATTCTTGGAGAGTTGTCCTTCTTTCTTTGATTAAAGATCTCTCAACATGAAAAAGGTATATTTCTAAATCACAAACTATGTATAAAAGAGATATGTTGGCATTAAGCTGAATTGCCACTAGTGACAACACTTATTTGCATTCTGGATATAAACCGAGCAGACAGTGCAAACCGAGAAAATAGTGCAAACCGAGCAGACAGTGCAAACCGACCAGACAGTGCAAACCGAGCAGACAGTGCAAACCGAGCAGACAGTGCAAACCGAGCAGACAGTGCAAACCGAGCAGGCAGTGCAAACCGAGCAGACAGTGGAAACCGAGCAAGTTAGTACAAACCGATCAGGACAATGTAAACCGAGTAACATCTTGTCTACCGAGTCACCAATACTTACCGAGTTCAATACCTACCGAGTGATCAGTATGAACCGTGCCTTCACTTCTACCGAGTGCATGACGATGCCGAGTAATACAGTGGACGCCGAGTATCAGAAAGTCACCCAGTCAGTTTGAAGGAACCGAGTAACCATATTTGGGCCGACTTAGTAGCACTTATGTTTATTTGTCAAGCCGACTGTGCAATTGTAATTGTAATTAATTGTTTGAGACCTGTACATAAACAATGTTGTAGAAATAAAAGATAAAAATGAAATGTATGAAGTAGAATATATGTGAAAGGGAAAGAAAGACAGAAATAAGTGAATTATAGAAAGCTTCAGAAGTTTAAGGTATAGCAAAGACAAATTCATCACAGAAGGTGATCAGTACATCAGCAAATCTCATTCAGCAATCCAGTTGCAAAGTAGAGATCTACTGTTTCATTCTAACAGGTGAATGAGTACTAAATCCTTTAACCGGGTAGACTTAACAGTCTTTGTAAAAATCTCTTTACCGAGTGCATACTTCACTGTATGTTTGTAAATCCTTTAACAGGGTGGATTTAGCAATCCTTATTGCTCCTAACAGGGCAGATCATCAGAAGTGATCAAATTGTAAGCCTTAACCGGCCAACTTTATTCTGCAGTATTAAAGCTTTGTGGGTTTCATCCCCACCCCAGTTTTACTTTCTTTTGGTAGGTTTCTGGGTAACCAAATCTATGTGTCATTATTGTGAATGCTTTTAAGTTTCATGCTTTCTGTATGCTAAGGTTAAAAGGTAAAATACATGTTAAAATTGTAAGAAAATTTGGAGTTACTGATTCACCCCTCCCCTCTCAGTAACTTGGTTAATTCCTGAATATTTCCAACAAGATATTCTTAAATGGTTTTATATGGAACAATGTAAACCGGAGAGTACACCTATGGGAATAGGCTTTATGTTGAACAAGAATGATAATTCACTTGATTCTAATAACAATGGATATAGGTTCATGGTAGGAAGATTTTTAAATCTCATAAACTGTGCGCCTTATATCATGTGCAGGGTGTGTTTAGTTTCAATATCTTAGTCATCACCAAAATAGTATCATGTAAATATTGGTAACAAGATCTTTAGATACATGAAAGTAACATTGAACTATGGATTGTGTTATCCTAGGCACAATAAACTTTCTTTAACTACATACTAATGTTGATTGGGTAGGGTTCATTGGTTACATGAAGAGTACTATTGGTGCAACCTTTTTCATGGGTGATGGGCTTGTGGAATGACATATAAAATATAAAGAATCGATGTCTCTATGAATAACTAAGGTAGAATATATTGATTCTACTTCATGTTGCACTCAAATTATTTGAATGGTGAAAACCCTTTCAAAAAGGAAGGTGGGAGTTCCTAAACTAATTTCAATTTTATATGAAAACACTAGTGTGATCAACATTTCAAAAAACCCAATTAAACACTCACAAAGTAAGCACATTTATATTAGATATCATTTTATGAGAGAGAAAGTATTGGTGAATACCCTTACTTTGACCTATCTTCCTAGCATAGATGAAGTACTTGATATTTTCAATCAACCCTTTGTAAAGGAGGTCATAGAAAGGTTGAGACAAAGGTTGAATGTTTTACCCTTTTCCTTTGTTAACTAATTCATTAACTAGTTATTCAATTTTGGGTTGAGCATATAGTTTTCATCCTTATTTGCCTAAACTCTTAGGTTCTCCCCATTGTCATTGATCTCAAAAAGGGAGATAAGATTAGCAATTGAGTAAGTATAGTACTTGATGTTGATCATATTAATTTTTGTGGAGTCTTTGTTAAGATTTTAATTGTTTAATTGATTAGATTTTAAGTTTAAAGAAGTTGTGTATTTTTAGAAGTATAGGAATTGTAAGAAGCTTGAAGTTTAGCATAGTGCACAAAATTTATAGTATTGTAGAGAATGATAGTAATGAGCATTATTGCAAGTGCAAAGAATGATGCAGTTTGGGATCATGACGTGTATTTCATTAGGGGGAGTAAAATTGCAATTACTATAAATATTGACTTTAATTCCAAATGTGGGTTTTGTTGGCATATGTTCATCATTGAAGTCATATGGTTTCAAATTTAAAGTACAAAATTAGTTCACCATTTGAGGCAAGGTGAGGTGAATTTATCAGGATGCATAGTTGAAGCCACATGTTACTTGAAATTGATTTGCTAAATGACAAGAGGCATTGCATATATCAATAAAATATTCTCTTAAACTTCTATTGTATAATATACAAATCGTGCTTGATGCCTAAAAGTTTCAATAAATATATAAGATCTTCTCTTCATGGTAGTTGGACCAAAATATAAAATGAGAGGAACTTTAATAAAGAGTACGATCTTGTCTTCGTGGAAGTTGTAACAAAATAGTAAATGATAAGAACATTAATAAAGAGACAATCACATCAATATGAACTTTAATGGTCACAACAAACAATATAGTTTCAAATGGTAATAGCATTAATCATTAAAGTGACTCTTATAGTTATGCCAAAGGATGATATTTAATATTTAATATTCATGGGAATGAAGATAATGTTTTCAAATGACAATGTCTAGTTCATATGACAAAAAATTAACAAGTGATTATTAGTTTGGTTTTGCAAATAACAGATTCTTGTAACTACTCAATGAAGATTGAATAATGATAAAGCTTTCTTGATGATGACTGCAATGTGGATAGCAAGAGAGAATAACTCTTCTATAGATTTTGGTGATCTTGATTGAGAAACCCTATTAAAGGATAGTTTGATAAGATATGAGCTTCGATGATATAGATGTGATCTTTGTTACTAATTGATGTATAAGAAGATTGTCTAAAAATAAATGTAATCAATGAAATGCATGGAAATAGAGTAAACCTTTTTATATGTTTCTAATCTTTATTGAAATAATTGTATTTTATGTGAATTCCCTTGTTACTAGTGAGGCATATTTTATTTACAAGTGAGGTGTTGGCAAGTGAGGAATAAATTGTAATCAGTTAGATTTGGCTAGGGAGCCTTAACAAAACTCCTTTTTTTATAGTGTTTTTTCACCCTTCTAGGGTTTTCCACTTGAAAACTTGTGTTATGTGACTTGCATATATGACTCTTGTATTTTGTTAGTGCATAAAAGCTTTCATATTATTACGTTGAAATGCATAGTCTGTTATAATGTGCTTTGTTGTTATTATTCTATGATATTCATTTGTTAAACAAATTGATTTTATAGACAACTAATTCACCCCAACCCTCTCAGTAGTCCAAGTATTCCAACACTTAGATGGAATTGGCAAAGTCTAAGAGCGTCTATAATAAGCGAAGCTAATATGAAGAAGCGTTTAGTGAGCATGACAAGTGATCTACTTATAACTATTTCGTTTACTTTTATAAATGAGATGTAAATGAGATGCATAATAAGAAAGTATTTAACAATTCAGTCTCATTATTCGTAGATTTCAATAAGCATAACATGATATTTACATACCCCCACGAAGAAATCCACGCGTAAAACAATGAAACTTTTTCTACTCAAAATCTATACATGAAGCTTCTTTCATTCAAAATCTGTAAGATTTTAACACGACACTGACATATAGAACGACATAAATATTAAGGTTAACTCAAACAAAAGTCTGCGATTACAAAATAGATGGAAGATCAATATACTTTTGGGCTATATTAAAAAACTCATATATTATCTTAACGAAAAAACTCCATGCATAGTACACATATCAATTCCTGTTTTAAGAAAAATGATTCCTACAATAGTACTTTTAGGTATGAACTACTAATACATCAAAAACCGTTTAAATTATAGATGTTTAATAACAACAACAATCTATATTTACCAAAGCCATATATCGTTCCCCTAACTGCATAGTGCTTCGCTTAGTCTAATAGGACACGTTACACTCGGCAATCAACACTTTTGTGGATTCATGCTTACTACTTAGTTTCTCTAAAGCGACACAAGAAACGGAAGCTACTTCATTCATCCTTATTGAACTAGAAGGTACCTACCATTGAAAGCATGCCTAGGAAATGAAAGCAGTTACATCGTTGATAAAGAAATCAAACTAGCTACAATGTTCGAACTATAGCTCAATCGCTCCTCTCTTACCTGTTTCTTTGGGCTTTCATAACTAAATGATCCATAATTGTCCTGGCTTTTCCAGCTGTATAAAGTGCTTTCACCAATCTTCGTTCATCACTATTTAAGGCCCATTTCTTGGAGTTTAACATGAGGATATACTGGATTCTCTTCAAGCATTCGTTTATTATATCTGCCAAGGAGCTTTCTAATTCTTTCAGTAGTTCAATTACATCGACTCCATCATTGCACTCAATGCTGTTGCATAAATTGTACACTGCAAGGCCCCATGCTGCTGCTTTCCAGTCTGTGGAGTCGTTGCCCTCCCATCCGTTTGGAGAGCCTTGTACCGGCTCTGTTTCCCGTTTGCTTTTTTTTTTCAGCTCCAACAATGCTGCACGCACGCATTGAGGTGTTGCATGGCTGCGATTGTCTAAAAGAAAGCATCCTTTCTCCACTTTCTTTTGCAGAGCTTCGAAGTACTTATCGGCTGCTTTACTATTGACTACGTCAGCTTCTGTATCTGCCTCCTCAACGAAATCTATGATCTCCCACGCCTGAGAGTATGCCTTCACACAATTCTTAACGGCCTCTGGAAAATCAGAAGGTGGACATTTTTCTTTGTCAACAGCCGCATAAATTGGAGAGAGATGGACGATTATACTGAGCAACGACACTGCTGCCATTTTCGATGACTTTGTGCTTAGCCCTGCAAATTGCTCCTTTCCTCGTCCTCGGGATCGCTGCATTTCCACATCACTATCTTTTGGTTGTTGCCGAGTTCTGCACAAGAATCTCAATCTTGTTTGTCGCTTGTAAGGTTCTAAACAGCTCAAGCCTAGACTGTCTTCTGTTTTCTTGTTACACAGAAAGTCAACAAGATCTTCTGCCAAGAATTCGCCGTCTTCTTTGCCCAGGAATATGAGATTCTTAGCCTTTGCGATGGATTTGCGGTTGGCCAACCACAGGCTTTTAGGGCTATCCCCCAACATCCGGACATCATCCAATATTTTCTGATACATTGGATAACCTTCAAATACATACAATTCATGATTTGGTAAAATTAAGGACAGTAATTTACCCATCAATTTGTTGTGAAAAATCATCAATGACCCGAGCCAACAAGCTTTACTTAAAAAAACCACAAGCAGCTGTAACCAAATCACTGTATACCAAAATATGCTTTCCGACATGGATATAGACTTCTCTTTCAACTTCTCTTTCCCAACAAGTCCTCTTATTTTGAAGTCGAGCAGTACAGCCTGTTGAGTGCGAGGCTCCTGCACCTGCATCAAGTCTCGGAGGTATCTTGTCCAGAAATCTTCTACGCGTAAAAAGCTGGACCATGCGTCCGATTGCCTGATTTTGTAATTAGCTACTGCCGTAGACCACCTCCACGTGATGGTAACCCATCCTATGAGGATGAACACACACTGCAAGATACTAGCAGTAAAGCTTAACGTTTCAAACTTATCTCTTAAGATCAGTTTGGGGCTATTCCAAACCCCTCCCACGATAGTAATTACAATTTGAAATGTAACTATGATTCCGGCACAGAAGGTCAGGGGCGACCTGGCAATGACATATTCGACGGAGTATGCGCGAACAACGATCCACGATCGCATCAAGGCATCTTCTACTCTCCGCCAGCAGTATTTACAATTAGGGTCATAAAAATTCTCCTCCTCTTCCTTCTCCGCTTCTATATAGGAACGGTTATGGTGATGATGATCCTCTTCCTCCACTTGGCGCTCGTAAATTACAGGAATATAAATGGCTACTATGCGTTCAATGCCTTTTCCGGCAATCTTCGAGCACACAAGAAGAAGAAAGAGCATAACGATGGAGGTGTAGAAAAGGGTTGCCAAAAGATAATAGAAACGAATGCTGATCCCTAGTTGTTTTGGCCATAGACGAGACAGGTTGCTTGTTGGAGATTTGGAATCATAATGATGAAAAATATATAAATCAGAGACTATTTGAAGAAAGCTACTTAAACCCAAAGACATACACTTATCCCAGATTTCCTTGGACCCGGGATTGGCCATATTGGGCATCAAATAGGCTACAACTACGCACAACATAATTCTACTGGTATGGTTCATCCAAAACTTGCCCAATGTGATACCACCATATTGTGACTTGTCGTCTGGCTCATCCTGCTTGCCGAGCAAGTTTAGCAATTGGATGGTGAAAGCGCTGAGCACAAGAAAATCACCCGGAATCCAGTGTGCACTCCTCCTCAGAGCCCTCACTGTATCCTTTACAATGCTAACAGAAAAGTAAACAACGATACAGATCCACAAAGCTGTCCTCACAACATTACCAGTGGACTCCTGATGTGTCCGAGGGTTGCACTCGTCATATGTCGAAATGCCAGGATTCTGATATATCGGACTAGATGCCATGATTCAAACCACTCGATATTGCTTGGCCCTTTCCTCTGCCAAGCCAAAAATATAAATTGATCAGTAGCCCGTGACCAAACTTTTAAACACGTTTTACTGTTTTAACATTCGTATGGCATTATGAACTCATTTCACATTCGCAAAACAGTCAGAATGCCCATTGGGTTTGAAAGGCTCGTTGGGAAATGTTTTACTGTCCTACTTGTTTCCTATTACGTGATAACTTATTTCCCACTTCTATTAATTTCTGCAACTTAAAAAGTAATTTATTACATCGCATTTTTATAATGTCGTCTATATCGATTTTCCTTTGTTTATATTAAATTTAGATCATTACATTTTTGGTAGCTCTATCATATAAATAAATAAAATCAAAGTTAAGTTTCACATGTGATTTTATCTCTTTAAATATAATTATTGTTAATATCTGATATTTCTATATTTGTATTATGGTGAAGTGTCATAATGTGTCTTTTGGATAAAGTTTATGTAATCAATTATCATATACAATAAATTCAAGAATAGTATTGAAAGTTTAACTCATTTTTATTCATAAATTGAATAATGTTATATCTTTATTTTTTGTTGAACCATCTTATCAAGAATTAATATTAAAATAAACTAATCATTTAAATTTTAATGATGAGTACTTTTTTTACAAATTATATGAAATAACTGAATGGAGGACAACTAAACTAATATATAAAGTCAAGATATGCAATCATAAATATGCTTGTTTGATCTATTATAAAATTATGTCAGGCCATTTCTATCTGCTAGATACTTCTTGGAGCTCTTTATAAGGAGGTGGCTAACATTGTAAGCAATCATCATAGAGTTATCTTTTCTTTTGTATTTGCCATTCCAATTGGAATTGACTTCTTGTTTACAATTTAAGAGATGCAAGACCCTCCCTAGTCTGTAACAATAGTTTCAGTGGCTAGCAACCACCCTAGTTTGCTTGTTGTAGTATTCTCACTGGCACAAATTTGTGAAGTTTTCATTTGAAGACTAATTAGATGGAACATGTTGGACTAGATATAGAAAGGTGAGTACTGAGAGGGGAGGGGTGAATCAGTACTCTAAAATAGTTTTAAACTATTTAAACTTTCTTCCTTACCATTTACTGATTCCTTAACTTTTGCATGCATGACATAAAACATATAAAACATAACACCTAACTCATAACACATTAATTTTGGTATCGCAGAAATCCTTGTTAGACAATAAAAACTGTGGTGGGGATGACATCCAAAAAACTTAATCTACTATGGTAAAAAGTTTTCTCCGTTAGAGCTACACTATTAGCTATTTCTGATAGCTTACCTTGTTAAGAGTATTAACCTGGTTAAGACTCTTAAGACATGTTAAGTGGACCTTGCTAAAATATTTTATAATTCTAATATAAGAACTGTACCCTATTAAAAGATTTACAATATAAGATCTGTTAGGATCTTCTCGATTAAGATATTTTACAATTCTGATTACTCTTTAATTAGTATCATAAACTTGTCTATTAAACTTGCATCAATCATATGCTTTGTCCGTCTCTATATGCTCAGTCACTTATTGCCTTATGTTGTGCTCCACTGACAATATCAATTCAATTTTCGGTAGATTCAATTCTAAATAAGAATTACTCTCTTCTCCTTATGTTCTCTACTCATCACATTCTATCTAAAATATCTGCTTTGCACATGCAATCTTCTCTTACGCATACATACTGATCTTTACACTCTGATCCATTTATATACAATTCTAGAAGTGGTGGAAATGTTCTAGAATAATCTCTTAAAGTGGTGCTAGCATTGGTTACTCATCCAATGCATATATCATATATAATTCTCATTTGTGGATCTCACCTTATAATCATGCATAGCCATCATGTTTAAATATCTAATGTTCTATCATGCAATATCTTCTAGATTTGTAAACCATTTTTGTTTGGTGTCCAGTTTCAGTGTATCTAGAGATTCTCCTTGTGTTGGTCTGTCTTGCTTGGTAACACAGTTTCCTCTTGCTCGGTAATTGTCTCATCTCTTAGTTCAGTTGATGTTGTAGCTCAGTATAACTCAATGGTCAGTGCTTGGTTTTAGATTTCTCGGTGACTAAACTTCCTTTTCCTTTACCAAAATTACTTGTTCCCTTATTTCCTTTTATCAAATAACTTGTGTTCTTTACCGACCTGTCTTTCCTTATTTATTGAATGACTTTGAAAATTATAATGACTTCCTCATCACTAATGACAACAAAATAACTTGTAGGAGTATAAATCTCCCCCTTTGGAATTAGCTTGGTATCTTTGTTAAAAGCATTCAAAGTCATTAAAAATTCAAAATTTTGTTCTTGTCAAAATTGTCCATGTCATGTATCCATTCCTTGGTAAACTTATTACTTCCCCTGAAGAAATACTTCTTGAATCATATGTATCCATCATATCTATCTATACACATATCCTCCTTATTCATATACTATATTTCACCTTTTTGCATTTCATACTATATTCCCCCTTTCTTAACAAAAATACCAAAAATAATAACTCACTATTTTTATGGTGGATGGATCTTGTCAAAAATAGATTTATACCCGTCATGAGCATCCTTTAGTGATCCCTTCCATGAATATTTTAGTGTCTACAACACCATGATTGGCTCACTAAGATCAACTATCAAATATACCATGATGTCCATTGCACTAACATCTGGTGTGCTGACTAAGTCTTTGGCCTTATGTACCTATTTTTGTAATGATTCAATATGTGGAATGAGAAATGTTTGGAGTTCAATAAGATCCCATTTGATCTGATTCCTCTCTTTTCTCAACTCAAATTGCACTCCTATTAAGTTCTTTAGTAGGTTTCATAATATTACTTGAAAGAATTAGGCTCGATGGAAAATTTTGATAATTTCTCAGTGAGCTCATTTTTCCACATTATCATCCCTTTCTTTGATATCTTTGGTAAAATTTGAAATTAAAAAAATTTGTTGAAATAATAAAACAACATTTTGCAGTTCATTCTCTAGTTCATTAAATAAGTCAAAAAGAGTTACCTTTGTTAGTTTATATGTTTTCATTAGTGTCACACATATAGTTGGTAAAGGAAGCAAATAGGCTAGCTGGTCAACACACCTAGTATAATAACCGAGTAGAGCACAAGGCAGAATGGCATACTAACCAAGCATAGACTTGACCGAGTATACACACTGAGTCAGATGATTACCGAGTATGGAGTATAGTAATAACTGAGCATTCATATATATCGCACATCAGTAATTTATTGAGTGATGAATGCAGTATATACCAAGTAAACCAAAAACTATTGAAAATCTATTATGGGAAAGTGAGATACCAAGAGGGGGGGTGAATCAGATATCAACCAATTGTTCCATTTTGACATAAACTAACTTTCATAACATAACCATCAAATTTAATACTGTAACAAATCTAATATCCTAATCATCATCCATGAAAATAAAATATAACACAATGATTTTTGTTACCTAGAAACCCTTGAAAGGTAAAACTAGGGTGGGCATGACACCCAAAAATCTTCACTACTATAGTATTAAATTTTCCTTGTTAGGGCTACAATTTTGACAATAAAATAATGATCTACCCTGTGAGGGGTCTTCCCTATTAAGAGCTTGGAGACTTATACAATCTACTTTGCAAAAGGATTTAAACTTACAACAAAGTAAGCACTCAGTTAAGAGATTTACTTAGGTCTATTAAAACCACCCTGTTAAGAGATTTAACCCAATTCACCTATTAGAATGCTTCAGTACCTGATCCTTTAGTTTTCACTGTAGTGTTGATAACAAATCTTCTCCTTCCAGTATAGATTTGACCTTCTATATCAAAAATATCTATATTATGTCCTTCATTTCTCTATTCAGTCACTAAACTTTGTCACTGATAATTAATACACTTCTCTATTCTACATGTATAAAATCTCCTTCCTACTCATACTCTCCTTAATACATTTTAGGGTTTGGATCTCATCTTATAAAGATAATAGATCACCTCCATAAATCAATATCAATGATCTAGATTGTCTTCTTATGTCGCTTAACCATTCCCCAATTCTGATTGGTTCCATGAATTACATAGGGATTAATGATTACAACTGTAAAGCATAATCACCTCCATGATTTCATCAACAAACAATAAATATAAAATAGATGTCAGCCAAAATGGTTTACCTAAGTGTTTGTGCCAATACAAACACATATTTCAAATCTAACTTGATCAACATTTGATATCTTTGGCACTCAACACTCACAGTTCTTCATACCCTGGTGCTCAGTACTACCATCTCTACATTACTCGATATAAGCTTTTCTCGGCTATTATTGAAGTACTCGGTGACCTCTGACTTGTTTGGTAGTAACTACTACTCATTAAATGTATATACATGACTCATCCTATACATGACGACTCATCACAGTGATGACGGACCAACATTGCCTAGAAAATGACTAAGTGTAAGACACTAATAGACAACAAAACTTTAGGGATCAACAATCTCCCCCTTTGATATTAATGGAAAAACACTTTGTCATGACATTTATATTACATTGCATGAGTACTTAGTAATAAACAAAACGTCTACAGAATACTCCCCCTAAGACTTTATTTGGTCTTCCAAAAATATTTACACACACACACACACATATATAAGACTCTCTTCTTGGTTTTTTTTTTTTTGACATGAAACCAAGTATACACATTTTCAAAACTTAGTAAGTCATACTATTGACTCTACTATTTCTATTTCTACTTTTTGCCTTGACTCTGAATTTGATATATCTCATATCATTTCCATTTCCCTTGTTCTATCTTTTCCCCTTTTCTATCATGTCATACTATTTCCCCCTTATTTTTGTCACTTGTAATTCATGGGGCATAGGGCTTTGAAAGTAATTTTCAAAAAATGGTTTGTGAAGCTAGATTACCATTCCCAATGTGTTGTCCCAACTAGACCTTACAGACTTCAAAACCTTATTTTTTAATTCTAGCTAAGCAGCTAGCTCAACTAGGCTCTCGAAAATTGAAAGATGAGGGTCTTTCTAAACTAATTCCTTTATCCTCAATAACTCCCTTAGTGTATCCTTGAGATGAGGTATCAACACTATTTGGATAAAGATTAGTCTAGCCCTTAGTTTACCATCATTAGCCACCAACTCGACTAATCTACCTTGGGCATGTAATAACCTGGTAAAATGAATAGAGTTGGAACTTATATCCATGCTCAATGAGTGACCTATAGATTTTAAGTCTAGCTGTAATTTATCTATCAGATCCTTTGTAAACTCTTCAACATTACATAAGTTTTTGGACAAAGAATGGGCATTCTACACAAATTCCTCCAAATTTGTTACTAAGGTAGAGAGTTCTACTAGTTTCACTATAATGTGTGTTGAGACCTTATTAAGTACCTTGGTCTCAAACTTCCTTTCTAAGCATTGCAATAACTTGTTATGCATCTCACTATCATCATCAGTCACCTTCTTGATAAAATGTACAAGTTTCTCTAGAATAGGTGTAGGTTCATTTACATCATCCATCTCAAAAGAATCAATGAAAATACCTTTAAGCTCATGTAAAACTTTCTTTTGTTGATGTTCCATTCTCATCTCTTCCTATTTACTCTTCTTCTTTAAGAGATCCTGCAAAATTTGCATCTCATCATGGGTCAAGTTATCAGTGTCCCACTTAGGAATCACTATAACTTCTTTGAGTGTCACCTATGTGGTAGGAGATTTCTCCTTCTTCTTTTGTGACTTCTTTCTAGGTGTGTTTCCACTCAACATCTGTATTAAAGATTTTATTGCATCTTGTTCCTTAAGCTCTTGTGTGTCCTGATGTTTCTCTTCCTCAATCTTTTCATTTTCCTTCTCCTCCACATGATGACTCGCTACCACCAATGAGAACTATTCAGCTTGCTCTTTTCTTATCTCCTTGGCAGATGTAGGATTTGGTGTGATTGTCGACTTGTCCTATTTCTCAGCATTAGCACTTTGTGAGACTAGTTGATCAACTATGACTATATGGGGGCTTGCTGGTGTAATCTCAACACTTGAGGTGCTCTCAATACGTGGATAATCTTTTACTTGTAGTAATACCAGATTGATGCTCTGTAGAAATTTATCTTTGGCTCCCTTGGCTTGTATATGATGATGAATTTCTTCCTTGGTTAATATATTTGTTTTACCCAGAGTGTCCTCAGTGATATCAACAATAGTTATCTCATTATGTTTCTTTCTCTCTTCAACCTTTTGATCTACTTCTTTCTCAACCTATTATTCACTAACATCCTCCCTGCTATCCAATTCTACTCCCTTTGATGTGATCGGCTATGGACTCTTATCAATGATTAGTCCAAAAATTAGTTTCCATAACCATGTGCTCTATTTCATAGTATCTTCAACCTTGTGTTGTAGCATGGAATATGCTTAGAGCTTGGGGATAAACCTATTTCTATAGTGCTTGATGTATTGCTTGATGTAATCAGGGGATAAGTCAGGCCTGACTTGAGAAAGAGTGCTCTCCTGATTTGCTTCTTGGTCATTAATGCATATTCCCATTTCTGAACTATCCTTTTGTACAATTCATGAGGAATCAAGTTCCCCAATTCAAGTGGTGTCATCTTGAATTTATAGAGCATTTAAATTATAGCTTGTTCTACTCTCTCTTTATCTTCAATGCTTAGTTTTTCAAATTTAATTTGTTTAAAGCCTGCTAAGCTAGCAGTGCTCTTGATGTTGTGGCATATTTCCTCCATAGCCAATGATTTCTCTTGTGATGGAGCCTTCTTCTTCACATCTGTTAGCACAGGTAAAATTTTTCATGGCTTCTAGTCTTCTCTCCTAGTCCCTACAATGTTTTTCCTCTCTCTGGCTATCAAAACCTTAGGAAAAATTCATAAACTAGCTGTTATTCTTCAAAAATTCAAAACATGGCCTAAATACATTAGCCCTATTCTAATTTTTAGTTACTTTATTGACAACTTAAAAATCCTATTAATGCATTTGCAAAAAAGAAAGTGTCCCTTAAGTTGTTTGGGTTAGTCGCATGATTGCGTAGGTTATTTTCCTGCCATGCGATCATGCAACTTAGGTCTTTATGTTTTTCCATAGGAGGTTAATTTAATTATTTTCCTAAGTATTAAGACCTTTAATTTTTCCTAAGTTTCTCTAGCTGCAATATTCCCTAAGTCCATCGGCATTTATTTTCCTAGGTCCTCGCTTTAATTTTTCCTATGTTTTGGCTTTGATTTTTTTCTGGGCTCAGTCTTCTGACAGCATCTTAATCCAACAGTGGTCGCAAGTCCACAAATGATGTGTCAGAGGCTTGCAATCTTATGACAACCATTGATTCCTAATTGGCAGGCCCATTTCCAAGTCTTCGGCGGGAGTTAAAACATCGAAAGGATCTACGGCTATCGCTATACCATTGATGAAAGATGTGCATTGTTTAGCGCTACGGTATAGCGACAGCCATCCAATGCGATGGTAAGACATTTCTATGGTGGGGCCTCAGATGGCAAGGTGGACTAACATGGAAACTTTCCTATTGGTTGACAAGCTATGTGATGTGGCATGTGTCACAAGTCTACAAAATAGAGAAAAGGTTGGATGTTTGTCTGTCGAATATTGCGACATGGCAGCTTTTCATTGGCCATGGGTATCGAGTAACAGAAGATGATGTCAATGGGTCTGTAGTTCTTTGGGAAGATTAATGCGTGGATAGATGTGGGGGTTGTCATTATACCACTCGGTGAAGTTGCTCATCTTTTAAGGTCGCGGTGTAGCAATAGCCATCAACGTTACTTAAAGATATATAAAGCTTGCCGAACCTGGGAATTTTAAAAGGATCGACGGTGGTGTTTTAAAGTTAGATCAGATTTAAATGTGGGTCATTGATTCTCTGCTAGAGACTTGGAGGTGACTGTTTGTCTTCAAATTTGAATTTTTGAATGGTTTCCAGCGACAGGAGGTACCAAAATTGATGATTTTTCTAGCCATTTTGATTGGTTTCATGGCGGTAGCTGTTGCAGTCTAGTCCGAGGGGCCTAAGGATTGTTTTGCAGTGTTGTTTTGTACCTGGTAAGGTATGGTTTTGAGCTCAAGGAGCTTTTATAGGTGGTGATTGGTACTATTTTTATGGCTTCCCTGGGGTTTTGTACTAGTTTCATGATTTTTCATGATGGTAAGATCTGTCTGAGATCTCTTTTTCTGGGTGGTTTCTTATTTTTCCCTTGCTTTTTAAATTTTGGTGTAAATGTGATTGGTTGGGTAGTTGAAACCCTAACCCTAGCTATCCGAAGCTTGTTGCATTCTCTTTGAGAATTCCAAGGCAACTAGTAGTATAAGTTGCAGGTTGTCTGACTTTGTAAGGGTTCCAAATTCCTTGATGGTTTTGGCTCCATGATGAAGGGTCCTTTTCCTATAGATATTTCTTCCTTTGTCTTTGCATATAGAGGGTTCTTCTTGTTGGTTCAAAGAATACAATGCATATTGTAAGTGGTTTACCTTATGTATGAGAAGTTAATATATTCTTACTGTTACCAAGCTATCTCCATTTGAATTTTGAATTCATTAATCATACATCAAGGGTGTTTGGATTGTCTATTTGCATTGCCTATGTGTTTGCAAGTGGAGTTGTCTTCATAGAGATAATTGGTTCAGGGTTAGTGTTCATGTATGTATGGGCTGAGGTATCAAAGATATGTCATGCTTATCTTCTAGTGGATGTTGGTTAATGTATTATCTACTCATAGGTCTCTTCTAAGGGGAGGGTCAAAATCCTTTGATGGGTAATAATATACTTGGATACACAGGTGGGTGCTAAGTTGAGGTTTGGTCATGGTGTGTGATTGATGTAAGGCATCAACACATTGAATACATTGCTTTCTTTTTTCATAGCTATCCCTTGCAATAGGGTATTTGACTCTGTGGCCTATTGGATAAGGCACTGGTCTATGAGAGACTTAGGGTATCTCAGGGATCCCTTCAAACCCACTTTTAAAATCATTTCCTTTCAGTTCCACCCTTTCCCTTTCTTTTTGTTAGGATAGGTCTCTGGTTTTCATACTCATTCCATGCAAGTAGGGCTATTGCATGAGATATTTGTTTCATTGGGGTATAGGATACCTAAAAGCATGTGAGAACCATTCCACACTAATCTATATGTAGGCCTATTGTTTATCATGAGGTGTCTTGAGTGTGCAGATAAGGTAATACCTGCTTGAGTGATGTGGAGCTCAAAGAAGGAGGATTACTCTTTGTCCTCATTAATTGGACTATTTCCTTGTCAAACTTGAGTGCCTATTTTGAGAATCAAGCCCATATTTTGATTCAAGTTTGGTCCTGCAAGGAAAGAGAAACCAATAAAATGGCAACTCTGCTAGGGATAGTCTAAATATAGAGTCAAATAGACAAAATACATTTGTAAAATTTTCTCACTACGTGCTGAGTCATGACTCTAAAGTCTCTGTTTGATCAGTGCAATCCTTGATAAACAGTGTATATACCTAGTGTGGTTTTGGTTGATTGAAACAAGAAACACAGAGAAAGTACAAAAATTTTCCTCTTCAAGGATGTGGCAACTCTATGTTGCAAAGAACCTGATGGAGCTTTATGGTGAGCTCTAGATCTGCCTTGCCTTCTAGTCAACAAAGTCTTCTGCTATAAAATTCTTAGGTACTTCTCAAGTTTTAAATGTTCCTTATAAAGTGATCAAGCACTTGAGAAGGATAAGGTGTGAGTAAAGGTTTGCATACTTAAAGTTTTCAGCTGCATCTTGGCAAAATTATATGGAAGTATTGCATTAAGTTTGATGGATAAGTTGGATGAGGAGCTAGCTTTCCTTGAGTAGGGCATCCTTAGGGATTGCATAAAATTGATGATATTGAAAGTGGGAAGTAGAAAGGATCTATCCATATCTCTCTTCTATGATAGATTTTTTGAGGTATATGATGAGCTTCCTGAGGATGTTGAGTTTCATGAGTCTGACTTTATTGGTTTATTCTTGGATCTTTGTTTTCCCAAATCAACCACTTGGTCGAATGCATTGTGGGAAGAGCATTATATATGTGTCAGGGATTGGATACTTAGTGATGATGATCTTGAGCTTGAGGATGCAATTGGGGTTTTTCTCATTGGTGTTGATATTGAGAATGATGAAATTTATGAAGGAGATGTGTCAAATGTTGACACTCTTTCTTACAATCATGAGAGTGATGCCTTTTCTCAATGTGGGGTAGAAAGTGTTTCCAGTCAGTTAGGTGAAGAAGAGGATTGGATAGATGAAGGTGTTGTGGATGATTGTATGTTAGAGGAGAGTGTTCTTGAGGACAGTTGTTCACTTCACAGTGAACAAATTTTAGATCTCTTGTCTTGTGAATATCTAAGGTATTCAGGGAGGGGTGGCTCTGAGTTCTTACATCCAACACACATTGATTTTGACCAGGAGCATGAGTCAGTAGGGCCTAACTTTGACATGTGTGCCTCTTCTCCTTTTGTTACCTCAGTACTACCAAACAACAACCATGCCATATATGATGTATTAGATGATGAGGTTGCCAGTGTTTTCTTAGTTTCAAGTGATATAGTGGTCCCTGATATTGTTTTGAGTACTGATTGGGAATGTTGAATTGATTTTGAGTCTTGACTTCACTCTGGATCTTTTGGTGAGCCATGGAAGGATGGCCTTTCAGCTACTCAATTTTTAGCTTCTCATGGACATGTTGATGTTTCCCTTCCCACCTACCAAAATTTTTTGTTCTTGATACAGGATGACAGGGTGCATGGTGCTCCTTTGATTAGTGATCATGTCCCATGTGGTGAGTTCCCTTAGTGTTTGCATGAAGATCAATGTGTCTTTTCCTTGGAGGTGCAAATTTTTGATATGAATAGGTCCAATGATGTTTGCTTTAATAGTTCAGTTGATCTAGAATGTTTTTTCTTTCTATATGGACAATGAATTTCCTGGTTGTGGTGGAAAAGTTGAGAATGATCCATGTTGTAGTCCCTTCAGGACTTTCCTATTTGAGGGACACAACATGCATGTGCCACATTCTTTTTAGAATAGGTTTGGTTCCCATTCTGGTCCTCAAGTGGATTATGCCTATATGTTGTGGGAGGATGGGTATAATTTTGATCAGTTACATGGAAGCAAAATTTTTAGTTTGTCTCTGGTTTGTGGAGATGAAAATTTCTTGTTTGATAGAGGCAAGCACTGATCATAATTTTTGGGGCCTTGACCCTGACTGTAAATATTGTTAAAAAGTGTACACTTTGTATAGTTTTCTCTTCTATTCCCTGTTTCCCTTTTTTTGAGGTCTCTATGCTTTTCCAATGGGTGGTCTACTTTCCCCAGAGATCTGTTGTCCTTGTCATGCCTGCGAGAGCCATGCATCCCCAACTAGAGCCACTGTTAGCACTAGTAAAAATTTGCATGGCTTCTGGTCTTCTCTCCTAGTCCATGTAGTGTTTTTCCTCTCTCTGGCTATCAAAACCTTAGGCAAAATTCATAAACTAGCCGTTATTCTTCAAAAATTCAAAACATGGCCTAAATACCCTAGCCCTGTTCTAATTTTGAGTTACTTTATTGACAACTTAAAAATCCTATTAACGTATGTGCAAAAAAGAAAGTGTCCCTTAAGCTCTTTAAGTTAGTCGCATGATCACGTAGGTTATTTTCTTGCCATGTGATCATGCGACTTAGGTCTTTATATTTTGTGGTGGGAGGTTAATTTAATTATTTTTCTAAGTATTAAGACTTTTAATTTTTCCTAAGTTTCCCCAGCCACAATATTCCCTAAGTCCATCGGCATTTATTTTCCTAGGTCCTCGCTTTAATTTTTCCTATGTTTTGGCTTTGATTTTTTTTTTGGGCCCGGTCTTCTGACAGCATCTTAATCCAACAGTGGTCACAAGTTTTCAACTGATGTGTCAAAGGCTTGCGATCTTGTGACAACCATTGATTCCTAATCGGCGGGCCCGTTTCCAAGTCTTCGACAGGAGTTAAAACACAAAAAGGATCTTCAGCTATCGCTATACCGTTGATGAAAGATGTGTGTTGTTTAGTGCTATGGTATAGCGATAGCCATCTGATGCGATGGTAAGACATTTGTCAGTTGCGGCCACAGATGGTAGGGTGGACTAACGTGGTGACTTTCCTATTGGTCGACAAGTTATGTGATGTGGCATGTATCAGAAGTCTGCAAAATAGAGGAAAGGTTGGATGTCTGTCTACTAGATATTGTGACATGGCAGCTTTTCATTGGCTGCAGGTATCGAGTAATAGAAGATGACGTCGGTGGGTCCGCAGTTCTCTAGGAAGATTAATACATGGATAGATCTGGCGGTTGTCATTATACCGCTTGGTGAAGTTGCTCACTTTTTAAGGCCATAGTGTAGTGATAGCTATCGATATTACTTAAAGAAATATAGAGCTTGTCGAGCCCAAGAATTTTAAAAGGATCGACGGTGATGTTTTAAAGTTAGATCAGATTTAAATGTGGGCCATTGATTCTTTGTTGGAGACTTGGAGGTGACTGTTTGTCTTCAAATTTGAATTTTTGAATGGTTTCCAACAATAGGAGGTACCAAAATTGATGATTTTTCTAGCCGTTTTGATCAGTTTGATGGCGGTAGCTATTGCAGTTTGGTCCGAGGGGCCTGAGGATTATTTTGCAGTGTTGTTTTTTACCTGATAGAGTATGGTTTTGAGCTTCAAGAGCTTTTGAAGGTGGTGATTGGTACTATTTTTATGGCTTCCCTAGTGTTTTGTACTAGTTTCATGATTTTCAATGATGGTAAGATCTATCTGAGATCTCTTTCTCAGGGTGGTTTCTTGTTCTCCCCTTTATTTTTAAATTTTGGTGTAAATGTGATTGGTTGGGTAGTTGAAACCCTAACCCTAGCTATCTGAAGCTTGTTGCATTCTCTTTGAGAATTCCAAGGTAGCTAGTAGTATAAGTTGTAGGTTGTCTAACTTTGTAAGGGTTCCAAATTCCTTGATGGTTTTGGCTCCATGCTGAAGGGTCCTTTTCCTGTAGATAATTCTTCCTTCTTCTCCACATATAGAGGGTTCTTCTTGTTGGTTCAGAGAATACAATGCATGTTGTAAGTGGTTTACTTTATGTATGAGGAGTTAATATATTCTTATTCTTACCAAGCTATCTCCATTTGAACTTTGAATTCATTAATCATACATCAAGGGTGTTTGGATTATCTGTTTGCATTGCCTATGTGTTTGTAAGTTGAGTTTTATTTGCAAAGATAACTGGTTTAGGGTTAGTGTTCATGTATGTATGGGCTGAGGTATCAAAGATATGTCATGCTTGTCTTCTAGTGGATGCTGGTTAATGTAGTATCTACTCATAGGTCTCTTCTAAGGGGAGGGTCAAAATCCTTTGATGGGTAATAATATACTTGGATACACAGGTGGGTGCTAAGTTGAGGTTTGGTCATGGTGTGTGATTGATGTAAGGCATCAATGCATTGAATACATTACTTTCTTGTTTCATAACTATCCCTTGCAATAGGGTATTTGACTCTGTGGCCTATTGGATAAGGCACTGGTCTATGAGAGACTTAGGGTATCTCAGGGATCCCTTCAAACCCACTTTTAAAATCATTTCCTTTCAGTTCCACCCTTTCCCTTTCTTGTTGTTAGGATAGGTCTCTGGTTTTCATACTCATTCCATGGAAGTAGGGCTATTGCATGAGATATTTGTTTCATTGGGGTACAGGATACCTAAGAGGGTGTGAGAACCATTCCACAATAATCTATCTACAGGCCTATTGTTTATCATGAGGTGTCTTGAGTGTGCAGATAAGGCAATACCTTCCTGAGTGATGTGGATCTCAAAGAAGGAGGATGCTCTTTTTCCTCATCAATTGGACTTTTTCCTTGTCAAACTTGAGTGCCTATTTTGAGAATCAAGCCCATCTTTTGATTCAAGTTTGGTCCTGCAAGGAAAGAGAAACCAACAACATCCTCATCATTATCAATTTCCTCATCATCCTTTTCCAAAATAAGATTTCTTCTTGGTTTCTTCCTTATCTGGCTCAGTACTATGTTATCCTAAACTGATTTTCTTTTCCTAGATGCAGGGGTCTTCTTTTCTGGCTTGACAGCTATAACAATAGAAAATGATCTAGTTCTAGGTCTAAGTACCAAGGAGGAAATATGCTTAGATTTTTTCAATGGATTCTTGATGGGCTTCACAACTAATGCCTTCTTGCCTTTCTTCATGACTATATTCTCCCTGTCTTCACTTTCTTTTGACTCACTAGATTTATCTTCTCCTAATCCCTAAGTCAATGCAAGAGGTGCATCTACCTCTTCTTCTCCTAACATCTTCTCTAGGTTTTTCACTATCTTCTTCCTTTTCCTCTCCATGGTAGTATATTTTAATCCCATGGTTATTTTAGTTTTAACTTCCTCATATGTTTCAAAATATGTAGCCTTCTTGTCAACTTCTTCTACTAATAGGGTTACGATTATTGTTTTTGTCTCATCTCTATTCACTTCATAAGGTAATGGCCTTAGCCATGATACCCTTGGTGTAACTTCTTGTGCATAAGTAAATTTGGTATCAACTAGGAAACAAATGTTTGTGTATTACTTTTCCACTAGTAATACTAGGTCCTACTTATTTTCCTCATTTTCTTCTTAAATTCTACAAAGGAATTGTTCATTACACTCTCAAATTTCTCACCCATCTGATCAATAAACTCACTAATAAATAATGTGATAGTTCTATTCTTATCCCATGTTACATCCCCTATAGTAGGAAAACTATTTTGTATATAGAAAAATATATAGACATCTAGAGAACCAAACTTACACATGGAATTCCTTGCTTTTCTAATGGATGTGAGGTTCTCAGCAAGTTGTGTCAGTTGTATCTCGGAAAGGTCATATTTATGATCCTTTTTCACCATCTTCCAACCTTGGTCAACTGCAATGCATGGCACACTATCCAACCAAATGGACTCATAAAACTTATGAGCTATCACCCTCACTACAAAATGAATTTTTGGGTCTATGATAGTTGAAATTGTCATTCCCCATTTTTTCCACACCACTTGTATGTTGTCTTGAATAATTTCTTTACTTTGACATCTCATGGTTTTCTTTCCTATGAGGCTAGGTATCCAGTTACCCAATGTATCATTTCTTTTGTAATCTTGACTTGTCCATCTTCCAATAAAATTTTTCATGTCATGTACTCAGCTTAGTACAGTCTTGATACATTCAATTTGAAATTTTGTGGGAAATTAAGAGCATGTACTAACCCTCAGTTGACAACCTTCTGGTGTTCAACCTTCAACACCCCATTGCTACACAATTTATCATATGCTTCTTTGAGCTCATAGTCTTCAATCTCCCTAATCTTACACATGTAGCATTTGTGAATTTCATTGATCATCAAAACCTTCAGTGGGATAGATGATAGGGATCTCGTAAGATCTCCCAATATTGCACTCTCAGGAATGGCCTCAAATTTCTGCAACTTACATGTGTCATTCCTTACATGTTGACATTAAAAACTTCCTTCCCTTGCTTCTAAACTACAATCGATGATGAAGATGTCAATTCTTCAAATTCAAGGGTTCAACTACTAAAATAGACAACTCGGTAAAATACTTTTCGCAAATGGTTCTCAGATGTTTGCCGATAGCACGCTATGAAGATTTCTGCAAATTGCGCTTAGCACAAATCACTCTAGATTCACTCTAAAAAGTTCTCAAATTTCTCACGAAGTGAGAATAAATGGTAACTTCCTACTTTATAAATTTCAAATGCTCTGATTAGGGCTTCATTAACAATCTTTACTCTTTCTAGGTAAGATACAGTTGTCTCAGTAATCTCATGTCTACTTGGTAAACATAAGCTCATCCAAAACTGCCATTCGGTTATGGATTAGTGTACATCACATCTCAGCTACCACATAAGCTCTGCAAACACTAGTGATTCAGTCACTATAGGCTAAAATACTGATGGTTGACATCAAATATACAATGTAGCTTCTTACACAAATCTGTCCTAATGCATCTTAATCTATGCAAATATGGACCTTATCTTATCAAATGTTAGGAACTGATGTAAAATAAAACATTATAAGATTCTATTCCACACATAGCTCCTTTACTTAGTTCAAAGTAGTGTAATCACCTGATCCATTAGATTGGGTGACCTTAGGTTTACTAGCTCCACTACTACTTTCTTCCTCTTTCTTCTTCCATGTCTTGTTTATCTGATTTCTCACTTGCTTAATAGTTTCTTTATTCTTCTTTCTTTCATTGCTTGGTATATTTTCTCTCTGGTCTTTCTTTAAGTGACCAATATTATTGCATTTGTAACATACCATACTTCCACTCATCCAACTCTTGGATTTACATCTAAAATTTGTCTTTAAACTTTTTGCTCCAATATGTGAATACTTTCCATAGTAATGACAACTATACCATGTATTGTAGTCCCAATTTAATGTATTACCTTTCTTAGGTGCCTTGGTTTGTTGATTGGATGTCCACTTATCTTTGGATCAACATTCATATGCTCCATGTCCATAATTTTGATATATGAAATAATGTCCTTGAAATTTAGTTGATGTAGGTGGATTAATGACCTTTGTCCTGCATTCATGTGCCTGATGTCCATGTTTACAATTAAAACAATATCCATTGAATTCTATTTTAGGATCAAACTTACCAAATTTGCTTCTACAGATATTAGCTATGTGTCCTAGCTTTCCAAAAGGATGGCATGTAGGCTTGTTATTCTTTGGCTTTGCATTCCTTAGTTCTCCACTCTTTGATGATTCTCCTTCCTCAGTGGATGATATGTGCTCATCATGTCCAAGTCCAAAAGTATCACTAGATATTTAGGTGACCTTAAAAGTTCTTCAAAATATTTCACATCTTCATTGGGCTTGTTCATCCTTTCATTAAGGTCTTTTTCAAATCTTAGTCCATTCTTCAGTTGGCTATTTTACGATCTCAGATTTGTGATCTCCACATCTTTTATGCTTAGTTCTTGATTAGCAAGTAGTTATAGATTTACCATGTCTAGTTTATTATTTGTTAGCCTTTTGATGTCACATGTCCTTTCATCTAGTCTCATAGATAATTTCCTTTTATCTTCTTCAGCCATTGTCTTGTCTTCTTCTGCTTTCTTTTTCTATTCGACAACTTCACAAAATCTTACTAATTGTATTTCTTGTTCTCTCTTTAGATTTATGTTGTTTGAATTCAGTATGTTGTTTTTCTCTAGTAGTTCTTTTATAGCTTTGTCATTTTTAGTAGAGTTTCCACTATCCAGTAGTCCTAAAGTATCCTCTTCTTGATATTGATTTTTATTTTGTTGTATATCAAATTCTCTTCTTCTGCTTAAGGATTTCTTCATTTCACCTTTGGCTACTTCAAGTTGATGTAGTGCAAGATGAATCTCAATCCTTTGATTCTCTATATTCTTTCCTGACTTATAAACCTCTATCCCAAGATCTTTGTCCCACAAGTGGTTAGACTTCTTTAAGATACTTATCTCTAATACCCATTGTTGGAAATCTATAATGGGAAAGTGAGATCTAGAGGGAGGGTGAGTCAGATTTCAACCAATTGTTATATTTTGACATAAACTAACTTGCATAAAATAAACATCAAATTTAATACTATAACAAATATAATATCCTAATCATCATCCATGAAAATAAAACATAACACAATGATTTTCATTACCGAGAAACCCTTGAATGGTAAAACTAGGGTGGGGATGACACCCATAAATCTTCAGTACTATAGTATTAATGTTTTCTTATTAGGGTAAAAAGTTTGACCATAAAATAATGATCTACCCTATGAGGGGTCTATAATGTTAAGAACTTTTAGACTTATACAGTCTACCTTGCCAACGGATTTAAACTTACAACAAAGTAAGCACTCAGTTAAGAGATTTATTTAGGTTTGTTAAAACCACTATGTTAAGAGATTGACCCTGATTCACCTGTTAGTGTTACAAGTAGTAGTTGCCGTTGCACCAAAAGATCGACCTGTTAATGCTCGATACAAGCACTAGACTTATAGAAGACACAGGAGGTTGTTAAACCATGTCACGAATCCTAAGGGGAGCACTGACCATTTCACCAACAATCTCCCCCTCAGTGTTACCTGAGGGTTTAAGGATTTGAACCTATGACCAAGCTTTGATACCACTTGTTACAAGTATTAGTTGTTGTTGCACCAAAAGATTGACCTGTTAATGCTCAATACAACCACTAGACTTATAGAAGACATAGGAGGCTATTAAACCATGTCACAAATCCTGAGGGGAGCACTGACCATTTTGCCAATAGTTAGAATGTCTTAGTACCTGATCCTTTGGTTTGCACTATGTTTCTAATAACATATCTTCTCCTTCCAATATAGATTTGATCTTCTATATCAAATATGTCTCTGTGTTCTCCTTCACTACTCTACTCAGTCACTGAACTCTATCTCTAATAATCAATACACTTCTCGGTTCTACATGTATGAAATCCCCTTCATACTTATACTCTCCTTAGTACATTTTAGTGTTTGGATCTCATCTTATAAAGATAATAGTGTTGGAGATTTTCCAGTAGGCCAGTACTGACTATATTTTTATCATTGATGACAACATATGGAAAGTAGCATGCGTGGAAGTCTTATGTAGCAAGCTTTCAGTATATGTAGCATGGGCACAAAGATTAACTGTTAGTATAGATACTTATATAGTAGCTTGTGTCAGCAGTGCTTATGATAGAGTAATAGGCAGTGTTCTATGTATGGTTTTCTGTACAGTTATCATGGAGCCTTGTGCACTTGAATATACGTTGAAGATATGTTAGTGATGTTAGATTCATGGATGCAGAGTTTGATGATTAGTAGAAGTGAAGTTATGCATACATTATTCTCAAGTAGCAATGTCTTGTGTTTATTCAGAAGAGCCGACATAGATTTTATTGGTTTTGGAGCTGCACCTATCTTTTGGGTATGCACCTTTGGAGTTAAGCTTTAGAGAAGAGTTATTGATTTTTAGTTAAGATTGCATGAAGTAATACAACTTGAGGACAAAGATATAGTTGTTTGGGTAGAGCTGACATTGTGTAGCGTGCATCTACAATTATCTTATTGGATAGGTCCCAGAATGTGTTGCATGCTTAGTAGAGCCAACTGAATTGATATTAGAGTTTGTTATAATTTCAAGGGGGTTCTAATAGGTTGAATTGATTATATCATTTAGAGGAAAGATATTTATAGGCAGTCATTTGTGATTTCTTGAGTGTGGTTCATAGTTGATCAAGCAGAGCAGAGCAAAGTGTGCAAAGTGTTGAACCATTAGAGGAAAGTCTATGTGACCAAGTAAATTAATGGTGCTATACATTGGAACTAATCTAGAAAGAAGATCTAAGTGCAGTTCACCAAGATCCAAATATAGTGTCTATCTATTATTTACAAGGCTGTATCCTTCACCCCTTTGAGTAGTGATCTCTTAGATAGTGCGTCCTCTCCCCTAACAGGGACAATTGTAAAAGACTCCTCACAGGATCTGACCCTTGACCAGGTCTACTATACTAAATAAATTGTAAAGAAACACCTAATAGGGTTAAGGTTCTTGTAACAAGGATCATAATAAACTAGTATAGAATATTAGTGGGTGTCAATTTCCATTGGGGTTTCCCTGTAACCAAAATATTGGTGTTGTGTTTAAGTGTTCCTTCATTGTGTTTATGATTTATGTTTAAATATACTTAATTGGATAAATAATTGAATCTTGTAGATAATTCATTCAGCCCCTCTCAATTATCTCTTGGGACTATTCTTAACAATTGGTATCAGAGCCAAGTGCCTTGGAGAGAAAGTTTAATAGCTTGAGGTTGATCATATGGCATACTTATGAAAATAAATTTCTAAGTTTGGTGGAGAAAATTATCTTGATTAGAAGAAAAAGATGGCGACTCATTTGTAGTGCATTGGTTTTGAATTTTTTGATGTAACTATCAAATAGCCAAGATCCCTACCTTAGAAAAGCTTGCAAAGGATGATGCTACTAAAAGATAAGAGGAATTATTTCATCATAATTCTATAGCTAAAGAAGCCCTTATTAGCACCCTATCTGATAGTGAATTTTTAGAGATAAAGAAAGTAGACACCACCCACAAGATATGGAAGCACCTACAAGACATGTTTGAAGGTGACAAATAGACAAAGGATGTGTGCATAAAAACATCAAAGAAAAGATTCAATGAATTAGAGATGCTACCTAAAGAAAACATTAGAGCTTATAATCAAAGGATCAATGAAGTAGTTGATGTAATTAAGAACAGTGGTGGAGACATCTCAGAGGAAGATAATATCGACAAGTTGATGACTTCTCTCACTCTAGAATATGAAAACAAGACAACATCCTTGATGATACCATGCAGCTCACATCTAATTTTAAGAGAGAGACCTTGATCAATAAAATCTCAGCTTTTGAGATTTTAAGATTGAAGACAAAACCTAAGAGTGAGACAACCTTCAAAGCAACAGTTCATGGTAAGAAATCTGCAAACACTTCTGTTAATTTTGATGATGATGATGAAGAGAAAACACTAGATGATTTCATTTCTATGATTTCCAAAAGAGAAAAGAAAGGAAAAGGAAAATATGAAGGTCAATTGCCATGTAAGTGCTTTTCATGTAATAAGATCAGACACTTTGCATCTAAGTGTCCTACTAGAGCTAGAAAATTCAAAAAATATTACAAGTCTAAGTACTCTAAGGAATGTTACGATGCTGGAGATCGATTTTTAGATGATGAATTAGGTGAAGAAGAAATTGGATTCATTTCTACTATAGAAAAAATGAATAATAAGACAAATCATCAAGATGAGAAAGAGGAACAAGAGCTAGCATTGATTTCACAAGATGACATATGGATAGACTAGATTATAGATGGTGGTTGTTCACATCACATGACAGGTGATAAAAATAGATTTGTTCATCTTGACAAATACAATGGTGGCATGGTTAGATTTGGAGACAACACTCCTAAACCCATAGTTGGTAGAGGAGCCATCACCTTGGATGGAAATAATAGTACTGATGATGTTCTTTATGTTGATGGTTTGAAATATAACCTTCTTAGTGTTGGATAGTTACTTGGAAAATGCTATCAGTTAGAGTTTAAAGATGAAAAATGCATCATTAACAACAAGGATGGTGTTATGATTACATTAGGCTCAAATACCAAAGGTAATGTTTTCCAACTCAATTCAAAAGCATGTTGTTTTGTTGCTAAAGTTGATGATAGCTGGTTGTGCCATAAAAGACTATGTCATATCAATTTTGATAACATAGTAAAAATAAGAAATGTAAAGGTAGTAAGAGATCTAGCTAGCATAGCACAGCCAGTTGATACTATATGCAGGGAATGTGTGATGGGAAAGCATGTGAGAAAGTCATTAAGGAGCAAGCACAATTCAATAAAAAATAAGTTGGATCTGATTCATACAGATCTATGTGGTCCAACTCAAACAAGATCATACTATGGTGAAAGGTATTTTATTTTTTTTGTTGATGATTATACTAGGATGATGTGGGTTGTGTTCTTAAAAGGTAAGTCAGAAGCATTTCAAAAGTTCAAAATATTAAAAGCTATGGTTGGGAATGAATTTGGACTAAAGATAAAATGTTTGAGATTGGATAGAGGAGGAGAATTCACCTCTGACAGATTCTATGAGTATTGCGAAGAACATGGCATAAAGAGACAATTGAGTGCACCTAGAACCCGTTAGTAGAATGGAATTACAGAGAGAAGGAATAGGATCATCCTTGATATAGTATGCACCATTATGATATGAGGAAAAGTTGCACACACCTATTGGAGAGATGCGGTCAATACAATAGTCAACACCATCAATAGAATTCAATTGAGGCTTGGTGTTGACAAAACACCATATTAGCTATGGTTTGGTAATGTTCCCATAGTAAAATACTTCAAAATCTTTCAAAGCAATTGCCACATCAAGAGGGATGAAGCAGTAGGAAAGTTTGATGTAAGAAGCGATGAAGGTATTTTCCTTGGTTACTCTACTAAAAGTAAAGCTTATAGATGTTTCAATTTAAGATTGAAAAAAATCATTGAAAGTGCTCATGTTAAGATTGATGAGAATTTCATGGTTCAAGAAAGATATCATGATTACTCAACCATGATTGAAGAAGAACCTAGACCCTCCACCAATGAGATAGTTATGGAAGAAATGTTTGATAGTATTGATATGTTATTTAATGACCCTGAGACAAGTGAAGAAGAAACTCCTAATACTGATGAGTTTGCATCAACTAAGGTTCCAAAGTTTACTTCTAGAAACTATTACAAGAAAGACATCATTGGAGATCAGAGTGGTAAAGTCCTAACAAGATCACAAGCAAAGAACTCAACTAGCAGTGAAGCGGTATGTTTACTATCTCAGATTGAACCTTTAAGTGTTGAAGATGCTTGTAATGATTCAGATTGGCATGATGCTATGAAAGAAGAACTTGATCAGATTATTAGGAATGACACTTGGGAACTAGTCCCAAGACCTAGTGATAAGAATATGATTGGAACAAAGTGGATATTTAGAAACAAGATGAATGAAGATGGTATAGTAGAAAGAAACAAAGAAAGCTTAGTATGTAAAGGATATGCACAAAGAGAAGGCATTGATTATTCAGACACATTTGCACCTATGTGAACATTAGAAGCTATGAAGTTGTTTTTAGCTTATGCTAGAGTCAAAAACTTCAAAGTTTATCAGATGGATGTCAAGTCAGCATTCCTGAATGGAGATTTGAAAGAAGTATACATTGAGTAGCCAGAAGGATTCACCTTATCACACAAACCTGATATGGTATGCAGATTGAAGAAGGACCTCTATGGAGTTAAGAAAGCCCCTAGATCATGGTATGAGAGACTAGATGGATATCTAAAAAAGATTGGATTCAAGATAGGAGTAGCAGACTGTAATCTATTCATAAGAGAGACATCTGAAGGTTTACCACTTGTAGCTATATTTTTTGATGACATTATCTTTGGAAGTAATGAACAACTTAGTGCTAAATTTGTTAAGGAGATGAAAAATGAATTTGAAATGAGTATGATTTGACCTATCAAATACTTTTTAGGATTGAATGTGTAGCATACAGAGAAAGTTATTTTCATTAATCAGTCCAAGTATGTGAAAGAAATATTTAAAAAATTCAAGATGGATGATTGCAAGCTAGTAGGGACTCCTATGATAACTAGATACAAGCTTACAAAAGAAGATGACTCACCAGCAGTAAATATAACATTATACAAGTCTATGATTGGCAAATTTATTTATCTTACTCAGACTAGACCTGACATTTCTAATGCAATTGGCATAGTTGGAAGATTTGTCGTAGAGCCTAAACAAAGTCATCTCATGGTAGTATAAAGGATATTTAGATACTTGCAAGGTACTATAGACTATGGTGTATGGTATCCTAATTCAAAAAATGTTGAGCTTCATGTGTACACTAATGTAGACTGGGCAGGTTGCATTGCTAATAGAAAAACTACATCAGGTGGAGCAGTGTTTCTTGGTGATAAAAGATTTTGGAATTCAAATTGATTATCCTATTTTTATTCACTATGATAACACTAGCACTATCAATATGTCAAAGAACCTTGTGATGCATGCAAAAATAAAGCACATTGAGATCAAGTATCACTTCCTAAGAGAGCAAGTGGCAGAAAAAGAAGTCAAGCTGGACTATGTGAGTACTAAAGATCAGTTGGTTGACATATTCACAAAGCCCTTACCGAAGGATACTTTTGAGTATCTCAAGTTGAAGTTCAGAGTAATTCCCTTCCCTGATTTTACTTAGAAGAAAGAAGGAGATGCATCAGTCCTTAGGGACTGATAGATGGTTGACTACTCTACTTCTGGAGTAGTACCGGTACTTAAAATGATTGGCACCCTTTTCCATTGATGTAAAAGGGGGAGTAATATATAGTCATGAAAAACAAAAGTAAAAAGGAGGAGTAATATACTAAGGGGGAGTAGTATTCAGTTATAATAGCAATTCAGTTGAGGAAATGGAGAATGTTGGAAAATATTGCAACAAATGGAGGACTCATCTTTGGGGGAGATTTGAAGAGGAAATGGATAATTTTATAAAATAAATGTTGATTTGGATTCATGTATTTTTTGATTCCATATGTTGCCATCAATGCCAAAGGGGGATATTTTTGGAGATTTGCCAACAAGCCAGTACTTACTATATGTTTATCATTGATGACAACATATGGAAAGTAGCATGTGTGGAAGTCTTATGCAGTAAGCTTTTAGTGTATGTAGCATGAACATGATATCAGCATGATATCATGGGCGCAGAGGTTAACTTTTAGTATAGATAGTTATATAGTAGCTTGTGTCAGCAGTGTTCCTGATAGAGTAATAGGTAGTGTTCTGTGTATGGTTGTCCATATAGTTATCATGGATCCTTACACATTTCAATATATGTTGACAATATGTTATTGATATTACATTCATGGATGAAGAGTTTGATGATCAATAGAAGTGAAGTTATTTAGTCGCTAATCACCAGTACCAGTTTCATGTGTTTATTCAGAAGAGTTGATAGAGATTTTATTGGTTTTGGAGTTGCACCTATCTTTTGGGTATGTTGTTAGGAATGAATGCTGAATATATCCTATGGGAGTATTGGCATCCATTCTATAGTAGTTGCTATTGCATTTATGACTATGATTGTCATTAATGTCAACATAGTGATCTACTAGATATTAGCAGAGGAGCAGACAGTGTTTTGATTAGCGCACCTGGGATATTGTAGATAGAGAAATGTGATGTTGAAGATTTACTCTTTGTTACATTATATGTTCTTGGTTAAGAGCACAGACAGTAATTCACTTATTCATGGAAGTTATGAGCATTTTGGTGGAAGCAGTATTCAGGTAGTGTTCCTGAGTAGTGGTTTGTGGAAATCAGATGATATCCCTTAATCAGGATGGAATCTAGTTTTGTGCAGTTAAAGGGAAGTTCAAGACATATTTTTAGTGACATGGTTGATAGCACAAACTTTGAGGTCACACGAGTGAAGAATTATTCCAATTGGAAGTTGATAGTTTTATGTAATTTTTTATGTAGTATGTGGAAAATTTTATTTTGTAATTAGATGCCAACTCATTTATAATTAATTGAGTGTGGTATAAAGGAAGAAATGCTTTTCCTTATTGTAATATGGTTGAATATGATTATGATGAAGTGAATGAAGTTGTGAAAGAGAATTTGTGAAAGAAGACATGTGAGGTATAGAGATCTAAAATTGAGATCTAGTGTAGTAGTGAGTGTGGTTTGGCATAGTCAGAGAAGAGGTAACATATTATTGAGATCAGTAATGATTTGATATCAATATGTTGAATAATCTAGAGATTAGTTGGACAGTGTGTTCAGTGATCTTCCCATTAAAGCTATTTGGGCAGTGGGTCCTTCTGTCTTCCATAACTCCTAACAGAGTCCATCCTTTCACAAGGATATTCATATTAGTACATCTTTTATGGGCATCATTCCCATCGGGGTTTACTCTTTGATCAAGAGGTTCCCTAGTCAACATATCTTGTGTCATTGTGTTATTGTGTATGAATATCTTTCTATGGTTGGTAATTATATTACTTACATGGTTAAATGTTGTTGAAATTGATAAAAGTTATAATTATTAGATAACTTATTCACCCCCCCTCTTAGTTATCTTGGTGGAATTTACTTTCTAACAATTGGTATTAGAGTGGCAGGTCCTTGAAAGAAAATTTTAACAACTTAAGAAGATCGATGGAGAATTTCATGAAAGAAAGCCCTAAGTTTGATAGACTGAATTTTGATAGTTGGAAAGAAAAGATGAAGACACATCTACTATGTTGAGGACTAGGTTATTGGTTGATTACAAAGAATGAGAAGACAATCATTGATGAGGATTATAATCTTGAAACATGTTCTCATGATGATAGAGATCTATTCATGTGTAACATAATTTCCAAAGAAGCACTTTTGATAGCCCTTTTGGAGAATGAGTACAATCAGGTAAAATGTCTGAAAACATCTCATGAAATTTGGAAAGCTTTACACTCTACTTTTGAAGGTGATGAACATGCAAAGAAAGTTAGATTAGATAATAGGATATGTGCATTTGAAGATATAAGAATGATGGAAGATGAATCTATTACAAGCTATATTGGTAGAATGTCAAAAATTATTGCAGGCATAAAATCTTATGGAGGAACAAAGATAGAGAATGAAGTGATATGGAAAATTCTGAGGACATTGACTTTTGTGTTTAAGCAAACAACAAAAATGATTGAACAAGTTATACGTTGTACTTTGAACTTTACAAGAGAGACTCTTCTTGGAATATTGGAAGCAACAGAAATGAACCTGAGGTTATTAGGAGATTTTCCTAGAATGGAGATAGCATTCAGTGCTCTTAGTATTTTCCCTACTTTGTCAAGAAGCATCAATGTGAGTGGAGATTATCCTAGTGGTAGCAAATCTAGAAATGAAGAAGACAGGAAGATTGAAGAAGGTATTTCCTTACTTGTGAAGAGAGAACCAGATGGTAAGAAAATTTTTAAATGTTGGACTTGTCAAGAATATGGTCATTTTGCATCTAAATGTCCCAAGAGAGTTAAAACATATAAAAACAATTTCAAGCCTAGAAGATCTAAGGAATTTTATTATGCTAATGATGAAGATCTTGAAGCTAGTATAGAGAGAAATCTAAGTGAAAGTGATATTGAGAATAATGATGACATAGGATTTGTAGCAATTAAAGAAGAAAATCCTGAAACAAATGTTAAGGAAGAAAAACCCCTAGTTTCTGAAGTTGAAAAGAAAGTTGATTGGATTAAATATAGTGGTTGTTCAAATCATATGACTGGAGACATGAAAAAATTCATAAAGTTTAACTATTATGATGGAGGAGTTGTTAGAGTAGGAAACAATGTAGCTTGTTTGATTAAAGGTATAGAATCTATTACTCTTTATGCAAAGACTTATACCGTTGATGTTTACTTTTTGGTTTACTAAGAAAACTTGTGTGATAAGGGATAAAGATGGAAACATGATTGGAACTAGATCTAGAACCAAAGGTAATGTATTTCATTTGAATCCTACTAAGATGACATGTTTGATTACTAAGATTGATGATAGTTGTTTATGGTACAAAATATTTTGTCATATAAATTTTGATAACATTGTTAAAATAAGTAGTACACATGTAGTAAGAGATTTGCCTAAAATTATGAAGCCTACTAATATGATTTACAACGAATGTGTGATGGCTAAACAAAAGAGAAGTTCATTTCCTAGTAAGAAGTTTACATTTGAAGAGAAGTTGGAGATTGTTCATACACATTTGAGCGGTCCTACTAGGACTAGAGGATTCTATGGAGAAAGGTATTTTATAATTCTTGTCGATGATTTTACATGAATGATGTGGATTTCATTTCTTAAAGAAAAGTCTAAAGCATTTGATAAGTTTAAGATCATTAAGAATAAAGTTGATAATGAATCTAGAATGAAGATTAAATTTTTGAGATCTGATAGAGGTGGAAAATTTACTTCTAGAGAGTTTAACACCTTTTGTAAAGTAAATGGTATTAAGAGACATTTTTCAACCCCTAGAACACCTGAACACAATAGTATTGTAGAAAGAAGAAATAGATCAGTGACTGAAGTAGCAAGAGCTATGTTATTTGAGAATAATTTGGAAAAGATATTATAAAGAGAAGCAGTAAACACAATGGTGTATACAATGAATAGAGTACAAATCAGAGTAGACATAGACAAGACACCCTATGAACTATGGTTTGGACATGGACCCTCAGTTAAGTATTTTAGAATTTTTGGAAGAAAATGTTATATAAAAAGAGATGATGATATTGGAAAGTTTGATCCTAGAAGTGATGAAGGTATATTTCTTGGATATTCTTTAAAGATCAAAGCTTATAGATGTTACAATAAGAGAACTAAGACTATTGTTGAGAGCGCAAATGTTAAAGTTGATGAAAAGTTCAAAATTTAGGAAAGAATGCTTGATTATGAATTTGATGAAGAAACTCATCCTAAACCTAACACTAAAACTACTGAATTATTCTATAAGACTAACAATGACTTGTTGAATGAAAGCCATAGTGAAATCATTGAAGAACCGACACCTAAAGTGAGATTTGAGATAGTGACACCTAATAGGAACTTCTCTAGGGATCATCCTACTGAGCAGATTATTGGAAGCATAGACAGAGGAGTTCTAACATGAAATAAGGTACAAGAATAGTTATGTTTGATTTCTCAAATTGAACCTAAATCTACTAGTGAAGCTTGTGAAGATTAACATTGGATTAAAGATATGAAAGAAGAACTTGATCAGATTGAAAAGAACAAGACATGGGAATTGGTCCCTATGGGTATTTAGAAATAAGATGAATGAACAAGGATAAGTAGTAAGAAACAAAGAAAGATTCGTATGCAAGGGATACTCACAACAAGAAGGAATTGACTATGAAGAAACTTTTGCACCAGTAGCAAGAATTGAAGTAGTAAGAATGTTTTTGGCCTATGCAGCTTTTAAGAAATTCAAAGTATATCAGATGGATGTGAAGTTGGCATTTTTGAATGGTGAATTGGAAGAAGTCTATATTGAGTAGCTTGAAGGTTTTCCTTTAACTCAAGAAGGAGACATGGTATGTAAACTGAAGAAAGCCTTATATGGACTAAAGCAAGCACCTAGAACTTGGTATGCAAGATTGGATAAGTATTTGTTAAAGTTGGGATTTACAAAATGAACAACTTATAGCAACCTATACACAAAATAAATTGAAAATGGTTTGTTGATTATAGTTTTTGTTTTTTTTTATGATATTATCTTTCGAGGAGAAGATGAAGCTAGTGATAAATTTGCTGATGAAATAAAGATTGAATTTGAAATCAACATGATTGGTGAAATGAAATACTTTTTGGGATTACAAATAACATAGAACAGTGATGGTATCTTTGTATTCCAGACAAAGTACTTGAATGATTTTTTAAAGAGATTTGGAATGGAGAATTGTAAACCAGTTGGAACACCTATGGTAACTAGACATAAATTATCTAGCACATATGAGACTCCTATAGTTCAATGGAAGAAGTACAAATCTATGATTGGAGGATTGCAATACTTAACACATAAAAGACCTTATATAGCACATTCATTTGGAATTGTAGCAAGATTTCAAGCTAAACCTAAAGAATAACATTATGTAGCTGTAAAAAGGATACTGAGATATTTAAGAAGCACAATGGACTATGGATTGTGGTATGAAAATTATGATGATTTTACCCTATGTGCATATACAGATGTTGATTGGGGAGGTAGTGTTGATGATAAAAGGAGCACCAGTGGTGGAGCATTTTTCCTTGGAGGAAGATTGGTTTCTTGGCTAAGTAAGAAGTAGAATTTTAGTTCACAAAGCATAGTGGAAGCAGAATATGTAGCAGCAACAAACAATTGTAAATAGATGATTTGGATGAAGCAGATGCTAAAGGATATTGGAATAAAGTTTGTTGAACCTATTGTTATACATTATGATACCACCAGAACAGTTAGTATGTCTAAGAACCCTATATTACATTCTAAGAAAAAGCATATAGAGATAAAGTATCATGTAGTAAGAAAGAAATTTGCTGAGAAAGAAGTTACACTTGAGTACATAAGCATAGAGGAGAAGATATCAGACATATTTACAAAGCCTTTTCCTAAGGATACATTTGAGTATCTGAGAGGTATGCTTGAGGTTGTGCCCCAGCCTACTGTTGAGAAGTGATGCAAATTGGTTACATACATCCAGTGGCATATGAGCCTTATCTTTCTTCTGGACTGGATGTTGGTACTTCCTCTATGGGGGAGTATGTGTATCTAAGCTAAGTCATGAGGACTCTAGTGAATGTATTTTTTGAATAGTGTCTTTTGACATTAAAGTTGTTGTTGACATAATGATGAAATTTCTGTCATTGATTTAAATGGGGGATAAGTGTACATGAAAACCCAGTTGTACCATCTTTTGGAGAGAACTAAATAGGAACATGAAGAAAGATTTGATTGATGAAGAGGATTTGAAAATATTTTTTCAGAGCAACAGTATTGTAGTGTTGGATTTTTGGAACATTTGATGTTTTTCATCTATGTTGCCATCAATGCCAATGGGGGAGATTTTTAGGAATGCATGATTAATATATCCTATGGGAGTATTGGTAGCCATTCTATATCAGTTGTTGTTGCATTCATGACTATGATTGTCATTGATGTCAACACAGTGATCTACTAGAGATTAGCAGAGAAGCAGACAATGTTTTGATTAGTGCACGTGGGATATTGCAAATCAAGCTATGTGATGTTGAGGATTTACTATTTGTTATGTTATATGTTCTTGGTTAAGAGCATATATAGTAATTCATTTATTCATGGAAGTTCTGAGCATTTTGGTGGAAGCAGTATTTAGGCAATGTTCCTAAGTAGCGGTTTGTGGAAATCAGATGATATCTCCTAATTAGGATGGATTCAAGTTTTGTGTAGTTAAAGGGAAGTTGAAGACATATTGTTAGTGATGTGGATGATAGTAAAAACTTTGAGGTCACATGAGTGAAGAATTATTCTAATTGGAAGCTGACAGTTTTTTGTAACTTTTGATGTAGCGTGTGGAAAATTTTATTTTGTAATTGGATGTTGAGTCATTTGTAATTACTTGAGTGTGGTATAAAGGAAGGAATTTTTTTCCTTGTTGTAATATGGTTGAGTATTATTGTGATGAAGTGAATGAATTTGTGAAAGTGAATTTGTGAAAGAAGACATGCAAGGTACAAAGATCTGAAATTGAGATCTGTTGTAGCAGTGAGTGTGGTTTGGCACAGTCAAAGAAGAGGTAACATATTGTTGATATTAATAATGATTTGATATTATTCTATTGAATAATCTAGAGATCAGTTGGATAGTGTGTTCAGTGATCTTTCCATTGAAGCTATTTGGGCAGTGGGTCCTTCTATCCTCCATAACTCCTAACAGAGTTAGAATCTTTTAGTAGGGATTCAAAATATCCTAATAGGCATTTATATGTACTGAATGTATTTCATAAGGCTCCTAATAGAGTCCATCCTTTCACAAGGAATATTAATATTAGTGCATCTTTTATGGGTGTCATTCCCACCGGGGTTTACTCTTTGATCAAGAGGTTCCCTAGTTAACATATCTTGTGTCATTGTGTTATTATGTATGAATATCTTTCTATGGTTTGTAATTATATTACTTACATGGTTAAATGTTGTTGAAATTGATAAAAGTTATAATTATCAGATAACTGATTCATCCCCCCCCCCTCTCAGTTATCTTGATGGACTTTACTTTCTAACATATGCATACTTGGAGTTAAGCTTAGAGAAGAGTTATTGATGTTTGGTTAAGAGCACATGAAGTAATTCAGCTTGAGGAGAAAGATACAGTTGTTTTGGTAGAGCCAACAATGTGTAGCATGTGTCTACAATTATCTTATTTGGTCAGATCCTAGAATCTGTTGTGTGCTTAGTAGAGCTGACTAAATTGTTACTGTAGTTTGTTATGATTTTAAGGTGGTTCTAATAGGCTGACTTGATTATATCATATAGAGGAAAGATATTTATAGGCAGTCATTTTTTATTTCTTAAGTGTGGTTCATAGTTTATCAAGTAGAGGAGCAGAGTGTGAGAAGTGTTGAACCATCAGAGGAAGGTCTATGTGACCAAGAAAAGTATTTGTGCTATACATTGGAACTAATCCAGATAACAGGTCTAAGCATAGTTCACCAAGATCTAGATATAGTGTGTATCTATTATTCAGAAGGTTGTAGCCTTTGTCCCTTTGAGAAGTGAGCTCTTAGATAGTGTGTCCTCTCCCCCAATAGGGACAATTGTAAAAGACTCCTAAAAGGGTCTGACCCTTGACTAGGTGTATTGTACTAAATATATTGTAAAGAAACTCCTGATAGGGTTAAGGATCTTCTAACAAGGATCATAATACACTAGTCCAAAATATTAGTGGCTCTCAATTCCCACTGGGGTTTTTACCTATTTGGGATTCCTCATAACCAAAATATTAGTCTTTTGTTTAACTATTCTTTCATTGTGTTTATGCTTTATGTTTAAGTATACTTAATTGGATAAAGAATTGAATCTTATAGATAACTGATTCACCCCCCCTCTCAGTTATCTCTTGGGACTATTCCTAACAAATAGATCATCTCCATAAATCAAGATCAATTATCTAGATTGTCTTCTTATGCCCCTTAACCATTCTGTAATTATGATTGGTTTCATAAATTACATAGGGATTAATGATTACAATTCTAAAGTATAATCACCTGCATTATTTCCTCAACAAATAATAAATATAATATAGATGTTGGCCAAAATAGTTTACCTAAGTTTTGTGCCAATAAAAATACATATGCAAATCTGGCTTGCTCGATATTTGATATCTCTGGCACTCGACACTCATTGTTCTTCATACCTTGGTGCTCGACACTAACATCTCTACATAACTTGCCATAATCTTTGCTTAGATGTTACTAAAGTACTCAGTGACCTTTGACTTTCCCAATAGCAACTACTGCTTGGTAAATGTACAATATACATGACTCAGCCTATACATGACGAATCAATCATAGTGATGACCAATCAACATTCCCTAGAAAATGAGTAAGTGTAAGACAATAATAGACAAGAAAAATTTAGGGATCAATAGGAAAGACATAGAAGTTTGCAATGACACTGAATACAAGGTAAACAATTTACACAAAGATAGAAAAATAGTTTACAAAGATCAAGGTGAAGATTAAACATAGATGTAATCATTAAATGATTGATGATCCCTATGTAATTATATTTTATATTGTTTATTTGGATCATAGATCTTAGGTTTTCTAGATGATACCATAACCCTAATTAGGTCAAAATCTTTTTTATAAGAATTGTCAAGATTTCATTTTTATGAACACAACACATGAAGTAGATGCCTATACAAACATCTAATGATTAGAAAGGATTGTGAAGTTAAAGATTTGGTAGAGGATTCAAGTATAGAATTAGTATCACATCAAAAGGATGCCAAGTAGAATTTAGAGAAGAAATATATCACAACAAGGTGATAAGAGTTAAGTACTTATTAGATCTAAAATAAAGCAAAGTAAGCTACCACATATAGGGAAAATCTACTGTTACTTTCTAACAATTGTGGCATACTTAAATCTCTTCACAGAGTAGACCTAACAAGTATTTTTGTAAATATCTTAATGAAGTGAAAATTTAACAGTGTTGCTAAAATTATTTAACCAAGTAGATCCTTACAAATATTTATTGTTATGCCTAACAGGGTAAGATCATGAAAATTGATCCAACATTGTATCCTTAAGAGATAAACTTTATTACTGCAGTTAGTGAATCTTTGTGGGTATCATCCCTACCCTTATTTTTTCCTTCTAACAATTGTTTCTGTGATACCAAAATACTTGTGTATTTTGTATTAGGTTTCATGCATGTTTACATGTTATATTAGAATGCATTTCTTATTTTCAGCAATGTTATGAATGAATAGAAAGATAACATGTCAATCAGTTAATGAATTACATTATCTTAAGGAAACAGTATGAAAATTTTTTAGTTACTGATTCACCCCTCTCCTCTTAGTAACTCACCTTTCCATAATCCCAACAATTGGTATCAGAGATAGATCTCTTGTTGAAGAATTTTAATCACTAAAGAGATAAGATCTTAGAGATGGAAATGCATAATCTTGATAAGATAATTGAAAATTAGAAATTGGAGATGCAAACTCTCATGGAAAAACTTAAGGATGGCAAAGACAAACTGAGAGACTCACTGATCAAAAGGAAGGAATTGGCATTTCAACATTGTGCAACTAATTAATAGGAACAAGAGATAGAGGAATTATCTGAAGGATCTAGAAGTGTATACATGATGCATCTGAAGGAGCTATATCAGATCAGTTTGAAAAGAATCAACACCTTACCAAATAAGTGAAATCATTGCAAATTAGACAAGAAACTCAAATGGTAAGAATGATTGAAGTAATGAACAATACAAGACAAGATGAACAAGAAAGGAATATGACTATTGAAGACATAAGACACATGACTAAAAATTTGGAAGAGAAAGAATCTCAAATAGTAAGGTTGATCGAGCATCACTTTGAAATTTCCAATCAGATGGTTGTCATGAGTCAGAAAGTCAACAAAGTAAACAACGAGCTTGCTAAGAAATTGGAAGATATTGGTGAATTAAGGGAAGAGAATGAGAGACTATAAAATGAAGTGAAGATGCAACTACAACACAATCAAATGATAAAGAAGACTGAAGAAAGTGCCAAAAGGATAGATGAATTCCTAAATAGTTAGAGAAGATTGGACAACACCATTGGACTACACTATACTAATTAGGGAGAATCGTCAAAACAAGCTGAACAAAATATTGCCTATGAAAATACAAGGTCAAAGAAGATCGCACGCTATCACTATGGAAAACCATGTCACACATCAAATGTATACATAAGAAAAGTAAAAGGTATTCCTAACTCTACTCCTAAATTTGATGGTTACTGTTACAATTGCAACAAGTATGGACATCAAGCATATGAGTGGAGATAAAAGTTGATCAAGTCACATAAGAGACACTATATGGAAAATAACTATCACACTTGCAAAAAGCATGGACATATATCATAGGATTGTAGGATAAAGATAAAACAATTTTAGAAACTAAAAAGATAGAACAACACCTATCGATCGAGAAGGCAATGCAAATCCTAAACTTGGGATTACAATACATGGGTTAATTGTATAGCATGTAGTAGGTATGGACATATTGCATAATATTTTACAAGATCAAACTAGGGATGAAAATCTAGAAATTAGATAAATTTTGGAATGGCATGTCTACACTAGATGAAGTCATAGAGATACCTTCATGTGACCCAATAACATTAGACCCCGAAGCTCTCAAACAATATGGAGAATTATGCACCAAGAAAAAAGATGAGGAGAAGATGATGTAGGAGAGTAAAACAACTTAGGTGCTAGAGGATGTGAGAGAGATACTCATGCAGGTTGTACTTGATGTCATTGTTGATGAGGCAACTCCCATCATTGATCAACATGAAACACTTACCAGGAACATCAAATATCCTAATGTTGATGTAAAAAATAAAATTGAAGAGAGAGAAGAGTCTAAAATTCAATTCAAAATAGAAGAAAAAATCAACCAAGTCATGGCAATTCACAAGTTGAAGTTATCTAAAACTATAAGTGAAATTAAAACTCTCATTCAATAAATACTCACTACTTTAAAGAAGGTTTTCACATCAAAGTTATTTACTACAAAAATAAAAGAGAAGATCAAGAAGCTAGATGATGGTCTACATAAGATAACAAAAAGCTTGACAATAGAGCCCCATACATTTAAAGAAGGCTATGTAAAATTCAAGCACTTAAATGGGTTAAGAAATGAGAAAAGAAGGGAAGAAGACAAGCTAAAGTATTAGACAACTGAGCTCCAAGAAAAGTTGTTACCACACATTAAGGTGATGCAGAGGCATGCGAAGAAAGCCAATGATCTAGTAGCTACTCACGAGCTATCAGTAGTAGATCACATATTTGACATGAATGCAAAATTTAGTTTGGAACAAATTGCATTAGAAAGTTTGAAATAGGAATGGGAAAACCTCTTACCCAACTTGAAGAAAACCCATCAAAACATTTTTGATAAGATGTAAGTATATACAAGTTTTGGCATTATTACAGAAAAAAAGAGGAAGATGTGTATACTTACAAAGGAGAAAATATGCATATAGTATACTTACTAAGGCATATAGACAAGGGGAGTCTACAATTTTGAAGTGTATATAGTTTTGATGTTTTTTTTGAAATTTTGACTATCTGGAATACATATATATTTTTCTCAATAATACCAAAGGGGGATAATGTTAGTTTATATGTTGTCATTAGTGTCACAAATACAGTTAGTAAAGGATGAAAATAGGCTACTTGGTTAACAAACTAAGTATAATAACTGAGAAAAGCACAAGGTAGAATGACATAGTAACTGAGCATAGAATTGACAGAATATACACTCTGAGCCAGATCATTACTAAGTACAGAGTATCAGTAATTAACCAAGTGATGAATGTAGTATATACTGACTAAACCAGGAATGACATAGATGTTGGAAATGGCACTAAATACATGGTAAACAATTTACACTGAGCTAGATAATAGTTTACAATGATTGAGTTAAAGATTAAATATAGATGTAATCATTAAATAATTTATGATCCCTATGTAATGATGTTTTAGGTTATTCATTTGGATCCTAGATATTATGTTTTCTAGATGATACCATAACCCTAATTAGGTCAAAATCTTTTGTATAAGAATTATCAAGTTGTCATTTTTAAAAAGATCAAACATGGTCGTGAAGTTAAAGTTTTGATAGAGCATTCAAGGATTGAATTAGTATCACATCAGATGGCTACTGAGAAGAATTCATAGAATAAATCTATCACAATAAGGTGATAATAGCTAAGTACTTATTAGAATTGAAATCAGGCAAAGTAAGTTGCCACACATAGGTCAAATGTACTATTACTTTCTAACAATTATGATAGACATAAATCTATTAATAGAGTAGACCTAACAAGTATTTTGTTAAATATCTTAACCAAGTGCACACTTAACACTGTTTCTAAAATCCTTTATCTAGGTAGATCCTTACAACTCTTTATTATTACTCCTCATGGGGTAAGATCATCAAAAGTGATCAAACATTGTAGCCTTCACTAGTAAAATTTATTACTATAGTTTGTGAAGCTTTGTGGGTATCATCCCCACCATAGTTTTTACCTTCTAACAAGGTTTTATGCAATACTTAAATACTTGTGTATTATGTATAAAGTTTCATGGATGTTTACATATTAGATTAGAATTCATTTCTTATTTTCAACAAGTTTATGAATGAGTGGAAAGATAACATGTTATTCAATTAATCAATTACACTAACTTAAGGAATTAGTCTAAAATTTTTTTAGGGTTATTCATTCACCCCTCCCCTCTCACTAACTCACCTTTCCATATTCCCAACAACCTTGTCTAGTGCAACTAATTGAAGGATTTCTTCAATAAATTTAGTCTATGTTCTCTTCTTGTGTACTTGCATTTGGGTATGTGTAGGATAATAGTATACCAAACTATGGCCTTAAGTGGCAATGAAAAGTTATAAAATTAGGGTTAGTCAATGCGACATAAAAAGTTGAACATCTTATCAACCTTATGTGAAAATTTTGTAATAATAGAATCTGTAGGAAATTGAATGTAGGTTCTAACTTACTATCCATTGTCTGAAAAAAAATTAATCTAATTGTTCAAAATTTTAGATTTCAATCTAGTAGTACCAAAATTTTAGGAAAAAGAAAAAAAGTACATGTATGTCTGACCACCTTAATCACAATCAAATAATGATATATTTGCACAAAATTATAGATATAAGTAGTAGAGTCATGCTTGAATGTGAGGCATATTTTTGTGTCATATTTTCCCAAATAAATAATTAATTATGAATATTTTAATACATCTTATTCAGAATTAAAAACTCTTGTCTGACAATGTTAACTAATTCTAAACTTTAAAAAATTGAAAAAAAAATCTTATAGTAGGCAAACAATAGAATCTAACAGATGTTTTAGATTTAAAAAAGGTTTAACCATTTGAAAGTTATAGTTGTTTTTCAATCAATCTATAAATTAGGACTTTAGAGATAACTCAAGTAGAAAATAAGTAATAATTACTTACTAAACTCAAAATTTGACAATAATTATATTGATGGAAGGCTGATAATGTCTTTAAGAAACCCTTTTGTTTTATAAATTTTAGGTGAAAAAAAGTTCGTCAACTACATGGTTGAAGTCTGGAGATTAGAGGAAATATGGTTAACACATCTTTTGGGTTGACCATCCACATTTGGCATTGCAAAGTCAAATCCCAAAGAAAATATCAAGCCTAATTGAATATCCAAAATATTACCGCATATCCAATATAATCAGATATGAGATAATTTTTCATATTCGATAATATCGGATATGCGATATCTCCCACCCAATTTCAACATTTCAATTTAAATTCTTTTTTCAATTTTATGATTTTTTTTTTCAATTCATGTATTATAAATTTCATTTTATTTGATATTAATATTAAATGATAATAGTGTTAGCATTATATTATTATTATTATTTATTTCACTATTTTATAATAGTATAATATTAGTATTAAATATTTATTAAAATATTTATATTATAACAATAATGCCTGAGAGAGAGAGAGAGAGAGAGAGAGAGAGAGAGAGAGAGAGAGAGAGAGAGAGAGAGAGAGAGAGAGAGAGAGAGAGAGAGAGAGAGAGATGACTCTTGTTTTATTTCAATAATGGTCAAGCCCCTTAAGAGTTGTGTAAATATAACAAGTTAATTAAGATTATAATTTTGATGTAATTGAGATTAATATAACTAAACTAAACCTATTTTAATGCAATTAACATAAATACAATGCATGGAAAAGACATAATATGCATTTAATACATACATACAAGACATGCCAAAGATATAATATGGAAATGATACATACATATAAAATACATGACAAAGATAAAATAACCAAAAATGAACATGTAGTTATGTATATATGAAATAGCTCTATACAAAATATGGCACATGTCATCTCAAAATATCTACAAAATCAACATATCTAGATACAATGTGGCATACACCATCTTAAAATGTGTCATATGGCATCTCAAAATAAGAAGTTCAACTACAAATGTTTCTAGGACATCCTATTCTATAGGTGGATCATCAAAATCTAGCCTCTTTGAAGTACTCTTTGGCTCTGATGGATCTTGCATTCAAACACAAAAGTGAAACCCCAAGTTAGATTACTAATTTATATGGTTTCTACAAATAAAAAATAAAATTCAAAATCATAGTCAACAATAATAAATAAATTAAAATTAAAATTCAACTCTCATGTACCTCACCTCTTTGTCCCCTCACGCAGATAGGAGACTGAATATATGTCCTTGGTAGTGAAGGGACAATGCCACCAATGTCGACTCTGACCTGTATAGGTTTTCCAACATGAGATTGATCTATGAGTTATGCTATTTAATGTTAAATCCTTGGTAGCAAATATATGTTTAGAAAATAACTAAATTAACATTAGAATTTACCTATGTTGAACTTTCTTCTAGAAATATCAGTTGATTGATCAACAATACAAACCCTTGGTGTTGTACCTCTCTCAAACTAGGGGTGACCTAAAAAATTCAAATAGATACTTCATTCAATCATGAATTGATCATATTATATACTTGATAGTAAAATAAATGCAAGTAACTTTATAAATATACATATCATGAGGCTATCACTATGAATTGAGATGTCTATGACTCTATCATGGAAAAAGGGTCTCACAACATCATCAGACACAACCCTCTATGAAATAAACCATGTAAATTAAAAATGAGTACGCACAAATAACAAGTATACATGTATGAATAAACAATCTAAAATATTTAATTAGCTTCCCCTTGTCAATCCTAGATGCTTGAACCCCCTCACATTATCCCCCATTCACAACTAGTGACACCTTCATCAGTATGCAATAAGATGATCATAAAAATTAGAAAACCCATGTATATACTATTATAATAAAAGGAAACCAATGAGTACACTAAAACAAATGTACCATGGAAGTGTAAGGGCCAAATGAAATGGAACAAAGCATGAACCCCAAGACCTGTGCCATCTGCTCCTCTATCATCAACTAAACATAAATGGAACAAATAAAAATACATAAGTGGGAAATCATTATAAGAAAATTCTACTAAAAATACAAATGTTTAAACTTAAATACAATGTAACAAGTGAATGTTTTACTCTTACTATAATAGTAGGAGTCCACGAATCTATATTCCCTTGATGTACATCTTCATGAGGTGCTCTAGTGCTTGTAGTGTGTTGTGTAGTATCATCCACCTTGAACATGTAGCTATATGCATCACTATCATTCAGGGGACCCAAGCACATGTTCTTTTACATAATCTAAGTGCGGGACACACAAAAGCTTGTGGAGGATGTGGAAGGGCCAGAAGCATCAACACAAGGAAACAATGTCATGCTCTGCATAACCAGTAGATTACTCAAGGTGTGAATGGATCAAATATTTTTTGAGCTTACCTCACCAATAATATTAGGATGTTGCATTGTAGTAGGTGGTGAAATCTTAGGAGGGGGACATATGTGCGGGATTTCACTCGGTGTGCCCAATATGGCTTGTCCTAGGGAGTGCCTAAGCCTAGACCCTAGTTTGGTCTCATGCTCATATAATTTAACTTGTGATCAAGCATAAATTCAGCATACAATTTTCTTATGAAATAGAATAGGACATTCAAAATTTTGTGGGGTGGTCTATCAAAAACCATCCACCAAAAGTCCCAAAACTTGTGGCGTATTGCATCATTTGTGCACCATTTAATTGACTTGGGTTTTTTAGGGTCCACTTGTAAATAGGTTTTGGGATCCATAAAAAGATTACATATGTCATGTTTTTTTATATTTAGGTTCATAACTTGATCATAGTCAAGCCCATCGTCAAATTGGGCGTGCATGGAATCACACCAAAGAAGTGCAATATTATGTGGCTCTGTAAGTTTCTCCATGTTTTCAATAATGGAGTCAAATGTGGAAAACATGGGGCATAATGTGGGGATATTGGAATATTTGGTTTGATATCCTCTAAGATAATTTATATTATCTCCTCTGAGATCCTTTAAATGTCTAGGATTTGAGACCAGTTCATCTTCTGAAGGTGGGGATTGTTTGGAGATGGTTCTGGATTATTTGCAGGATCATTGGGAGGGTTTTCTGATTGGTTTAAGTCCATGTCTAATTATAATTAAAACCAAAATAGAAAATTATAATCAATTCAAAAAAACAATAAAGAATATCATTTAAACCCTAGTTTTTATATTAAAAAAACTACAAATTTTAATTAAAAAAAAAAAACAATAAAAAACATTAAAATTTAACATACCTTTCAATCCAAAGAAAATCAATATAAGATTGTTTTTGATATGCAAAATGTTATGGTTGTGTTCAACATTTTCACAATGAAAATGTTGAACGTGACCATAGGATACAAATATATTTTACTAGTGAAAATGGGATATCCGATTTTATTAGATATCTAATTTTATATCATATATCTGATTAGGGTTGTGCTTGAGCTTTTGTCTTGGCTAGGTGTACTAACACCCAGGCCTACTAAAAAGTCAACAAACTTTTTAGCGCACTTTTGGATGATTGAAATGTTTATTTTTTCACATTGCCACTTTTTTGCATACCATGATCTTGTACATACCCATCATATACTCTAATGTCTCATTACCAAGCTAGTTTTCTTGGTTCACAAATTCTCTAAATTTATTATAAATGTATCCTTTTTCATTTACATTAGCCTTTGGTATAATTTCATTCAATATTTGTTTGACTTTCTCCAAAACATCAGTGTTTTGCTTCTTCGCAATGAGCTGGTCTTGTGCAACTTTTCTCTTCAATAGATCTCTAAATTCAATGAGTTATTTTGGCTTCATGGTTGAAATGTCAACATTGGGAACAACAATAGGCTGGGTCAAATCAACCTCTTTTTAAAAATTTAACTTTTAGGATTTTACCTTAATAGTAGACATCTTCTTTGCATAAGTCTGTATAGTGGTAGTGTCATCAGTTTTCTCTTCTTTTTCATCCTTCGTGCTAGTAGTCTATAGACATAGCTTTTTTTAATCTACCTTAGGGTTTTCACCAGTTGCTATTTTTTTGCAAAGCTAGACTAGCTAGATGGATATTGGATCTTAATGATCTTGCAGATTGTTTCTGATTATAATTGACACTAACCTAGAAGGCCTTACAACTGGGCATGTTAATGGAAATTTGATTGGAAACAATTGTTGTATTGTGTTGTGTGTTTTTCACTGTGTAATTCTGATTGCTGCTGGACTGAATTGTCCTTAATTGGATCCTCCATGCCCTACTCTATGTCAAGTGGTAGCAGAGCTAAGTTGATCTTGTGGAGTGAAGATTGACCTAGAAAGGCTGATCTTGCGAAGTTGATCCTGTCAATGATGTTGCAGATCCATGGCATTGAACTTGTGAATCTTGCCCTAGTTGTTTGCGAGGTTGCAGGTTGCGATCTAACTTGTATACAACTTGGAGATTTTCACCAGGTGGTTAGTGAGGGTTTATTATAGAGGGTTTCTTTTATCTTTAAGGGTGCCTCTAAGAATATTGGACCCTAGAGCGATTGTAAATCTATGTGATGTTGTTGAATCGAAGATTACAAAGAAGGTAAAATCAGATTTAAGATATGAGATGGGAGTGATGAAGAATGACATGATTGCTGAGATAATGAGAGCTATTAAAGGTGTACCTTGACATGTTGGTACTGAAGATGGCTATGAAGAAGTTGCTGAAGACTTTGAGGCTATTGGATCTAGTGGTGATGACTAGAGAGATAGATCTAGTGAAGATAGAACTTCTCATTTCCATAGCTTTGGAGCTCAATTGAGTAATAGTTACTGAATGGAAGTTTCTACTTTCTCTAGTATCTTGAAATCTAAGGACTTTATTGATTGGATTGGTGAACTTGAAGTTTTATTTGAGCTGGAATAAACTAAAGATCCTCTTCAGGTGAGATTCACATAGACTAAGTTGAAAGGACATGTTACTCTTTGGTGGAAAGAATTGCAAAGAGATAGAGAAGATGAAGGTGAAATGAAGATGAATCGGTGGAGGTTGATGGTGACTAAGTTGATAGCTAAGTTCATACTTGTAGACTATGAGCTTGACTTGTTTAAGAAGTTGCAGAATCTAAAGCAGAAGAATTTGTTTGTTGAAGATTATACTAAGGAGTTTTACAAACTTACTATTCAGTCGGGACAACAAGAGCTTGGTAAGGAAAAGGTATCTTGGTATGTTAATGGTTTGAGATTCAATATTCAGGATGAGCTTGGTATCCTGGAGATTTATTCTATTGAAGATGCTTATTAGTATTCTCTGAAGGAAGAAGATAAGTTCAAAAGGAAGCAAAATAGTAATCCCCAAGGAAAGGAAAATATTGATCACTTGGTGAAGGATAAACTGACTGACGCAGAAGATGAATAGAAACCCGTGGATCCAAAGAAGAAGATAGTTAGAGTTATCTTTAAGGGTACTTTCTATAACTATAGAGAAGCTAGACACCATTCTTTTGAGTGTACATAGAAGAAGTGTGGTGACTGATGAACTATTATGGTGAATGAGAATATTCAGAATGAACTTGAATCTTAAAATTTGTTGCTTCGGTGAACATTGTTGGGTATAGAGCATGAACCTTGTCAAAGGATTAACTTGCTCCAGACTTGGTGCAAGTCTAGGGGTAAAATTTTATATGTTATTGTTGATAGTGGTAGTACTGATAACCTTGTTGCTAAGGACATGGTTCATCAACTTGGGTTGAATAGAATGAGACATCCACATCCTTATAGGATAGGTTGGTTGCAAGATGATCATGCTTTGGAAGTTAGAGAGCAATGTTTCATTGATGTTTAGATTGGTTGGTATAAATATCTTATGTTATGTGACATTGTGAAATGAATAGTTGTGATATATTACTCAGTAGACCTTGGCAATATGATTGCAAAGCTATTTATAATTGTGTAAAGAATGTGTTTACTGTTGAGAAGGATGACAGGAAGTTTTCCCTGATGCCTTTTCTAGATACAATGCTCGATAGGAGAAGCCTAAGTATTGGTAGCTGAGTTGTGTTGGTGGATCCTAAGAAAATGAATGATGAATTTTTGTCAAGAAAGGACTTGAAACAATAGAGGAAGCTGAAGTGGAAGAGTATACAAGCTGAGAAGTTGGAGGACATGTATGTGAAGAACCAATTTGGGGTTTATGTGTTGAATACCAGAAGATGTTCTTCTAGCATATGAACATCTTTGGAGCCTGGGGTGTCTAATGTAGGGGCATTCTAGGGTACTTGGTAAATCTACATGACAGTGTGTTGTTTTGGTTCTTTGGTACTTGATGGTAGCTTTGACCGATAGTCTCAATCATTGAAGGAAGATTAGTCACTAAAGGAACTTGGCTAAGCTTATGGTGCTCAGTGAAACAAGAGCTCAGTAATGCCTATGTTTCTCGGTGCTACTTAGCCTATTTCTTAGTTGTTTCACTATTGCTCAGTAGTTGTGTCTTACCAACTAGAGTTGTGTATGATTTGTTTAACTGACTTGGTGTATTTATTGTTTTTATCTTTTGTTGGATCCTCCTAGGTGGATCTGGAGGCTGACATGCTAAATTAAATGTTTGTAAGGCTATTTGAGAGCCGACTATTGTTACATTTAATATATTTTAGGGAGAGTTAATTGTTCTTCATGTCAACTTTTTGCTGGAGATTAGTATTTAAAGGGGTGTTTGGGTTTTTTTTAGGACATCACTAGTAGACCTAGGAATCAAACCAGTGAAGTTGTAGAAAAGATCCTATGAGATCTTACAGATCAAATTTTTATCTGATAGTTTATAATAGCATAGTTCGTGGTTGAGGCCTAAAAAACAAGGAGATTACTTGGAGGTGTACAAGCTCAAGTTTAGATCTTCCTTAGGGTTTTCACCAATTCCTATGTTTTTGTAGAGATGGAATAGCTAGACAGATATTGGATCTTGATGATCTTGCAGATTGTTTATGATTGTAATTGGCCCTAACCTAGAAGGCCTTACAATTGGGAACGTTAGTGTCAATTTGATTGGAAATAATTATTGTATTGTGTTGTGTGTTTTTCATTGTGTAATTCTAATTTTTGTTTGGCTAGATTGTCCTTAACTGGATCCGTCATGCCCTACTCTACATTAGGTGGTATCCAATTAAAGAAATTAAAGATCCCCTTCAGCATAATGATAAGCATCTTCTACAGAATCAATCTTTAGCATATGAAGCTTGTCCTAAATATTGAATCTCAAACCATTAACATGCCAAGCTAGCTTTTCCTTACCAAGCTCTTAGTGTCCAAATTTAATAATAAGTTTATAAAACTCCTTGGTATAATCTTCAATAGACAAATCCTACTACTTCATATTCTAGAACTTCTTAAACACATCAAGCTCATAGTCCACAGGTATGAACTTAGCTTTCAACTTAGTCACCATCAAACTCCACTAATTAATCTTCATTTCATCTTCATCTTCTCTATCTCTTTGCAATTCTTTCCACCAAAGAGAAGCATGTCCTTTCAACTTAGTCTGTGTCAATCTCACCTAAAGAGGATCTTCAATTTCTTTAATTAGATATCGCTTGACGCAGAGTAGGGAATGGAGGATCCAATTAAGGACAATCTAGCCAAGAAGCAATCAAATTTACACAGTGGAAAACACACAACACAATGCAACAATTGTTTCCAATCAAATTTCTATTAACATGCCTAGTTGTAAGGCCTTCTGGATTAGGGCCAATTACAATCAGAAACAATCTACAAGATCATCAAGATCCAATATCCATTCACCTAGTTAGCTCTGTAAACAAACAACAACTGGCCAAAACCCTAAGGAAGATCTAAACTTGAGCTCACAAGCCTACAAGAAATCTCCTTGTTTTCAGGCCTCAACCACTAACTCTGCTATTACAAACTATCAGATAATAGTTTGATCTACAAGATCTCACAGGATCTTTTCCACAACTTCACTTATCTGATTCCTAGATCTACCAGTGATGTCCTAAATAACTACCCAAACACCCCTTTAAATACTAATCTCTAGCCACAAGTTGGCATGAAGAAAAATTAACTCTCACTAACAAATACTAAATGTAACAACAGTCATCTCTCAAAAGATACAAACAATAAATGCACCAAGTTGGTCCAACAAATCACATAGAACTCCAGTCGGTAAGCCACAACTCCTAAGCAGTAGTGAAACAACTAAGCAATAGGCTAAGTAACATTGAGAAACACAGACATTATTGAGCACTAGTTTCACTAAGTGCCAAAAGCTTAATCGAGTTCCTTCAGTGATCGAGCTTCCTTCAATGATTGAGACTGTCGATCAAAGCTGCAACCGAGTACCAAAGAACCAAAACAACACACTATCATGTAGATTCACCAAGTACCCTAGAATGCCCCTACATCAGGTATATAACTATATATATACATGTATATATCTAAATATTTATGTATGTCTATATACCTCTTAGCACAAACATCCTGATGGTGAGGTTTCAACATTCACACTCTTTGAGTATGATCATTTTCATACCATGTGGGGTTAAACCGCTAGGAAGGATCTAATTTTAGAGCATATTTTTGATACCTTGCATTAACGTGGAGATGTTGGGTGTGGTTTAGGATGGTATTCTGGTGATTCTTAGAGATATGAATGACTTTATCTTGAGTTTTCATGACTCTTCCTCTCATTATGTTTTATGATGGCATCATGAGATGCACCTAGTTCAGTTTTGTTTTGTCTTCATCAAGAGGTTATCATTGGAATCATGTTAGATTTTTTGAAGGATCCTACCTTGATTGTGACATTATATTTCTTCTATTTGTGTTATAGACTCAATATTTAGATATGGAATGTTGATGTATTATGTAATTATATTATGATGGACAGAGGTTTGATCACACTAATTTGTAATGTTTTCATGTTGCTTATGTACTCGTGTCAATGTTTCTAGGATGCACTATGTTTTCTTAAGGGCTAAACGAATTTAACTAATTTTCTTACTATAGAGAAATTCAGTGCACGTTTTGAGGGGTTTGAATGAAAATCATGTAATTTCTATTATAATTAGATGAGATGTAAATTTTAATGGATCAAATGTTGTTTTTCTTGCATATGTCATTTCTAGTATAAAATGCTATAGGAAAGTTGTGTAGAGTCGTGAATTGAGTAGGCAGACTGTACCCTTAAGAAATATTGAAATGTTACTATTGGATATGAATGCTTACAAAAATGGCCATTTGAATTTATATTAGGTTGAGATGTGAATTAACATGAAGTTGATTTTAGGTCTTGATGTTAGGAAAGAGATTTTCAGGTATTATCCTTTGATTATTGATTCAATAATTGTAATTCAAAGTGATTAAAAAATCAATTGAAATGTTAATATTTTCTTGATTATGAAAGGGATTTTGGGATCCTTGTGAATATTGTATTTATAAAGATTTCATGGTCAAGGAAATTCTAAGTATTACCTGTTGATGCTATATTGATGTGATAAATGTGAATTAGTTGAAATGTTGTATGTAAATGATTTAGGTTTTTTGTCTTAGATGTGTTTCTTGGAATATCATGATATTAAAATTTAATAGATTTTGAGTAAATGCATTCTTGTGAAAAGTGAATTTTATATGATGTTGTGAAATGTAGTTAGATTTTATGATAATTTAGGAGATATTTCCATGCTTTTATTTTCTAGTCTTGATGATTATGGTATTTGATGAATTATTTAATTTATAATATTATGCTTTACTTTCATATGGATGTAAGAAATGTTTATGTGAGATGATCATGGTTAATGAATTAGGTTATTTGATATATATATGTTCTTGAAATAACTTGTTTGAAATAAATGTGTATAGGAAATTGACCATGGAATTAAATAAGGGAAAATTAAAGATGGATGTGTGTGAAAATCTTGTAAACCCAAGGTTAACTCCAAAGATAAAAATAACCTCATTGTTATGGACAATGTTGTAAAGTAATGTTTGAATGTATTATTTAAATTGTGTTTATTTTATTTTATATTTATGTCTACTTGGCATGTCATGTGTATATAGATGTGTTGTGACTTTATGTGGTGTCAATTGACACATGTGTATGTGAATTGGGATGGCCAAGTAAATTTTTATTGGTTGTCTTCCACCTTTGATTTAGCTTGTCATTTCCAAAGTTAGGTATCTTTATTGTTGAGCCTTGGGAGGGAATCTTAGTTTAAATTTTTGTGGGTCAACTCTTAGTGGACTTTTAAGAGATTAGATGTAGTTCTAGAGGTTAGTTGGGGTTAACATAAGATAACCCCATGGGTGCACTTTGGGTTGGGGGTCAAATTTTTATCAATAGGATGATTTTGTCATATTTTTTCCTCTTCTAAAAATGTCTTTTTAAAAAATGATGAATTTGGGATGTGTGTCATGTCTTCCTCTCTTGTAATTTGAATTTCCCTTTTGTTGGAGAGAGAACCCTTGGATAGTGTGTTCAATCATCTTTGAGGTTAGGTAGGATGTCAGATAGGGTTTTCCTTTTAGTGGGATGGAGAGGAATTTAGTAGGTTGATTGTCCACTCTCCAATTTTGGAGACTTCTAGTGGACTTAGTAGGTTCTGGTGGACTTAGAAAGGAAGGACAATAGGAAAGGGATCTCTTCTCAAGCATTTATTGTCATAGCTTGGAGTAAGGTTGGTTGTGTTTTCATGGAAGAATCATTTTTTTAGTTTCTTGAAAAATGAAATTTTTTGGTGTGTTAGTGTTTATGGTTTTCTGAAGCTTTATGCTTTCTATCATAGCTTCTTGTTTATGTCTATTTGTTGGTTTTGTTTTAGTGTTCATGTTTTATTGGGGTATTAGTGCAGGGGCATCTCACTAAATTCTTCAATGTTAGATCTTCATTAGGGGCCTCCAAGGATGTAACCAAGGGTCTTCATGCCTAAGGGATAGAAAAAAAATATTAGAACTAGTTAATAAGCTTGTTTGCAAGGCCTAGTCACCCTTAGTGTGGTTAGAAACCATGGGTTCTGACTATGGTCCAAAGGCACATTTAGGTATCTAGATTTTCCAAGGTTTCTTTTAGGTTGGTTTAAAGATTTAATATGATTTGAGATCCTGATGCAGGAGCATCCTAGGAATCTTGGAAATCTTGTATCAACCAAAAATATGTTTACCTTTGAAGGTGGATTGTTGGTTTTGATCTTGGTTTAGTGGAGTTCTTTCTCAGTTTCTCTAGTTTCTAGGGTGCTTGGTCTCTAAAAAATTATTGGTAGCTAAAAGCATTGATTTCCTGGTGCTCAACATTAACTATATTGCCTGGTCATGCTTGGCATGGTCGGTCAACTGGTGCTTGGTTATCTCTTCTATTGTTTGGTATTCTTGCTTACCGACTAGATTGTTTGGATAGATTGGCTTAGCCGACTGGTGCATTTAATTTGGGTCTTGGTCCTCATATTATGGATTGACTGTTGGACATGTGGGGACCTAGATCTACTATGTTTCATTCTTCTATGCAGATCTGATGACCGTTGGGCCATTTTGAAGAGTTTATTTATTTTGTAAGGCTATTTGAGAGCCGACTAATGTTTTAGCGTTTAATATTTATTTGTTTGGGTTAATTATTTCATCAGCCAACTTGTGGCTGGGAATCAGTATTTATATGATGCTTCGGTAGTTGTTTGGGAGGGGCATCAAGAAGTTAGAGAGGTTAGTAGCCTGCGAGCTTAGGAGTAGGAAGATTGCTTGGAAGTTGGAGTATAAGTTTAGATCTTTCCTCAGTGCCTACCAGTGTCCTGTGTGTTACAGACCTGGACTAGCTGATTGCTGATGTTGTGGAAAAGATCTAGATCCTATGAGATCTTGTAGATTGTTATCTATTTTGTAATTGGCCATAATCGAGAAGGCCTTACAGCCTGATACATTGCTTGTAATCACTGATTTGATGAATAAAGACTCCATTTCATTCAGATCAGTGATTCTTATATGTGTGTTTCTGCTGCATATTGGTTTGGCTATAAGGTCATTCTATCCTTAATTAGATTCACCAACCTTGACTACATCAAGTGGTATCAGAGCAAAGTTTTGTTCCTTTTGGAGCTGACTAGATCTTGTGTGTCTAGATCTTGATTCAAAGATGCCTCCGAGGAGGAATTGTGAGACTTCAGATGAAGAAGTTGTTGGAGAATTCAGTCTTGATGATTTTAGGGCTTTGCAAAAACAAGTGCAAGACCTACAAGAATAATTGAGAAAGAAGAAGCCTACGCTGAAGGGGGATAGTGATGATGAATCTGAAGAAGAAGATCATTTTGAAGAAGCTATAGAAGAAGCTAGAGATCAAGAGGAGAATAGAATCCTGAAACCTATATCTAAGATTGGGAAGAGACCTAAGATTGAAGTTTCTACATTTGCTAGAAGCCTAAAGCATAAATAATTGATTGATTTGATCAATGAGATTGATGAATACTTTAAGTATGAAGAAGTAGAAGATCCTGATAGAGTTAGATTTGCAAAGACTAATTTGAAAGGTCATGCAAATATTTGGTGGAGAGAAGTTCAGTCAGAAATGTAGAAGAGGAAAAGAGAAAATCACTAAGTGGAACCGAAGGGTTGACAAGTTGAAGAAGCAATTCATTCTAGTGGATTATGAATTGGAAATGTTTAAGAAGATGCAAGCTTTGAAGTAGACTAACAAATTGGTATACGAGTATACCGAGGAATTCTATAGACTTCTGATTAGGACTGGTCAATCTAAAGTTGATAAAGAGAAGGTTGCTAGGTATGTCTATGGTTTGAGACCTAGTATTCAAGAGGAGTTGCTCACTATTCGGATGACAGAAATAGGAGATGCTTATGAGATGGCATTAAAGATTCAAGAAAATCTTAATAAGAAGTATGAAGGTAAACAAAATAGTAGGAACCAAGGTGGTAAGACTAGTGAGACATTTTCTAAAAGTAATATGACAAAGAATCCTAACCCTAATGTTGGGTCTAGTAGTGGTAAAGTTACTAAGAATGCTAGACAGAGAGGTAGAGGAAAGAATGAGTTCACTGGTATGTGTTATAACTATGGTGAAGCTAAGTTGGTAGTGTTCTAAGAAAATATTTGCATTAGTTGTTGAAGAAGACATTGAGAATGTTCCAAAGAAGGGCGAATGTCTTGTCACTAGAAGATTGGCTGCATGTGTCTCTGAACTAGTGCAAAGAAGAAATTTCTTTAGGACCAGATGCAAGTGCAAAGATAACGTATGTAATGTTCTAGTTGATGGTGGTAGTTCTGAGAACTTTGTTTTAGAGGAAATGGTTAGTAAGGTGAATCTAGAAAGGAGGAAGCATCCTAATCCTTATGAGATTAGTTGGATTCAAGATGTTTCTAAGGCTAGAGTTAATGAGCAATGCTTCATTAATTTCTAGATTAGATCTTACCATGATGATATAATGTGTGATGTGTTTCCTATGGATGTCTGTCATCTGTAGCTTGGAAAACCTTGGTAGTTTGACATAAATGTGTTGTTTGATCATCATGCTAATACTTATGTGGTTAGGCATGAAGGAGCTCAACATAATCTGATACCTTTATAGGTGATAGGAGTTAAAAGATGTAGAGTTATCAGATGTTGTTGTTATGACAAACCTTAGGAGTGCAAGGTGGAAGGACCTATTCTTGTTAAGCTTGATTTGAAGGAGAAAGAGAATGGGATATCTGAAGAGTTTGTTGAGATAAAAAAGAAGATGGTTTAGCAGATGGTGACATTCGTGACATAGAGAGATGCATATAATACTAAGTTGATTGAGAAGTCTGAAGAGGTTGAACCTTACTGAGGCACTGCTATGGTCGGTAGTGGTCAGAATCAGTTGTTATAAATTGCTGACTATAGGGATAAGCACAATGAAAAGTAGAAGGACTTTCTGCATGAGATAGTGAATGAAGCAAATAATAATTGGGATGAAGGACAAGGAGAGATGTGGGTGAAGAATAGATTCGACATACATGTTCTGATTCCCTTCAGGCATTCTTGATTTTCTTATGGGAAAATCTTTCTGACCTTGGGTGTCTGATGTAGGAGCACCCTAGGATTCTTGGCAATCCTGTATGAACCAAAAATATGTTTTTCTTTGAAGGTGGATTGTTGGTTTTGATCTTGGTTTAGTGGAGTTCTTGCTTGATTTTGGAAACTAGTTGCTCAATTTCTTTGGTTTCCAGGGTGCTCAGTTTCTGAAGAATGCTCGGTAGCTGAAGGTGTTAGTTTCCTGTTGCTTGGCATGAACTATGTTGCTTGGTCATGCTTAGCATGGTCAGTCAACTGGTGCTTGGTTATCTCTTTTTTTGCTCAGTACTCTTGGTTACCAACTGGATTGTTTGGATAGACCAGCTTGGCCACCTGGTGCATTTAATTTTGGTCATGCTCCTCATGTTATGGATTGACCATTAGATGTTTAGGGACCTAGATCTGGCGTGTTGCATTCTTCTATGTAGATCTGATGACCGTTGGGCTGTTTTGAAGAGTTTATTTATTTTGTAAGGCTATTTGAGAGCTGACTGATGTTTTAGCATTTAATATTTGTTTGTTTGGTTTATTGTTTCATTAGCCAACTTGTGACTGGGAATTAGTATTTATAGTGTAGTACCTCACCCCTAGTCTGAAATTATAAATGCTATGATTATTTTAGGATGTTAGATTATATGTAAGGAAATTATTAATGCTTAAGATTTTACTGACACCATACTTGCATGTGTATGTTTGATGTGTTTTTTTTATATTCCTGTTGGATGTACCTGATGTGGTTGAGGGATGGAGTCATAGTTACTTTCTTGTGAGATCCACATGATCGGTTGATCCCTACCATTGTCTGTTATATATTTATATATGTATTCACATGCAGGTTTTGTATGCAGGCTTGCAAGTACCTAGCATCAACTTTCCTAAATATTCAGGATGAGTGTGCCCTATCGCAATATCTCAAATGGTAAGAGAGGGTAGATAATACATAGATCCAAGACACTAACCTAAGCCCATTTATCCTAGGATTGGACAAGAATCAGTTTAACTACCCTACCCAAATTCTTCTAGGTGACAGGAATTCAAGCATCCATTTTTGGTGTTGCTTGGTTTTACTTACTTTGATTTTATCTCGATTGGCTTTAGTTGATTTATTGCTTATGTGGGTGATTTTCTATGAATTATTGATTAATGATTCTCATTGAAATTTAATATTAATTATGCTCCTATGTTTAATTGACAAAATTAATCTAAAGTCAAATATTTAATTATTGGGATTTAATTGATTATTTAATTGGTAGTTAGATTTTATTATGCTTGTGTACTTTATTAAATAATTAAATATTTGATTGCATGGTTTTAAGGATGCATTAAATATTTTATCTATTTAATAATAAATTTTAATTATTAACATGTGCATAAATTGAAAATAGAATTGTTCTCAAAAGTTAGCAATCTGTTTCAAAAGTCAAGTTGAGTTGTGCATATAAATTTATTTTAAATTATTTAATTGACTTTTTCTTTCAATTTTTTATTTGGAGTTGAAGTGGGAGTTAGCAATTGAGTTGTCTTTAGGGTGCATGAAATGGGGAATTGAATCCCTATTAGGGGGGATTGCATTCATTTTAGCATTAGATATGTTTTGGGGGAAAAAAATTATGTAGGCAAGTTGAAAGATTTTAGTAGAGAATTCAATTTTGGAAAAGCTTGGAGGTTTCAAGATTTGATTATAGATCTAGTGTTCATTCGAATGGTTTATTTGATGTTTGAGGTAGGATCTGAATTTTCTTATGTTTGTGTTTTGTGAATTTCAAAATAAAATTGTCTTTCTCATGTTTGATTGTATGCCTGTCTGGATCCTTATGTAATTCTCTCTCTCTCTCTCTCTCTCTCTCTCTCTCTCTCTTTATATATATATATATATATATATATATATATATATATATATATATATATATATATATATATATATATATATATATATATATATATATATATATATATATATATATATATATATATATATATATATATATATATATATATATATATATTCTGGAGTTGGATTTATGAAAAACCTAGTTGCATGCATTCATTTCTGTTGAATTTTGGAATAAATTCCATTAGGGTTTCAACTGGTGTGAATCTTGTTAAATCATGTTCATTGGGTTTTCTTCGTTAATTCGCTGCTATTCTAACGTTCCTCTCTAGTTACTCTAATTATGTTATTAAAAACAAACAAAAATGGTATTAGGGTTTCAACTTCTTTGAGGAATTAAATCAAAATCAAATTTTCAATTTGAGGAATCTTGTGGTTATAGAATCAACTTGAATAGATTAAATTCTAAAATTGTGGATAAAAATATTATTCCACTAATGATATTAAAATTTACTTAATATTGAGAATATTAACTTATTATTTCACTACATATTAAAATTACATAGCTTCAATAGAAAGTTATCTAATAATGTAAATATTTTATTTATGAAGTAAGCATTTTTATTTATTATACTAAATATATATTCTTTTAATTTAAAATTCTATTTAGAAATTATACATATTTTTTGTTTCCCTTTCTTTTTGGTTGGGAGTTTTGTTGACTAGACATTGCTTTATGGTCATTGGTACGAATGGAGTGAGTTTGTTTTAGTTTATATTTTTGCATGAGAAAAATTGTTATTATTATGGTGATTGTGCATTTAATGGAGTTAAGTTAGAAAGTGGTGCCCAGTCAAGTGGGCTGCCTAGAATTCATAGGCCCACCTTTATTTTGTCTTTTTTATTCTTTTAAATTTTATTTGTGTTCTATTCTTTTATTTTGTTAATAAAGGGAATTTTGTTTTATGATTTAGTTTTTTTTATATATTTTTAATTTGGGTAATTTTAAATTTGTTTATTTTTTTTAATATAGATTAATTTAAATTGTAAATTGATTTATATTAATTCCCTTTTTGGTATTATATCTAGTTTTTTAATTAATTTACAATTGTTATTAATTAATGAATACTCTATTATATAATTGATATTTATATTGAATAAATATTTATATCTTTTATTGATCTGAAGTAATTTAGATATTTTTGGATTAATTTAATTAACATAATGATATTCTTTTTGTGTATTAAATAATTATGAATTTATTTGATTTAACGAGATACTTTGATATTTTTTTAGATGTGCTAATTCTAAAGACATCAAGTTGAACATTTTCTAGGTATTTTAATACATGGTTTAATTGGAAATTAACATGCACTTTTCCATTGAAATTGGTTGTTTTATACAATATGGTTTTATCTTTCCTAGTTGTTGGGTTTATCTATTTTTTTATGGGCAGTAGATGACCTAGGAAAGACAGAGGCTTGGGGATTGTCTTCTATATTCAATTTTTTCCACTTATGTTTGGCGTGAGTATGATCTATATTATATCCTTATTTTGACCATTTGGGCTCATGTTGTATTGAGTTTTACTTCATATTCTATAGAGGAGAATATGGTATTGGCTTTTATGTCTGATCCATGGGATCATGTGTATTTATTCTTTTGTGCACACTTTGAGAGTGTTATGTGATATCATGGTTATGTGAGAACCAGTGTGTTCTTCTTATTTTGTGGAATAGTCCTAAGGGACATTGTTATCTTTTTTTGATCTATGTGAGGTCTGTGAGCCTAGGGTATTTTACATAGATATGTAGTAGGAGGTGGCTCGTAATAAGCACCCGGGCCCACAAGTGGCTGCCAAGATCACCTATTGTAAGTATTGGTAATCAAGTGATAACATAATATAACATTGAGAGATATTAAAATAAACATAAAAGAATATGTTTCCTCACCTTGTCTTAGTGCTAGTACAGACTAATGTGGGAATAGAGAAGATGACTATCCCCCTTTAAAAGGGATGAGTTAGCATGGTCAATGAATTTGTTAGTACTAGAGGTCATTGACACTATGTATGGTCACTTGGGTGCCGAGATCTAGAGAGATTACCAGGACAAAAATCAAGGGTTAGACGTACATGATGACACCTTCCTATGCATAGTCTAGTTATCCTACATGGGATGGTTGCCTCTGGGTTAGTGAATCTTTAATATCATTATACTATTTCACCTTGAGTTAGAAAGCTTCCAGGATCCTTTCCCTTAGCTTGATTTGTTTGATCTTTGTTATCTAAGTGGGATCTGTTGTTATCTCCTTAGCATGGTGGGAGTGGACCATTTAGGTTCACAAGGTCAGGTGGTAGTGATTCTTTTACCATTTGAGATTCTGATGTTCGTGTACTAGAACTAGATGATCCCTGTAGCAGTTGATCCATTTTTATCTTATTTGTTGGAGTTCGCTCTTATCTCTTATTCTTCTTCTTTGTGATCTTGTATCTTTGTATCAGCCCTTCAGAGGTATCATGTGTACTTTCTTTCAATTATTATATTACATACCCTGCAACATGTGTAGTGGATATAGGTTTTATGGATACCTTGTGGTACCAAATATATTTATGTTATCTTCTATGTGATATTTCCCTGTATCTTTCATTTGTTTATTAGAGTTTTGTAATTGTACTTGATTTATTTTAATTAATTAATGTTAACGTAATCTTTGTAGAGGGACCCTTGAGAGTTGTAACCTATGTTGGTTATTGTATTAATCTGAGTTAATTAGTTATTTCTTCTGCATTGATGTTAATCTTATATGTTAACTTTTTTTTAAAAAAATATTTTGCAAACTTAGATGCATATTTAGGTTAAGTTCTCCTGGGTTTCCTGGCGGGGCATTACATGTAGGATGCTTGGGTAGTTGTTTGGGGGGGCATTAGGAAGTTAGAGAGGTTAGTAATCTATGATCTTAGGAGAAGGAAGATTTCTTGAGAGTTGGAGTACAAGTTTAGATCTTTCTTGGGTGCCTACCAGTGTGCTATGTGTTACAGACCTAGACTAGCTGATTGTTGATGTTGTGGAAAAGATCCTGATCCTATGAGATCTTGTAGATTGTTATATGTTTTGCAACTGGCCATAGCTGAGAAGGCCTTACAGCCTGACACATTGCTTGTAATCAGTGATTTGATGAATAAAGACTTTGTTTCATTCAGATCAGTGATTCTTATTTGTGTGTTTCTATTGCATATTGGTTTGGCTACAAGGTCGATCTGTCCTTAATTGGATTCACCAACCTTCTAGATCATATCCTTATGATCAAAGGCATAGGCCTGATAGGCTCATTAGGAGCAAGAATGCAACATTTCGCAAAAAGTTGCAAAATGCAAGAAATGTTGCTCAACAACTTTTCTAAAAAGTTGCTACCAACTTATAAAAAACTCCCAAATAGTCACAACCTTTGGAAAAATGGTTGTATTCATTGGAAAAGGTCTTCAAATAGCCCTTTCAGGTAGGTGAAAAAAAAACTTAAGTAATCTAGAATTCAAATCAATAAAAATTCCTTATTTTCCCTATATTCTAGACTGTAAACAGTGCATGTATGGATTGGTATGGAATTGCAAAGAATAAGATTAATAGGTTTGGAATATAAATTTAAATAGGACTCCAATTCACTTGGATTGAGTTATTTTAGAGATTGGAGTCAAAAGATATAAGGATTTCTTTACTGGGTTTACAGGAAACCCTCCTGAATTAGGGTTTCAACAAAACAATGCCCTAACTTGCTTTTCCATCGTGGGATTCCCATATGACCTGGGAAAATAAAAGTAGAGTAAATTTAATTTAGATCCCCAAGAGTGTAGAAAAAGAGGGAAAATCCAAGTAGAGTAAATTTAATTTAGATCCTCAAGAGTGCAGAAAAAGCATCTATATGTGCTTGGTCTAGAATATGGAAGAGTGAAGTGACAAAGGCACTTCAAGCGTAGATGAAAGAAATATAATGATGTATTATTGTCTCTTTGGAATCCCTAGCACCATCCCAATCAGTGATTTTGCTTAGACAACCAATTGTTGAGCACTCTGTTAAGTAACCAAGCCCAATTAGCCCTATTAGGACTAGTGGATGAGGAATTGTTAGGTAGTGAACATACTGGTTGGGATCTGTAGCTTTGGAGGTTTGACATAACTCAATAAAGGGTGTCTAAATCTATGATTTTTTTTGAATAATCTTATAATAATATATAAATAAATCCATAGAACCATGCTCATAGGGATACAAACCTAGAAGGCATAAAAGCTAGAGTTATTGTCAAAAGACATTGACATTTAAAGGGTTCAAAAATCACACCCAATAAGAGACATATAGTGATCATGGAACCTTTACATCCCCTTTCTAATCCATAGGTTCCTATTTTGATACAAGGCCATAATAGAAGGTATATCTACCAGGGAAGACAAGGGTATTCTATGAGGGTAGTGAGTTTTGGAAGTTGTAGGATCTTTAGAAGGTGTAGAGAACTCTTCCTAGACAATTTGGTCCAATAGAAGACACTGAAGGCCACACCTATCTTAAAACACCTTAATAGGGGAGATCTCTGCATCAATTGGTATTAGATCATCTAAGCTCATTAGGGTAAAAGAGAAACAACACCATGGAAGGAGAAGAGAAAGAAGGGTTGTCAAAAAGGATGAAAAATGTAGAAATAGTAAGATAAATGAGAGAGAAAAGGACAAAGTGTGATGAAAAAAGAGATACTAAAATGCAGCAGATGAGGCAAGAAATGGAGAGGCTTAGGGAAGAGCTTCAAAATAGAAGTAGTGGAAAATTTTATGATGTTGAAGAAGGGAGTAAAGATGACCCCCTTGAGTAAGAAGAAGAGGAATGTCCTATGAACTAGAGGCTACTAGTGAAGACTATAAAGTCTATGGAGAGAAGTACCATGCACGCCAAGCTTGAGTTTCTTGTAAATCCAATGGGAATATGGTCCAAGATGTTGCAATGGATTGAGTAGATGCCCTAAATAGTTTCTTTGATTTTGAGGACATCCCTGAGAATTAGAGGGTGAAGATTGCTAAGTCTAAGCTCAAAGGCTCTGCACTCACATGGTGGAGCTTTATTGAAGATGACACAGTGAAGAATAGAAAGAATCCAATCACCACTTGGAAGAAGATGGTGGCCCTAATTAGGGAAACCTATGTACCTAAAGATTATGAAGTCCAACTTCATAAAATAAGGATGAGTCTAAGATAGAAGGAGATGGATATCTCTATCTATACTAAATAATTTCAAAGATAGGTAATGAAATCCAAGCTTCCTTAACTAGAATGTGTGAAGATTTTTTGGTATATGCAAGGCCTAAGGGTCTTAATAAAGGATGAACTTAGTTTGACATCCGTACCATAGTGAACCAATACTATCAGTGGGCATTAAAATGAAAAAGGAAGAGGTAACTTTGGAGGAAGAGGACAAAATCCTAGTCCAATGGGAGAATCCAAAAAAGAAAACACACAAGGTGAAGACAGTTCAAGGGGTGGCTATAAAGGAAGATGATGAAATAGAATAGGTAGAAATGGGGGAACAAATAATGGGCAAGTTAGATGCTACAATTGCAACTAGGTGGGCTACTACACCAATAGGTGTCCTGACAGAGACAAGAAGAACACTCAAGTGCAAAGGTAAAGCAACCTAGTTCAAGAAGATGATGTTGATAGTGTGAGAGATTGCACTGGTGAAGAAGGGGTATGACTCATGATGAAGAGGACCCTAATCCAAACAACCATGCTGGTGGATCCTCCTCAAAGAAACAGCCTTTTTAGGACCAACTACAAGAGTTATGGGAAGGTATGTAAACTAGTAATTTATTCTGGTTCCACTGAAAATTTTGTATCTAGAGAAATGGTAGATTAGCTAAATTTTGGAAAAGTACCTACCCAAACCCATCCCATGTATCATAGTTAACTAAGGGAAAAAAAACCCTTATAAATGAATAGGCTTGGGTAGATTTCTCCATTAAAGACTACAAGGATAGAGTCTTATGTGATGTGGTAGACATGCATGCTTGTCACCTAATACTAGGTCACCCATGGTAGTATGATCTGCAAGACAAACATGATGGAGTCACAAACAAATATCAAATCATTCAAAATGGCCATAAATACAAGTTCCTCCATTAGCTTGAACTTCAAAAAGATAAGCCAAAGGAATTGTTGCTTATGATTGTAGGATAACAAGAAATGATTAATTCCATACAATACTTTGAGGAAGGGTTTGCCTTAGTCCTCAAACCTAATGATAAAATAGTACACAAAGAAATACCATAGGATGTTGATAGTAAACTATGAAAATATAAAGGTATTGTTGTAGGAGACATACCAGATGAGCTCCCACCTCTAGGAGACATTTGTCACCAAATAGGCTTTATTCATGGTGCTTCCCTACCCAACAAGGCAACATATAAGCTTATCCATGATCATAATGTAGAGGTAACTAAACAAGCCAGTGAATTATTGACTAAAAGACTCATAGAAATTAGTCTCATCTCTTGTGTATTCCCAAGTGTTTTGGCCCCTAAAAAGGATGAAAAATAGAGACTATGCACTGAATCCAGGGAAATTAAAAAGATAACAATTAGATATAGATTCCAAATGCCTAGAATTGAGGATCTACTAGACTAACTTGGAGAAGCATTTTATTTCTCTAAAATTGACCATAAATATGGCTAACATCAAATATGAATAAGGCTGAGAGATGAGTGGAAGACTACATTTAAGACTTGATGCAGGAGCATCTTGGGTCTTTGGTAATCTCGCATCAACCAAAAACATTTCCTGATTTTTGTACCTGTTTGCTATTGTTTTCTTCATAATTGTTGTATTTTTTGGTTTCATGGTGTAAAAAGATTCAATTATGTTGAGGACCTATTTGGTAACCTTCTCCTCTGAGCACATAAAATTTGGATGGATTATTTCAAAGTTGCAACTATTTTCCTTGCCATCCGAGCTATATTTTCCTACAGTTTTGGTGTTGATTGTGCATCTTAGAAATTTTGATCCTTAAAGAGTAAATATTTTCCCTCTTAAGGAATTTAATAGGACCTAAATTAATTTTATTTCCCAAAGGTGCATCTCCCAATTCATTATGACTAAAAATTATGCCCATCTTGCCTCAAGACCTATTTTCTGTTAGAGCTGTTCCTATAGTTTTGGTGTTGATTGTTCTTGTTGGTGACCTTGATACATAGGGAATAAATATTTGTCTCTTAAGGAATTTAAGAGGACCTAAAGTAATATCAATTCTCAAAATCACATCTCCTAATTCATTATGAGTAAAAAGTTATGGCCATTTTTCCTCAGGACCTATTTCTGCCAGTTTTCAGGTGATCAAATTTGACCTTGCACCCTTAAAGGAATGTTATTGGGTCATGTTAGGACCTAAATCCAAAGGTGCATCAATTTATATTCATTCTAGCATTAGTTTTGGTTTAAATCTTCCAGACTTGACCTATATTGTAATTAAATGCTTGATTGGCTGACTTGTGGCTTAGCTGGCTATATAAGGGGTCTAGATTGATGTAGTAGGGAATCAAGAGTTGATCAAGAGGTTAATTAGAAATATGATTGATGAGATACATCATTGGAGAAAGATAGGATGCAAGCTCTAATTCTGAATTCATAATTCTCATTGTATAAGGCCAAAACCCGAAAGGCCTCATAGTCGAGCATGTTGAAAGAAATATTATAAATTCTTTGTTGTTGTTACCAATTGATTGTCTCATATCCATTGTGAATTCATTACTTTCATGTGTTTTTATATTGCTTCCATTGTGTAACTCTAAGCAAGGGCTTTTTTTTTATTCAAGTGGACTCAAATCTACTTGATTCTGTTTGTATCTACCCTGCCCCTGCATCAAGTGTTATCAAAGCAAGTTCTTTCTTGTGGATTGGATCGTGGAGAGACTTATTGGATTTGGTCGTAGGGTGGCAGATCTAAGATCTAACCTATAACTTGTAGAAGGTTATGATCTTGCTAGAACCTGATTGTCATCTTGGTTCGTGGTAGAGAAAATGATAATGCTATCATGGATATGTTGAGGCAAATTGCAACTAGGCTTGAAGTTGTAGAGATAGCCTAGAGAAGAGGCACACATCTTGAAGATCTTAGTGATGAAGAAGAAGAAGCAACACCTAATCCTGAACCTAAAGTTGAACAAGACAAGGAAAAACTTTTGAGATTTTTGTCTAAGGCTAACTCTAGACCTAGAGTTGAAGTTGCTTGCTATGATGGAAGACTTGAGACCAATACACTTTTGGATTGGATCTCTGATATGGATAAGTACTTTGAGTATGAAGGTACTCCTAATAATAAGAATGTTAAGATAGCAGTTACAAAGTTTGAAGGTCATGCATCTCTTTGGTGGGATCATTTGCAAACTGAGAGACAAAAGAGAGGAAAAGAAAAGATCAAGACATGGATGAAGATGCTTGGAAAGATGAAGAAGAAGTTTCTTCCAGCTGACTACCAAGTAAGTCTGATGAGAAAGATGTAAAATTTGAGATAGAAGGACATGAGTGTGAAATAATATACTGAGGAATTTTATAAATTGGATACCAGATCTAGACATGTGGATGATGAAGTTGAGAAGGTGGCTAGATATTTGAATGGCCTAAGGACATCTATTCAAGATGAGATCAGTTATGTGAAGATTGATAGTGTGGAAGAAGCATACCAATTTTCTTTGAAGGTAGAAGAAAGATTGACAAAAAGACATGATCAAAGACAAAGAGGAAGAGGTGGAAAATTTTAGAGAAGTAGAGGCAGATCTGATGGAGAAAGTAGCAGATCTAAAAATTTAGTACAAGATAAAGGATGGGAAGATAACCCTACTGGTAGAAGAGGTAATTAATCTAGAGGTAGCTATACTAGGTACCCTAGGAATAACAATAATGGGAAAAGAGAAGATAAATCTTGGTTTAAAGTTACTTGTTACAAATGTGGTGAAGGACATAGAGATTTTGAATGTACTAATTTTGGAAAGAAGATTGGAGGTAATGGTAGTAATAATTTGGCTTGTGAAGAAGTTGAGGAAATGTCTAATGAACCTAAACATGGTGATAACTTGATGCTAAGAAGGATATTGTGGAATGAAGAAGCTGATGAGGAACCTATTTTGAGGAAAAGTTTGTTCCAAACTAGATGTAAGATCGTTGATAAATGGTGCAAGGTAATCATTGATAGTGGGAATTATCATGATGAAGTCTTGTGTGATATTATGCCTATGGACTATTTTCGTATCCTTTTGGGTAGACCTTGGTAGTATGATAGGAGAGCTTTACATGATGGTAGATTGAATCAATATACTTTTTGGATGGATGGAAAGAAACAAGTATTATTTCTTTTAGTAGAGAAGTTTGATGAAGGTCACTATACATCAATCAGAGTATTCTTGTTTGATGATAAAACATTTGAAAGAGAAATGAAAGAACAAAATATTTTATTTTCATTGAAGCATAAAAGTGGACAGTCAAATAAGGTTGTTGATGCCTTGAGTAGATGAAGAAGTTTGTTGATAGAAATGAGAGTTGAGGTACTTGGGTTTGATGATTTGAAATGTTTGTATAAGACTGACATTGATTCTGCGAAGCCTTGTAAAGCTTGTAAAGAACACATAGTGAGTGATAAGTGGTCTGATTATTTCATTCAAGAAGACATGTTGTTTAAATGGGTTCAATTGTGCGTACCTAGAGGATCTATGAGAGAGAACATTATGAAGGAGAAACATAGTGGTGGACTTGCTGGACATTTTGGGATTAATAAGATTGTGAATTTGATTTTAGAGAGATACTTTTGGCCACAGATTTATAGAGATGTGCAGAGAATGGTTAGAGGTTGCAAAATTTGTTAAGTAGAAAAAGGAACTAGTCAGAATTTAGGATTGTATACACCTTTGCCTATACCTGATAGACCTTGGGAAGATGTGAGTATGGACTTTGTTCTTGGATTTCCTAGAACTTAGAGAGGTAATGATTCTATTTTGATAGTGGTTGATAGATTTTATAAGATGGCTCATTTCATACCTTGTAAGAAGACATCTGATGCATTGCATGTAGCTAAAGTATTCTTCAAGGAAGTGCTAAGATTGCATGGTTTTCCAAAATCTATTGTTTTAGACAGAGATACTAAGTTTATTAGTTATTTTTGGAGAACACTTTGGAAGAAGATGAATAAAAAGTTGAAGTTTGGTTCTACATCTCATCCTCAGACAGATGGATAGACTGAAGTTGTGAACAAAAGTTTGGGAAACTTGTTGAGATGTTTAGTTGGAGACAAGCTTGCTAATTGGGATTTAGTTTTGGCACAAGAAGAGTTTGCATATAATAATTTAGTGAATAAAAGCACTAAGAGGACACCATTTGAGATTTTTAATGGATTTCATCCCAAGGGAACCATAGAGTTGAGAGATTTACCTACTGAGACAAGAAGAAGTCCTAAAACTGATCATTTTGCAGAATACATGAGAACTCTACATGATGAAGTGAAAAAGAATTTAGAGGATAGTAATCTGAAATATAAATACAAAGCTAACAAGAGAAAGAGACATAAATATTTTGGAGTTGGAGATGAGGTTATGATTCATTTGAAGAAGAATATATTTCTAGTTGGTACCTACAACAAGCTGAAAATGAAGAAGTTTGGACCTTGTAAGATTCTGAAGAAGTTTGACAGTGGAAATGCTTATGAAGTAGAATTGCTAGAGGACATGGATATATCACCTATATTCAACATTTCTGATATATTTGAGTAATTTGAATCAAGTTATGAGATTGAAGATGATCTATATTATCCTAAGAAGAAAAGAGATAGCATTGAGAAGATCTTGAATAAAAGAGTGAGCAAGAGTACAAGAGGAAAAGACTACATGGAATATCTAGTTCATGTATTACACAAGCTAAGCTGGATATTTATGATGTAGGTTAGAATATGAGTAGTGCATGATGTGGACATTAGTTCTTTATTTACCCTAGGTGTCTGATGCAGGAGCATCTTGGGTCTTTGGCAATCTTGCATCAACCAAAAACATTTCCTGATTTTTGTACCTGTTTGCTATTGTTTTATTTATAATTATTGTATTTGTTGGTTTCATGGTGTAAAAATCTTAAATTATGTTGAGGAACTATTTTGGAACCTTCTCCTATGAACACATAAAGTTTGGATGGACTATTTCAAAGTTACAGTTGTTTTCCTTGCCCTCAGAGCAGTATTTTTCTACAGTTTTGGTGCTGATTGCACATCTTGGAGATGTTGATCCTTAAAGAATAAATATTTTTTCTCTTAATTAATTTAATAATACCTAAATTAATTTCATTTCCCAAGGGAAAATCTCCCAATTCATTATGATTAAAATGTTATGCCCGTTTTGCCTTAGGACCTATTTTCTACCAGAGCCGTTCCTATAGTTTTGGTGTTGATTGTTCTTGTTGGAGACCTTGATCCATAAGGAATAAATATTTGTGCTCTTAAGTAATCTAAGAGGACCTAAATTAATATCAATTCCCAAAAGTTCATCCCCTAATTCATTATGAGTAAAAAGTTATGGCCATTTTGCCTCGGGACCTATTTCTGCCAGTTTTCAGGTGAAATGTGTGGTGTTTCTTCTTGCGATGTTTTGTGTGATAAAATTTGACCTTGCACCCTTGACAGAATGTTCTTGAGTCTTTTTAGGACCTAAATCCAAAGGTTCATCAATTTATATTCATTCTAGCATTAGTTTTGGTTTAAATCTTCCAGATTGGACCTATATTGTAATTAAATGCTTGACTGGCCGACTTGTGGCTTAGCTTGCTTTATAAGGGGTCTAGATTGATGTAGTAGGGAATCAAGAGTTTATCAAGAGGTTAATTAGAAATATTATTGATGAGATACATCATTAGAGAAAGATAGGATGCAAGCTATAATTCTAAATTCATAATTCTCATTGTATAAGGCCGAAACCTGAAAGGCCTCACAACTGAGCATGTTGAAAGAAATAATATAAATTCTCTATTTTTGCTGCTAGTTGATTGTCTCATATCCATTGCGAATTCATTAATTTCAAGTGTTTTTATATTTCTTCCATTGTGTAACTCTAAGCAAGGGCTTTTTGTTGATTCAAGTGGACTCAATTCTGCTTGATTTTTCTTGTATCTACCCTGCCCCTGCGTGAAGACTAGTGAGGGGTTATATGAAAGGCTTGTGATGTCATTTGGCCTTAGAAATCCTCCTAGAACCTTCATGAGACTCATGAATGAAGTTCTTCATGATTTTATAGGAAAGTTTGTTGTGTTCTATTTAGATGACATCCTAATCTTTAGTGGGACTATAGTAGAGCACATGAGACACTTGGAACAAGCTCTCCAAAGGTTACATGAGAACAATGTATCCATATTTCTAGAAAAGTGTACATTTTACAAAAAGAAGTAATAGTTATTGGCTTTATCATCTCAAGGGGCATACTCAAGATGGATCCAGAAAAAGTAAAGGAAATACTCAATTGGCCAACACCAAAAAATCTAGAAGTCAAAATTTTCCATGGGTTGGCTATCTTTTATAGGAAATTTGTCAAAAAATTTAGTCATATTTGTGCACCATTACTTGACACCATCAAAGGTGGTAAGAAAGTAAAATTTAAATGGATGACTCAAGAAAATGAGGTCTTTGAATACTTGAATGGAAGAGTGCCACAATACCCCATCCTGGCACTACCAACCTTCAACAAGTTATTCACAATAGAGATAGATGCTACTAACTCATCTATAGGGGCAATTCTCAATCAGGATGGTAGGCCAGTAGCTTTCTTCTCAGAAAACTAAATGAAGCCAAGAGAAAGTATAGTACATAGTACTAGGCACTTGATGCCATTGTTCAAGCCCTCAAGAAATGGAGGCATTACTTACTCCCTAAAAATTCATTGTCTTCATAGACAATCATGCACTAATTTTTCTTAATAGCCAAGACAAGTTAAGCTACAAGCACATGAAATGGGTTGAACAAATCCAAGCATACACCTTTTCTATAAAGCACATGAAAGCAACCTCAAATAAAGTTATAGATGATCTCAGTAGAAGAGTGATGTTGGTTGAAGAAGTGCAGTTCCAAAGCATGGGAATTGATTTCATCAAGTACCTATACATGGGTGATGAGGACTTTGATGATATTTACAAGGTTTTCTCTACTCTTTCAAATGCATATAATAACATTTATTCAAAATATTTATTGCAGAATTGCCTATTGTTCAAAGGAGGTCAACTTTGTATTCCAAAATGCTCCATGAGGTAAAATATGATAAAAGAAAAACATTGTGGTATATTAGGGGTCATTTTGGCATTGATAAGACACTTGAATCACATTATGAAGAAATAAAGAGGATACTAAGATATTTAAGAGGCACAATGGACTATGGATTGTGGTATGAAAAATCTAATGATTTTACGCTATGTGCATATATAGATGTTGATTGGGGAGGTAGTGTTGATGATAAGAAAAGTACCAGTGGTGGAGCATTTTTTCTTAGTGTAATATTGGTTTCTTGGCTAAGCAAGAAGTAGAATTGTATCTCACAGAGCACAGTAGAAGTAGAATATGTAGCAGCAGCAAACAATTGTAACTAGATAATTTGGATGAAGCAAATGCTGAAAGATATTGGAACAAAGTTTGTTGAGCCTATTGTCATACATTGTGACAACACCACCACAATTAGTATGTCTAAGAATCATGTATTACATTCTAAGACAAAGAATATAGAGATCAAGTATCATGTTGTAAGAGTGAAAGTTGCTGAGAAAGAAGATAGACTGGAGTACATAAGCACAAAGGAGTAGATAGCAGACATATTTACAAAGCCTTTGCCTAAGGATAGATTTTATTATCTAAGAGGTATGCTTGGGGTTATACCTTAGCCTACCTTTGAGTAATGATGTAGTTGGTTGCATCCATCCAGGGGAATATAAGCCTTACTTTTCTTCTAGACTTGATGTTGGTACTTCCTCTATGGGGGAGTATGTGTATCTAAGCTGAGTCATGAGGACTCTTGTGAATGGATTTTTGGAACATTGGATATTTTTCATCTATGTTTCCATCAATTCTAATCGGGGAGATTGTTAGGAATGAATGCTTGGCAGTCATTCTGTAGCAGTTGTTGTTGCATTCATGACTATGATTGTCATTGATGTCAACACAGTGATCTTCTGGAGACTTGTAGAGAAGTAGACAGTGTTTTTATTAGCACATGTGGGATATTATAGTTTAAACTATGTGATGTTGAGGATATACTCTTTGATATTTTATATGTTGGTGGTTAAGAGTGTAGATAGTAATTCATTCATTTATGGAAGTTATGAGCATTTTGGTGGAAGCAGTATTTAGGCAGTATTCCTAAATAGTGGTTTGTGGAAATTGGATGATATCTCATTATCAAGATGGAATATATATTTGCATAGTTAAAGGGAAGCTAGAGATAAATTTATAGTGATGTGATGATAGCGCAAACTTTGATGTCATACGAGTGGATAATTATTGTATTTGGAAGCTGACAGTTTTGACTAATTTTGATGTAGCTGGTGGAAACTTTTATTTTGCAATTGTGTGCCGACTCATTTGTAATTATTTGAGTGTGGTATAAAGGAAAGAATGTTTTTCCTTGTTATATATCTAGAATTACATGGTTTATTATGGTTTAACACGAATGTATGCATGAAGTGAAGAAGAGAGCTAATGAAGTTGTGAAAGCGAAATTGTGAAGGAAGACATGCAAAGTATAGAGATCTAGAATTGAGATCTAGTGTAGCAGTGAGTGTAGTTTGGCACAATGAGAAATGAGGTAACATATTATTCTATTGAATAATCTTAAGGTCAGTTGGACAGTGTGTTCAGTGATCTTTCCATTGAAGCTATTTGGGCAGTGGGTCCTTCTCTCCTCTATAACTCTTAACATGGTTAGAATCTTTTAATAGGGATTCAAAATCTCCTAATTGAGATTCATATGTACTAAATGTATTTCATAAGAATTCTAACAGAGTCCATCTGTTTACCAGGAATAATCATTTTAGTGCATCTTTTGTGGGCATCATTCCCACCAAGGTTTACTCTTTGATCAAAAGGTTCCCTAGTCAACATATCTTGTGTCATTGTGTTATTGCGTATGAATATATTTCTATGGTTGGTAATTATATTGCTTACATGGTTAAATGCTATTGAAATTGATAAAAGTTATAATTATCGGATAATTGATTCACCCCCCTCCCCCTCTCAGTTATCTCAGTGGACTTTACTTTCTAACAATACACACACACACACACACACATATACATACATATATATGTATATATAAGTATATATATACATATATATATATGTAGGTGTATATATATATATATATATATATATATATATATATATATATATATATATATATATATATATATATATATATATATATATATATATATATATATATATATATATATATATATACATATATATATACATATAGATATACATATATACATATATATATATACATATATACATACATATATATACATATATACATACATATATATATATATAGGTACATACATATATATATATATAGGTACATATATATATATATATAGGTATATATATATATATATAGGTATATATATATATATATAGGTATATATATATATATATATATATATATATATATATATATAGGTATATATATATATATATATATACCTACATATATATATATATATATATATATATATATATAGGTATATATATATATATATACCTACATATATATATATATATATATATATATATATATATATATATATATATATGTATGTATAAGGTATGTACATGTATTTATGTGTATATATGCATGTATCTCTATAGTCGTAAAATGTTAGTACTCATTATTTGATACTTACTAGGATCCATTAGCTGCTATTTTTGTGATTTCAAGTTTAGAATGTCGATTATGCTTATCTTAGCAATATATATCTTGTCCTTCTTCTATGTTTCTTCCTTCCTATAAATCCCTATAATTATAGCCTCATTTACTATGGTACAAGTTATCATTGTTGACCTGTCCCTCGAATAAGTTACCACTCACATCATGTACTATGAATTCTGGGCCAAAAATATCCCTAGAGCCTTATTTTGTGGTCTTAGAAGGATTTATTGATTTGTGATCAGTTTGGATCAAATTTGAATCCCAAAATAATCATATAAAGTATAAAAGGACCACTCCTCTCCTCATATTTCAGCAATTATATAAAAGCATTTTTGCAACCAAGCTATCATGTTTTTAAGAAAGGAAGAGTAATTGGATTCAATATTTGAAGGGAGGTATCCCATTTCAAGATCTACAAGCCTATATTTCTTCAAGATCATTCAAAATCAAGGAAATCTTCTCTACTTGAATAAATTATCACTCCCATGATGCCCAAGAAGAGGAATTATTAATATATCAATAATATTCATTATCTATCTCTTTCTTATCTCTCCCTCATTGAATGTGTTTTCATGCATGCAAACATTCAAAATCTAGCAGTAGAAATCATAAATCTAGTCAATTGTGAAGGACTCTATATGACTCCTTCAAATTTTTTACAAGCTCTCTCTCTCTCTCTCTCTCTCTCTCTACCATTCTCTTTTAGTAGTTAAATTCTCATTTATCCATTTCAGATACCTAATATGTGTGTGTGTGTGAAAATTGAACTTGATCTGTAGACACAACACTTTAGTAAAACATTAGAGGTTAGCTATAATCAAAATCGTGCAAAATTGAAATCTAATCTAACCAAGTGATTTAATGCCTTCTAATAGGTGCAAGATTGATGTTCTTAGATTGTAATCGAGATTAGTGACCTAGACGACACCTAAATGAAGGATTTGAATGTAATTGACCTAGATATGAAATTGAATGTAATTAATCTATTTTTTTGGATTTTATGATGCAATAAGAATGATAAAATTGATATGAAACTATACTAGATGAAAAACTGATATGTAATGCTAATCTAAAAATAATATGATATGAATGCAAATGAAATTGATCTCACAAAAGCTCAAATTCTCAAATTGACCTTCCAAGCTCCAATTGTTCAAATTCTCCAAATCTGATGCGCTATGATTCTTGCAGAGTAAGTTTGTAATTCACGAGATATGAGAGAGATTGAGAGATTGAAAGCTTGAGAGATGATTGAGAGATTGAAAGATGTTGAAAGCTTGAGAGATGATTGAGAGATGAATTATGAAGAGCTAAGCCTTGATTTTATAGAAATCCAAGGCTTTGGAGGTGCATGAAAAAAAGCCATAAATCACTATTGATAAACTCAAGTTGATTTTTGAGTTATTAGTAATAAAAGATATTTAATTTATAAAAACATGCAAAAGAAAGGCTTTAACTCAAAATAGAGCTTTAGTTTTAGTTTTAGTTTTTTTCAACTCATCATCAGATGTTGAGTTTAAATTTAAAATTGATTGTTAATTTCTAGTTGCCTGCTTTTCTAATTGTGCATGATTTAATTATAAATTAATTTAAAAATAAAGTGATTTATTCTCAACTTAATTGATTTTAAATTTAAAACAATTGATTTATGGGTTAATCAATTATTTTAATCAAACTTTTATTCAAAAATAATATCATTAAATATGACAACTTGCTTTAATTAATTAAATAAGAATTTAATCAATTATTCATAGGATATTGGATTTATCATCAAATTTAAATAATACAGTTTAAGAATAAATATAATTAAATTTAGTTAAATAATTAAGTGGCAGAATTAAATTAATTAATTAAATATTCATCATATATAATTAATCAAATTTAGGATAAATGAGATTTATCACCAAATAATCATTAAATTAAAGATAATTAAGATAATTAGAAATATTGTTAGGAATATTCCCCGATGTTGATTTTAAGATAATCAATTATGATTTGATGATGTTTAGATGTGCCTTAGGTGAGGACTTCGATGCCAATTTCATTCGATTTGAGGATGTAGGAGATTAATGAACATATAGCCCATTTTTGGGGTATTATATTTTGCCCCTCTTTGAATTACTATGTGAAGCGTAGTGGTTCAAAGACAGTCTGTGTTTGATAAAGATATGAAACTGATCGAAAGATAAACTGATTCCAAGATAGAAACCGATTGAAAGATATGGAGATATTAGGTCCTGAATGACCAAAGATAATCTTAACTATAGCAATGATGAATTGAAGATTGTGAAAAAGTGCCAAAATGCCTGATTCCAAACCTTAGGATTGCGAAGAAGTAAGTGACCGATTCTAGACTCAATTGTCTTAGTAGAACCATGATAGAGGTATCACATCTAAACCCTTCAGTTGCCAAAGAACCAAGGAAACAACACTGATGAACCAATGGTTGTGAAAAGCTGATATAGTTTACAAGATTAAGAGAATACTAGATTGATATGGATCGATGAATCTAATATGCCCCAAGTGATGATAGATTTGCCCCGAGCGATGTGAACTTTTGATGATTCAACAACTAGACATGGTTGTTGTCTTGATCACTGATGAAAGATAATGGATTCCAGATAAAATTAGATTTACAGACTTGAATGATGTGTGATACCATGCCCCCTTCGGGATTAAAATTAAAATATGACAAGAAAAGTTAGCATTGAATGGTTTAAAAGCATGTTAATTGATTTGAGAAGTGGTAATACATGTCTGGGAATGCGTTCTACATCGTTTAGAGGTCCTAGAGACCAAGTTTGACTAGGTTAAACCATGAGTTGACCATGGTTGACCAAGTTGAAATTTTGATAGTTTGATGTTAGATAATCAGTTAAGTTGAATGTTGGATTTAAAAAATGATTGAAGGTGGATTGTGCAAGTAGTTAACAATATAAATGATCTCAGATTTTGATTTTGATCCTGAAAAAGGATTCTACTTGCTATTTCATTGGAGGAACCTTCATGTAAGATTCAGCTCTTGTTAGATTTGAATAGGTGATTGAAGAATCATTTAAGCTTTGAAGTTTTATCCAAACATTGTGAGATCATGCAAACATGCAAAAATGCCAAGAAACATGCAAAATGATATGCAACCTAAGACCTAGGACCTATTCACTGATCATGTGTCAATTTTGTTATCATCATTAAACTTTTAGGTAATCGGATAAATCAATACAATGTCCACTAGCCATGAAACCATAGACATATGAATATCGATATGTAATGCTCAGGAATCAGTACAACACCCACTGGTTAGACAACCATGGATATATGAATATTGATTCTATTTTTGGAATGTCAGATTAGATATAAGCACCAAGGCACAAACGTTAGGATGACCTGAGTATCATGTCAATTTTGATATAGCAATTTACATAAGCATCAAAACATAAATCAAATAGTCAAGAGTTCATTCTAAATCAAATGTGAATTACCCATAATGACCCTTTATCGTTCACCTCCTTAGGCAAGATCGCCTTTCACAGTAGGAGAAAGAACTTACTCAAAAAGACAATAGTGAGATCAAACTTCCTTGAATTTTCTTGGTATCAATGGTTGAGGTACGCATGGCCATCCAATTCAAGATAGAGGCTCCTATAGTTAGACACCATTTCAATCTAGAATTTCCAAAGATGTTAGATTTTCACATACAGGAAAAAAACAAAGAAAAGATTATGCCCCTAGTCATCACTCTCTAAATCCTATAAAGGACATCATCGAAGAGCTCGAAGGGACATAATATGAAAAAATTTCAATGCGAATTAGTAAGCATAAAAGGAAATAAAAGCATGAAAAGCACAAATTGTTTTCAATTTGTGTTTGATTGTCCTTGTAGATGCAAAATCCTTTCTGGAGACGAGACTGACTAACTAACTCACATGAAGCTTCAAAAGATTCTGACTAGACATGACACATCTAAGATATATTGGGAGACCATAGGATATGACATTGATTTCCCCCAAGTGTTAAGCATTGATAGGATATAGATGTTTGAGTTGATTGGTGTACAGATTGGCTTATTGAAAACTGGAAATGCTAAAACAAACCGGGAGATATGTACAAACTAAAGCAAGATTGAAAGCTGGGAAAGACCAAGATTGAACTGATAGATGGAGCATTTTGAACAAGTGGTGCCCATTTGCCAGGTTTTCACCATCTTGGTAGAGATTCTATTTTTGCTACCAAGGCACCTGTTTCCAGGTCTTCACCAAGGTACTTTTTTTTTTTTCCTGATATTTTTTTATTTTTTTTATTTTTTTTATACTTTTGATATTTTTTGATTTTTTTGTGAATCATCAGGGTGCCTATTGCTAGGTTTTCACCAAGATGTTCATTTTTTCAGGACTTTTTCAGATTTTTAAGATTTTTTCAGGACATTTTACCAAGCACTGAATGCCTTAGGGATAGAATTTCTTCAGATGGAGATTGTTGATTGGTTCTCAAAGCTAATCACCTTTAGTCATTGAGAGTTGATAGGCACCAAAGCTGAAAGTAGCAGTGATTACAAAGGGACCTAGCCAGTTGGATTCAAACTTCCCCTTGCGCTCTCTATGTGATTGATTTTTATGATTCTCTCTCAAGACTAGATCACCAATCTGAAATTCTCTATGTCTGACCTTCTTGTTGTAGCCTCTAGACATTCTCTTCTAATATACTATGAGATGATCAAATGCTGCTTGTCTACACTCATCTAGTAGTTCAAGTTCTTGCAACCTAGACACTCTGTAGTCATCGTCAGTTACTAGACCATGCATTTTGACTCTTAGTGATGGGATTTCAAACTCAATAGGTAGTACCGCTTTAGACCCATAAACTAAAGAAAATGGAGTAGCCCCTATGGGCATTCTGATACTTGTTCTGTAGGCCTAGAGAGCTGGATTGATCATGAGATGCCAGTGTCTTCCTATTTTATTCACTATTCTGTGCAAGATTTTCAAGAGATTCTTGTTTGAGGCCTCTGCTTGTCTGTTCCCTTGAGGATAGTATATAGATGACCAATGTTGATTAATCTTGAATTTGGTACATAAATCATCTAGGTCCTTATTTTGGAATTGTCCCCCATTATCTGTGATTATAGAATGTGGGATCCCATATCTGAAAATGATGTAGTTCAAGATGAACATAGATATCTATTTCCTCATTGCTTGTGTTAAGGGAACTGCTTCTACCCATTTAGTGAAATAATCTATAGCTATGATTATATGAGTATGTCCATTAGAAGAGTGTGGATAGATAGCACATATAAGATCAAAAGCCCATTATTGAAAAGGCCATTGTGTAGTGAAGGGAATTAGATCTCTCCCTAGAGCGTGAATCAAGTTACCATGCACTTGGCACTTTTGATAGTTCTTAGCAAATTTAATTGAATCTTTCTCCATTGCAAACTCCCAAGCAAGATCATATCATGCAGTCCCAATGCCTAGCAAGGTGGAGAACAAGAGGGATTGGCAAGCTAGTGGAAGAGATGGAAGATAAGAGAATGAAGGATATTGAAGGGAAGAAATTCTCAAGGGTAAACTCCTCAAGAATACTCAAGCTAGGGAAAAAATTGTCATGTAAAAGCACATGTGGACAAGAAATGAAAGACCAGCATAGGATAAGTCACAAAAGCATAATGTCAAAGAAGGACAGGATGTAGTCCAAAGGAGTAGACATGTCAAGAGGCTTCATAGCACTATGTTGTACTATTTTTTTTATTAGATTAAGACCAAAAGGGAAAATGATAGCGATAGGAAAAAATGAATGGAGGAAGATAGATATGAAGGCTAAACAGGAAGGGAATGAAAGAAAGATCATCGTAAGATAGCTCACAAGATAACTAAATGTTCGTGTATAGATCAACATTGTCAAGATCAAAGAGAGAAGATGGAATGGATGAAATATGTAGAAGTATGCATGATGCCTGATTGCCAGGTTTTCATCACGATACTTATCCAAGGTGCCACAACGAAGTGGTTTTCACCATAGGATGAATTTATTTCTCTTTAATTTTGCTACCAAGGTGCTTGTTTCTAGGTTTTTACCAAGGCACATTTTTAATTTATTTTTTTTCATTTCTTTTTGAATTTTTGGAAGAAGGCAAGCTTTTTAGATAGTGCTCCTTGAAAGGATAAACCATGATATGCCAATGATTCAAGATGATATACTCAAAGATGCTGATAGGGAAAGGGAGATGGAAGAGAAAATGGAGGATAAAGTTTTATGTAATGCAAGTGAGGCTGGAAGATAGGAGGAATAGGCAAATGAGGAAAAATGATAGAAGGTAGAAGGATAATGAATGGAAGGATTGTGAAAGGGTAGATGGAAAGGAAAGCAAGATCAACATTGACACACACCTTGGAGGGTGGCGAGAGGATGGAGGAAACTTGAATGAAGGAATATGTGAAGGAATATGGAAAATGTTTAGTAGAGGTTGTGGTTCAAGCACATGGAATGAAAGAATGTTTTTGGAAGAAGATGAAGTGGAAGCTTTTGGAAGCTTGAATGTCAACTTGACTTTTTGGTCAACATTAGACTCCCTCAAGAGAGACTTTGGAATCCATATAGCTGTAGGCTTTTCATTTCTTTTTGGTAATTTGGAGAGAATATCTTCAATGATGGATTTTAGAACCCATACTTGTCTTGTAGTTTTCTTCTTAGATATCTCTTTTGACTTTATGCCTCCATGTCTATTTGAGGAGACATGGTGATCTTCTCTTTTTGATGGATTCTTGTATTGATTCTTTTTCTTGTATTGAATATTCAAGTTACTTCCAAAATACTTGGGACTTGTGGAAGAACGAGGATATGACTAGTTTAGATGGGTGGGTGGATGAAAAGGATTCAAGGGTATGCATCTATGTTGATCTTGAGGAAAGATGGGAGATGGAGGGATGTAAGGACCCAAGATGGATGTCAAATTAAGAGAGTTAGGAGGGGAAATTGAAGGGACATAAGGACCCAAGATGGAAGGAAGACGTGAAGCCCTTAGTGGTGGTGGAGGAGGTCCAAGGATGGATGCGGAAGATGCAAAAGGATAATTAGAAAATTCATCAACACCTATAGGGCAACCAAGGATATCAACATCTTTAGAGTGAGCATTAGGATTTGCAATAAGATCGTGAACATCTTGAATATGAGCACCTTCTTTGATAGGATTGTTCAAAGCTTGCAAAGACTTTGGGAAGAGTAGAAAGTGGAAGTGAATATGGAATGGTAGAACAAGAAGATGGAATACTTTGATCTTGACAAGGATATTTGGATAGCATAAGATCATAATTTTTTCTTGATTTTCAATAGGCTTAACATTGGAAGTAACAACACCATTTTTACCAACCTTAATGGAAGTATCATCTTTGGAAAGCACAAGTGTAGCAAGGTTATTTTGATTTTCAATAAGCTCAATAGTGTAATTAGTAGCTTGATCTTGCTTAGGAGGAGACTTAAGACATGGTAGAATGCATGAAAAAGGGTGTGCAAGATCAAAAGAACCCTGAAGTGGATAAGAGACATCGGAAAAAGGAGTGGATGACATGGAGGGTTCTTGATCTTGATCTTTCTTTATGTTCTTTTCTTCATCATTTTTGGAGTCCTCTTAACATGGAGCCACTTCTAAGGACAAGGAAGCATGTTGCGATTGTATGGAAGACTTTGGAAGAGATGGGGGAGGACTAGTTGAAGTAGCAATTATAGCATGTGAAGGCTTAGGATCTTTAGGTTTATCATTATTGAAAGTATTTGTAGCCAAGTGAAGGTTAGCTTGAGTTTCTTTAAGAGGTAGCCCTGGAGGATAACTATAGGGAACCGCATGAAAAGTATCAGGGCTTGTGTCTATCAATGACTTTCTGCAGACTCGTATGATACTTGGTAGGGAATGAAATGATAGTTGAAATACTCATACGATAGTTGCAAGAAGGATTTTGACTTTTAGAATTTGTTGGCATGAAAACTCATATGACACTGGGTACTCAATCATATGATAGATGGGCAATAATGAAATGACACTTGGCAAAAACTCATATGACTTTTGACCTCCTGAAATGTCTTTTGACTCCAGAAAGGATTTTACATCAAATTTTTCAAATTTTAGGGTTTTCAGATTTAGATTGTTTGCAAATTGTACTGTCCAGATTTGAAGATTATACCAGATTTGATCATTTTTAATAGCCAAGTAGACAAACAAGCATGTAGAATAGAAAGCAAGTGATTTCAAGAACTTCTAAAAATAATGAACAAGAGAAAAAGCAACCTTGCGCATGAACAATCAAGTGACTGAATTTGTGCTAATCCCTGAGAGAGCTAATTCTGTATGTTCCAAAAAGTTTTGCAATGATGCACATATTCCTAGCAAATGAAAATTTGGCCTCTCTAGGGTTTTTAGTAATGGTTTGACTCTGCATCATTTATGATTCAAAGGGGTGAACTCCAATCCCTGTGCACCAAGGTTTTGACACAGTCTGAGAACATAATCTTCAGGAGCTGCTAGGGAGATCTGACAACCCAACAATGAACCATACCCGTGGAGATTTCTTCCACAAGGATATTTATATAGCGGCTATCACTACCATGGTGAAAATGGCTATTACCGCTTCAGGTTCCATCAACGTAGTTTTCCCTGTGAAGGGATTGTTTGCTACAGTTAACCCTCTTTAAAGATGACTCACAATAGTATACCACAAGGGAACTTGGCTCCAGATCCAAGGTTTTTGACACCTTTTCACTTTTAACCCAAACAAAGTAGACAGATAAATCTGACATGCTAAGACAAAGTTTTGTTTCACCAAGGTATGTGATGTCAACTCGACGTGATCTATCAACCTCTCTGGGGAGAGAATGTATTGATCAATAAGAGAAGGTGAACTAACCAATTTTGATTCACCAAAGCTTGTGATGTCAACCCTACGTGATCTATCAACCTCTCCAAGGAGAGAATGTATCGATCAATAAGAGAAGATGCACTAACCAAGTTGAATGTGAAATGCACTGAGTATCCTCCCTACCTACAAAGATTCTGTTGTCAAGAAGGATTTCATTGGGAATCCAATCTCTCAAAAATCATGAATAGTGTTCATAGGGCCTAATTACTATGTGAGCACAGATGTATGTTTCCAAAAGAAAATCTACCAAAAGTACCCAAAAAATAGAAAGAGGAACACTTAACGCTTAAAGAGAATATGAGATGAGTCCATAAGGTGGAACACTTAACACCTCACACAAGCTGAAAATGAGTCCCCAACTTAGAAAACAAGTAAGTTCCTAAAAGCACAAATGGGTTGCCAAGTGGAACACTTAACGCTTCTGTCATGTTGACCCCTCCCCTTTAATGTGGTGCTGACCTTGCAACCATGGGGTGGAATGAGGGGTCGGCAGATTAGCGAGTCCAATAACCCAAGATAGCAATCAAGACCAATCACAAGTATCTAAGACTACTTAATGAGTCCCTAAAGGGTCACAACCTAGTATCAATTATGCAAGTGTGTAGAAATAGACAAAAGCATGAAAAGATGCACACAAGCCAGACACATAAGAGATTTATTTTAAGTCCAAATCAAAATGTTATTAGATGAAGGAGAATACCTGGGATCCTTGCAACGCGCTTAGTAGATTTTACCTGATTTTTAGCAATTCTTGTTGAGCTTTTCCATGCAAGCAAGTGACGAACTCTCCAACAAGCCAACAAGCAAACAAGATATGCAAGGTATATTCAACTTATGCAAACCCTAGGGTTAGATCTGAAAATCAATTATTAGAAGCAATAATAACCATAAATTAATCTAAATGACAACTCATATCATGCATTGAATCATATGAAAAATAAGTGCATACCCATCACAAAAGTTTTATTTTTTTGCACTGCATTTGACCTAGTCAACAAGATCTGATTTTTCTTTTATGATTTTGGCCACAAAAATAGAAATTAAAAATAGATACCCCTGCTAAAAAATAGAGAGCTTTTAAAAAATGTAAAATTTTTAGAAAAATCTCTTCATTTGTGCCCTAGAGACCCGTTTTACCAAAATAGACCAGTTTTTGTAAATTGACTATTTGAGCTATTATATTATGTCCAAATTTAAAACACAAAGAGTGGACCCCCTGTATAATTTAAAAAGCTTTCCGAAACTATAAATTTTTTTGAAAAATATGTTGATTTTTTCTATAATTTCAAGAAAAAATTATTAAAAATTAAAAACATCTTATAAAATTCTAAATTTTTTACCGTAGCATTTCTGATATGTGTCCAACCTGCAAAAAAAAATTAAGAGCAAAAATCCTAGCTGTTTGAGAGATAAAATTAAATCTTTGAATATTTAGGGCTTTAGCTCCAAAAAAAAATCAAAACCAGCATGTAAAGGTGGGTTGCCCCACGGTGGGCACTAGAAATGTGTGTGTGAAAATTGTACCTGATCTATAGACACAACACTTTAGTAAAACATTAGAGGTTAGCCATAATCAAAATCGTGCAAAATTGAAATCTAATCTAACCAAGCGATTTACTACCTTCTAATAGGTGCAAGATTGATGTTCTTAGATTGTAATCGAGATTAGTGACCTAGACGACACCTAAATGAAGGATTTGAATGCAATTGATCTAGATATGAAATCGAATGCAATTAATCTATTTTTTTGGATTTTATGATGCAATAAGAATGATAAAACCGATATGAAACTATACTAGATGAAAAACTAATATGCAATGCTAATTTAGAAATAATATGATATGAATGCAAATGAAATTGATCTCATAAAAGCTCGAGTTCTCAAATTGATCTTCCAAGCTCCAATTGTGCAAATTCTCCAAATCTGATGCGCTATGATTCCTGTAGAGTAAGTTTGCAATTCGCGAGATATGAGAGAGATTGCGATATTGAAAGCTTGAGAGATGATTGAGAGATTGAAAGATGTTGAAAGCTTGAGAAATGATTGAGAGATGAATTATGAAGAGCTATGCCTTGATTTTATAGAAATCCAGGGCTTTGGAGGTGCATGAAAAAAAGCCATAAATCACTATTGATAAACTCAAGTTGATTTTTGAGTTATCAGTAATAAAAGATATTTAATTTATAAAAACATGCAAAAGCAAGGCTTTAACTCAAAATAGAGCTTTAGTTTTAGTTTTAGTTTTTTTCAACCCATCATCAGATGTTGAGTTTAAATTTAAAATTGATTGTTAATTTCTAGTTGCCTGCTTTTTTGATTTTGCATGATTGAATTATAAAGTAATTTAAAAATAAAGTGATTTTATTCTCAACTTAACTGATTTTAAAATTAAAACAATTGATTTATGGGTTAATCAATTATTTTAATCAAACTTTTATTCAAAAATAATATCATTAAATATGACAACTTGCTTTAATTAATTAAATAAGAATTTAATCAATTATTCATAGGATATTGGATTTATTGTCAAATTTAAATAATACAATTTAAGAATAAATATAATTAAATATAATTAAATAATTAAGTGATAGAATTAAATTAATTAATTAAATATTCATCATATTTAATTAATCAAATTTAGGATAAATGAGATTTATCACCAAATAATCATTAAATTAAAGATAATTAAGATAATTAGAAATATTGCTAGGAATATTCCCTGATGCAAATTTTAAGATAGTCAATTATGATTTGATGATGTTTAGATGTGCCTTAGGTTAGGACTTCGATGCCGATTTCGTTCGATTTGACGATGTAGGAGATTAATGAACATATAGCCCATTTTTGAGGTATTACAATATGTGACATATGTACCCAATACCTAAACCAATGGCACCAACACCAAACTTTTATATTATAATAGATTGTATTATAATATAATATATTATATTATATTGTAATATATTATAATATATTATAATATATTATATTATATTATATTATATTGTAATATATTATAATATATTATAATATATTATAATATATTAAAATATATTATAACATATATCAATATATTATAATATGAATTGATCGTGCCACCACAAAATTTTTGGCAGTAGGATGCAAATTATCCTACATGTAGTTATCAAATATCCAATATTATTAGATATCTGATATGCTGAACACACCAAAGTGTTAATGGGACATTCTATTATTCTCTTTATCCCTACATCCATTTCACATCCAATAGTCATGGGTTTTGAGAAATTTTCTAACAAGATAAAACTTTCCGGACTATCATTTTTAAAAATTGCTCTTTAGCAACCATTCTTCAGCATGTTTTTGTAGTCACAATGGGAAGCTATAGTCATGAATACATAAACAAAAGAGAAATACTACAATTGAATAAATGGAATCATATATAGAAAGAGATAATGAAAATAATCAAAATAGGAGATAACGTATGTTGAATATTAGTGAAGGTGACATTGAATTATAAAGTAATGACAATGAAAAGTTGGAGAGTGAAAATGCAGAGTTGGAGAAGGAAAATGTAGAGATGGAGATTATAAGTATAGATATGGGGGAATGAAAATCAAGGGTTTGAGAAAGAAAATGTTGGACAAGTACCAACTAGACATCACACATCTAAAAATTATATGAGAAATGAAATCCTTACGAGGAAGAAAGACAAAATTAAAATTCAAGATATTCAAAAACACCCAAATGGTTACTTGACATTGATGAGAACATTGTGAGAAATGTTGAAGGAAAGAGCTCAAAAAGAATTGCCTGGTTGTGGGCTTCAATACTCTTTGATGGATTTTTTAGCAAGAAGACAATGATCAAGTGATGCCAACATTTTTTAGAAATTTTAAAGATGAACAAGATGAGAACCATATACTAGAAAAATTGAAGATTTGTTTAAACAAGAAAATGGAGAGAAATACCATTATTTTTAGAAATCTTATAGAGCTCTCAATTCTATTGGAAAGAATAGAAAGGAAAAAGAAAAGAGATTTTCTCGAGGGGTGTTGGAAAAATGCTCAGCTCTCCCCTTGGGGTCCATGACATGGCTTAACCACCTCCTGTATCTTATATAAGTCTAGTGGTTGTATCGAGCATTAACAAGTTAATCTTTTGATGCAACGACAACCACTATTTTTAACAAGTTGTATTAGAGCTTGGTCATAGGTTTGAATCCCCTTAGGTAATGTTGAGCGGGAGATTTTTGGAAAATGGGTCAGTGCTCCCCTCGGGGTTCGTGACATGGCTTAACTGCCTCCAGTGTCTTCTATGATTGTAGTGGTTGTATTGGGCATTAACAGGGCAATATTTCGGTGCAATGACAACCACTACTTGTAACAAAGGGTTATTACAACCTCCTTAATAAGTGATAATTTGAGAAAGTGTTTCTTTATGAGACAAACTTGTGTTGACATGAACATAAATTGTAAGACTTTGGAAAGAGCACTTACAAGAATATAGAAAGGCTTGATGATCCTCTTCAAAATGATACATGGGATTATGGTGGGAGACTTTCAAATTTTGGTAGGAAGCTAACCAATAGTGTGAAGGATTAAATCCAACTATTTTTGTGTTCTAAATCAAGAGTGTCACAAAATGTGAAGGATGTATTCAAGTTAAGAATCTATTATCAAGACTATACACTACATCCTATACATTTATTGGAAGTAAATAAAATGATGTTATTCAAAAAAAATTGTAAGGAACATCCAACAATGAAAATATCATAAAGGGATTGTGAATCTTTTAATCCATTTTATTTTGTAACTATTAATATTTGAAATACTTTTTTTTTTCAAATATCATGTAGGATTTTTAATGCACCATGAACTATTACACTACAATCATTCTACTTTTCATACTAATGAAATTTTGATGGATTGTGGTGAAATTCATCTTCCACAAATCATCAAGAGGCTTTCCAGATCATTTTTTATTTCCTAGGGATGATGATATTTTCTTCTATAGAAATAGTTTCTTAAATGACAAGTTCTCACAATGTTGTGACTTGTTGAAGTTTGTTTCATGATTTCATGAGGGAAGTGTGTTACAAGTAATGGTTTTTGTTGCAACAAAAGATTGACCTGTTAATGCTTGATACTACCACTATACTAATAGAAGACACATGAGGCTATTAAACCATGTCATGAATCTTGAGGGGACTATTGACCATTTTTTCAACAATCTCCCCCTCAGCATTACCCAAGGACATTTGAACCTGTGACCAAGCTCTGATACCAATTTTTATATGTAGCATGGTTTCTGTTGCACCAAAAGATCAACTTGTTAATGCCCGATACAACCATTAGACCTATATAAGACATAGGAGGCTGTTAAATCATGTCATGAATCTCAAGGGGAGTGCTGACCATTTTTCCAACAAAGGGAACACGAGTTTGGATTGAAAATTGTCCCAAAAAAGATATATGATACAATCAAATATAATTTATAGAGTGGAGTTGAAGGCTCCTGATATGAGTTGGTTACAAAAGAGTGTAGTGTTGCTGATTTTATTTTAGATTTTAAGAATAATATCTTTTACAAGTATGCAAGGCATAGTCACAGGTCTTAGTGGTTGGATTAGTATTTTACGATGTATAAGGATTTTTTCATGATTGGCACTATTATATGGGTATTTGAATTTTAGATAACTACACATTAGAACCATAAAATGAGTTGCAAGATCAATATTACAATTCCATTAAAATTTCTATTTTTTTCCACATAACCTATAGGTATTCCCCTAATAGTAAAGAACATGACTGAAAGATAATTAAAGAGTTCCATTTTTATATGAGTGATGATAGATACCAATCTTTTAAATATGTTAAAAAAAAATTGAGAATTTTTTTGACCTCTTGAGGGAAAATCATATTTGTATGGATAGACATCTGATTTGGTTAGATAACTACACTAGTCAATTAAAGAGTTCTCTTATGTTTTATTTGTTGAGTATAATACATGCAGAGAGGGGTGTAGCTGAAATTTGAATTTTTTTGTAGGCCATACATGGGAAAGGGGAGCATGATTGAGAAGGTGCGTGTGTGAAGATATATATAGTTAAGAAATAATTAAGGATTTTTGGTATATACTTTTATGATGCTCATTATATTATTGATTGGTTTAGTTCAATATTGTCATAGGGTGCCACTCTTGATTTAGAAGTGTGCATATTCATTTCTTTAGTTGATGAGGGAACAATAGATGAAAGATTAGATTTTTAGAGAGTTAGAGACTCTTCAAATATGCGTTCATTTTAAAATCTCAGATGCAAGTATATGGACCATTTGGAAATGAGAGTTGACTTGTTTTCATCCATGTATTTTAAGTGTGATTGGGCTCAGTGTGAGTCAAGTGAGTGGGTGGATTCATATGTTCCATAGTATCGAACTCTTTTATTTATAAAATATTCATGAGAAATGATGGCATGGACATTTCAATTGAGTACAACCATCTTTTACATATTCTATAGCCAGGATATGTTTTTACATTGGTTGCACCACAAGAGAATGATGAGAGATCAGATTATAGGTTAGCAGGTTGTGTACAAGGAAAGAAGATGCTTGCACAACTAATGAAAAATGATGATGGGTTCACATATCCTATTGGCTCATTTATTTGTGTAGGAACATAGATAAAAACATAAATGATTAGAAAGAATGACATACCTACATTTAAAGTCTATGAGAAGCAAAAAACCATTATCATTTACTCACACCTTGTTATAACAGTAAATGTCAAGTTTTTGAAAAATCAAGAAAGGCCAAAGAGAAAATAAATCTGGACTATTAGTACTGATGATCATAAGGAAAGTATTGGATACCCTTAAGCATAGAGATGACCCTTCAGGAACACTTCACTAGGTAATACCAACTTGCTGCAAGGTTTATTATGTTTGTTACGATTACATTTATTACATTAGTTGCACTTTGCCTTTTCATTTTTTTTGGTAAATGAACTATGTTCTCTCATACATTGTAAGTAAAGTTTGAAACAAATATGATAGATATAGAAGATCCAGGAAAACTTGACTAGCTCATATAAAATAATGTTAAATTTCACTATGCATACACTAATAATTTTCTTTGGTCCATTTTGTTCATTATATTCATAATGTTTTTTTGTTTATATACTTTTTGTGTTATTGTGCATTTGCAATGATGAAGGGATTAAAAATATGATGGACGTATGAGATTCATGTACCATTCTTTGGAGTATTTCTTACCTTAACTATTTGTCTCATCATTTAGTCACTATTGTTTCTCTAATAATGATATATTTTGCACTATTGTGGTTTTGGTTTCATCAGTATTACTAGTGGTTAAAGCTATACATTAGGGAGTAGAAATATCATACACAAATTTAATAGTTGAATATCTAGAATTTTTTGTATCATTAATATATCAATGATATATGATGTATATATATGTGACACAGTGTTTAAGAATAAAGATGATTTTTTTTTATGATATACCCATGTATCTATATGGTAGATAAGTGTGTAAGCATAAAGATTATTTTTATTGATTATATATTATATATATGTACATCTGAACATGATACAACATAAAGACATATGAGTATCTACTCTTTTTTGATATCATTGATGATTTTTTAGATGGTGTATTATTTTTATTATTTTAAAGTCAAATGATAAAATAAAAAACCTCAAATAGGATTTCCTACTAATGAGTTGACGAAGCTCTTATAATGTATTCATTTTGTATCCTAATATGTTATATTAGAGCTCTTATAATTTTTAGATTTAAATTGTCAAAATTGAAAAATAGTACTTTGAATGCTCTTTCTAATGATTCTTTTGCAAGGCTGATTGGTTTGTGTCTACAAAGAGAAAATAAAAATGAAAGTTTTGAATAGCAAGCTTGTGAAAATCAACCAATCTTCATGATGTCAGTGTTTGGATGATGTTTGTAGGTCATATGCAAGGTGTTTGAGTGATTGATCAATAATGGAGAGGAGTATATGGGTTATTTCTCAAAACCCTTCTTATTTAGATCTAAGGGATACTATTAAAAAGGGTATGTCAGTGAGTGTTTCAATGAGTGGAAAGATAAGAATAGGAAATTCGTTGAGTATACTTTTCCATCCAGACATGTTGGTGTTAAAATTTCATACCCATGACGAATGTATAGAGATATGAGATATCATGCACCTTTCTATTGAATGACTCTAATAGCTTTATCATCAATAGAAAAACACTACCCTAGAAAAAACCACTTAGAGTCTTGAAAATTTGAGATAAGCTATGTAGAGGGGCCTCTCATGACCTATAAATTTAGATATATCATACACAGGCTCCCTATATTGAGAGAAATACCCCAAAAATGTTTCATCACTTTTGTGCACTTAGGCACCTAAGGGACACTACTATTAGGGTATGTTGTCAAGTGTTCCTGTGAGTGGGGAGAAGAAAAATAGGTCATGGCTTGGGTATAAAAACCAAACTAGACATATTGGTGGTAGTGTTTCATGCCCATGAACAAGGCACACAATTTTTAGCTACCTTGCACCTTTTTGTTGAATACCTCTAACAATTTTTTGCATTAATAGAATAATTGATGCCCTAGAAAAACCCACTTGTAGTATCAAAAATATGAGATAAACTGTTATAAAATGGCTTATCATTATTATACAACTTGAGATGGATCATTTGCAAGTTTCCTATATTGAGAGAAATAGCCTGGTAAAGTTTGCCACTTTTGTGCACTTAGGGAACCTAAGGGACATTATCGGTAGGGTGTGTTCCTGAGCATTCTGGTGATTAGGGAGACAAAAATGGGCCATTCCTTGGGTATACCTAAAATAAAATATGTTTTTGTGGTGTAATTTCATTCCCACGAAGAACACAAAAAGATGTTGGATACCTTGCACCTTTTTCTTGAATGCCTATGATAGTTTTTTACATAAATAGAAAAATCAATTCCCATGAAAAAACACTCGGGTTCTTGAAAATATGAGATGGAATATTGTAGAGGGGCCTCTCACGAACCTTTTTATTTATAAAAATTATACATAAGTTCCTTGGATTGAGATAAATAACCTAGCAGAGTTCATCACTTTTGTGTGCTTAGGGCACCTAAGGGGACACTATTGGTAGGGTATGTCTCTGATCATTTCTATGAGTGGGGAGCCAAAATGGGTCATACCTTGTATATACCCACCCAATTAGATGTTTTGGTGGTGATTTTTTGTTCCCACAAAGAACACACAAAGATTTGGGCTACCTTACACCTTTTTTGTAGAATTCCTTTAACAATTTTTCACATCAAGAGAAAAATTATTTCCCTAGAAAAATCACTTGGAGCCTTGAAAATATTAGATAAATTATTTTAGAGAGGTCTCTGACAATCCTAAAAATTTAGATAGATCATATGCAGGTGCCCCAAATGAGAGAAATACCCTAACAATGTTCCTCACTCTTGTGCACTTAGGGCATCTAAGGGGACATTACAAGTAGGGTATGTCATTGAGTATTTTAGAGAGAGGGGAGTAAAAAATGGTCCAAACCTTTGGTATAAACACCTAACTAGACATTTTGCTTGTGGAGGTTCATGTCCACGAAGAAGGCACAAAGATTTGGGCATTAGAATAACAAATTTAGTAATTTGGTAATAATTTCTAATAGAAAACTCAAACACAAAATTTAATTACCTTTTTTATTACCCTTTTGGGCCCTTTTTAACATATGTTAAACATGGGAATGGTTTATTTGGGAAAAATGGATCTAAAATTGCTGCTCCATTTTTCACAAATTTTTGAACTTTTTATATTTTCTATCCAAATTGTTTCCTATTACTACAAAACCTTTATAATTAACACAAGAGAGGGCAAGATGAGGGACCAAAGGAAAACCCAAATCACTAACCTCCTTGCAGAAACAACACAATAGGCAGAGAGAGAATATAGGGAATCATATATTATTCATCAAATAAACTCATACATGTCAATTTGTAAGGCCTTCCTAGTTACAACCAATTACTATTCAGAATTCAATTACAAAAGTCCTCCAACATGCGAGGATTGAACTTTTAGAACTCGCCTTCTATCTTCTAAAAGTAACTTATCCCTAAAACTACAACCAACTACTTTATTTATACAAGAGGCTACTAAAAAAAGTCAGCCTTTAGATCCATCTTTTAGAGAAAAAATGACCAAATCTAGGTCCATACACTTCACAATGATTGATGGAAACATTAAACTCCACGACCAAAATTCATTGCACAATTTGGCCTCAACAAAAATCCAAAATAAACCACTTGGTGAGAAAGATTATTGAGTGAAAGGAAAGTAACTCAGTGAACCAACCCGAGCCAACTTAGTGAATGGAGGAACTGAGTAGCAACCGAGCCTCATCGGTGGAAATGAGAATACTTCACCGAGAGCCCAAAAGTAGCTACCAAGTAGGATTAACAAGTCTAACTTGTTTTTGGTGATACATGATTACTAAGAACCTGAGATGCTCTTGCATTAGACACATGGGGATATTGTCATGCCCAAAATTAGGGCAAAACACACACAACAATTTTCATTTAAAAAAAAAAAAACACTAACATCTAGGTTGCCTACAAGGGTACACAAGATCTTGGACATATATTAATTTAAAATAAATAAGTGAATTAAAATTGAAATCCCCTTAGGTTAAATTATATTTAAAGATATAAATACATAATCATTAACCCCACTAAGAGATTTTAAACATTTAAATAATGGTTTTAAATATCAATTGAAGTAATTGTTATTAGGAAGTAATAACTTACCTAGGTCCCCACCTAGGGATTATAAGTTTATCAATCTCCCCTAATAATTTAATATTCAAGAAAATGCAAATAGGTATTTAATTACAACAGTTCTAAATAAATCAATAATTAAATGTCCAATAAAATTAAAACATAATAATGCAAGCCCCATTAACTCAAATTTTGACAATAAAATAAATAAAATAAAATGGCATAAATTAACTCTCATAGGGTCATCCATTTTGATAATTAAATGATACGAAATTATATAATAAAGTAATGCTTCACATATAATATAAAAATAGGGCTCAACAAGAAATAAACAATAATTCATAATTTCAAAATATCGAAGTAATTACATTCATATTAAATCAAATGTAGAATTCAAAGTCAATTTAATAATAATAAACTTTCCTAATTTAACTATTTTATAAAGGAATTAAAAATGACACATAGTTAACTAAAAAACTATAATAAAGTCACAATTAATAATTCAATAATATTCATTAGGGGTGGTTATCAATTAGATAATCTCTACGGATGAAGATCTAATAAGCCACCTAACAGAAGTAATGATCTCGAGAAATTATTAGTATGATAAATTCATTAAGGGCCCCCCTTAATTTACTATTTAACATTTAGAAAAATGAAGGTGCATTAATAAGAGTTTTATTTTTAGCATTACTAAAATGAATAATGATTTAATAAATAAAAGGATCCAATTATAAACACTAAAAGGATAATTGAAAATAAAATACCTATACCACACCTAAGCCAAAAGTCAACCCAAGTCCGACATAATAGGGAACTACGTAATATCAAAGAGCATCATTAATGTATTAAAAAATGAATTAACTGTCTCAGTAGGGAAACAGTTTGGAAAATGATTAAAAAGAGGGAAACTTTTATGACCTCTAGACTAGCCCTAACCCTAACCCAAATTTAGGGATTAGGTTGGCCTCAAAACTTCAGATTAGATAACTGGTCATCTATATAGCATGGCTATCCTCTTTGTTACATCTTCATCTGATGGAAACACCTAGGTCAGCTATGCATGGATGAAATACTCTATTCCTGAAAAGAGTCTATCCATCGCTAGGTACCAGGTCCGAGGGTAGCATACTCAAATCCATCGGCATACAAGTTTAGTTTGAGTATCTTCTTTGTTTATGTAAATTCATTTAGTTCTCAATTCTAGTATCGATTAATTTTATCTTAGATTACTAGTTTGAAATATCAGTGTATGATTGCATATTTAGCACAGATTTAAAACTAGGGAAGGATATGGGTAACAAGCATAATCGAAAATGCATTTAAATTTCAACAGTTAGGCTTTTCAGATAAATTTTAGTAACCCTTTATATAGATCTTATTATTTATATGGTACGTTACAGTTAGCAGGATAAAAGTTTATATAGCAAAATCGCATCTAAATGCAAGACACCCTTTAATACCAAATGAGCATACGACTCATAAAAACTATGGCTCAAATGACAATCCTCGATAATGTCATCTACAGGGAAAAATTTAAATAAAAATAAGAAGGGAAATATGGAAATTCTCACTGCCAAAGATGTTAAAAGTGAGGGTTTGAAGCCCCTCTCGGGCCACTAGTATAGCGGCGACCATGCCTATTGCTATGGTAGTCTTAGCCACCACCAACAGTGGCATGGTCACTGCTGCAGTAGCTACCTACTGGTAGTAGTGCCCATGCCACTGACTGTCCACAGCTAAGGCCATCATGGCAGTGCCACCTCTGCGATCTCATTTCGGCCTGTTAGGGTTTCCAATCCACTCTAGAAGTTAGGTAATATGATATTAAGGTTTGGTGCAATACTTGGCATAAAAATAAGTTACAGTATAACACTTGCATAGCTCGCCGATATAAGGTGTCTGTAGGGGTTAAGGGAAGGTATGAAAAGTGCAGAATTTATTATATATATATATATATATATATATATATATATATATATATATATATATATATATATATATATATATATATATATATATATATATATATATATATATATATATATATATATATATATATTATATATATAAATATATATATATATATATATTTTGCTCTTCATATATATGTTTTATTACATCCCTTTAATTCATTGGTATATATATATATATAATAACAAATTACCAATGAATTAAAGGGATGTAATAAAACATATATATGAAGAGCAATATATATATATATATATTATATATATATATATATATATATATATATATATATATATATATATATATATATATATATATATATATATATATATATATATATATATATATATATATATATATATATATATATATATATATATATATATTTATATGTATTGTTATAAATTGTAAAATTTATTAAAGGAGAGGTATTAATACATTTACATACTTAACTAAAATTGTACAGATATATGCATTAATATGACTAGTAAGGTTTGCAAAGAAAATCTCATGGGAGTTGTCAATAAATCAAGAGCATTCTATAAATTAATAAAAAATTTATCTAAATCATATAACCATTTCATCTTTGTAAACATAAAGTAAAAGACTTATAGTCCATGATTTATAAACAAGCTCCATTCATACATCATTTATATTAGATTAATCCCTTTCTATTTTTTTTATTTTTTATTTTTAATTATATTCACAAAATAATTTGAGATTAACTCTAGAACATTTAAGGTAGCTTTGAAACATTATTTTGATAAACATTTATTTCTTGATAAGTTTTCATAAAATGAAATTTATTTTTTTCCTTCTTATTCTCACAAAAAAAAAGGAAGATTAATCCTAAGAACATTTTGATGCTAACACATAAAAGATTAATCAAACTATCCTTCCATGCAAAGAATGAAATAATAGAATATTTAATTTAATTGAAGACGTTTCTCAAGATGGGAATAGATCTTTTCTTTAAGGGAGAGCTTAGACAAACATGCGTAAATGAAATTTTTAATACACAATCATAGGGATAGTTTTTTTCTCATTAAATATTCATTTCATCTAACTTAAAACATCAACATTGATATAATTCTTCAAAATAAGGAAAAACAATATAACGTTCTCATAAACATTACAACTCAAGAAATGGAAGAAATAATTCAATAATCTATCTTTTACAGGCATAGAATATGCTAGGCTTTCTAACATAGCCTCAATTTACAACTTTTACAAAGGGTTCAAAGCCAAATATCTAAATAGCATATAGGAGATATTTTCAAATTTCCATTTAGCTCCTTTAAATCCAGCAAGATGTGCCTTTCAAAATTTGCAAAACAAAAACAAGTGGACCATGGAGGCTCACCTCCCAACCTAGGCCATTTCATGGCCACCCCCAAGCTAGGGGAAAAACAAATATGGATAGGATAACAACATGCATACATCAAGCACACACAATAGAAAACAACAAACAATGTATAAACATAAATTCCCTTTCCCAAGGCTTAGCACAATCGAAGTCACTTTGGATCCCTGGTAGGGGTGAAAGTGGAAGCTACTCAACTAGGAGAATGCCAAAGTACAAAAGAGAACCAGCCTTCAAAAAAGGCACCAAAATCTACACAATATGCCTTCACAAGGCCATAGAAAATAGCCATCCACCCTTCTCATACTCATCACCATAATAACACCCTTATGACCCCCAAAAGTATATAGAAAATCGCACATGGATGCCCATACATCCATCCTTTATCCCCTTCCTCCTAGAGGAAGGACTCTACACTAGAAAAGTAGTCCCAACTTATGCCCTTCACCCATCAAGGCTCTCTTCCCTCCCAAGGGGTGAGCTTGGCCCTTGCACAACCCCAAGAAACAAAGCACAAAAGAAAATAAACATACAAGAAAGATAAGAAGACATAAATTTTTTTAAAGTTTTAACTAACATTCACACAACATAGGAAAAGTAAAAGAATTGTACATAACAATAATAACAAAGGATTCAAGATCCAACCTTGATCCAAGCTTAAGGCAAGAAGGTTGAGTTGAGCTTTCCAATTAGTATCCTCCTTTTGCTATGCAACTCTAAATCTTCCAAGTACAACAACACCAAAATTACTCACAAACTCTATAGTCTCTAAAAATTGGAGAGTGGGCATTAGCCAACAATTTTCCCTCCATCTCCTTAAGAAGAAAAACCCTCAACCTTTCAAAACAAAAGAGGGAAAATTCAAA